>CM039479.1:27161859-27222696 GCA_022433065.1 Begonia loranthoides | reverse complement strand
GCATGCATTTGGAGACTTCCAAAGCCTCCATGTTTGGGCCCTCGGCCCAAATCACGCCTTTGAAGAATGGGGGCGTGACAACAGTACAGAGTGTTTAGTTGGATCATTCCTCTAGTTGGACCAAATTATTGGGCCGAAAATAGATCAAGTTGGACCACAACTACTAATTTGATTTTTTGGGCCGAACTAGATTTGATATTAAATTCGGGCTAACTCTTCAACCAGAACAAATCTTCAATTGGATTATGTTATTGGGCTGAAATTTTAGACCCAGTTAAATTTAAGTTTGGGTCAACTTGTAGGAAAAATCATTTTGACAAAATTAAAATAAATAAATTTTAATATTAATTATTCTTAAAATTATTTATGATTAGGTTTCCCAAATTAAGAAGTATTGGGCGTATTGCTATTGGACCTAAGTGATATTTTGGATTGGGCTTAGCATGGATTAACCTAGTTTCGAGGTAGGGGTTATTTTATATTTAACGTACTTTAATTCCTAAAATGTAAATATTCAATTAAACTCGAGCATGTCACTTTTACTTTTCAGTCCATTTACATTTATTTATTTTTATTGTTAACTAGAGTAATGAGACAGCTGTATGTGCCGTGTCCCTGGGCGCAAAACCCTAAACCTGATCAAGGTCTTTTTGGCTTGCGATCGCCTGAGTATCGCTTTTTTTGTTAATTTTTGTTACTCAATTTATTGCTCATCAGCACCTCTTTATATGTTAATCTGTTAATTTAATTAACTGAAAAGTTTGTTAAATTCAAGTTGAAAATAAAATAATTCCCTACTGAGTTTTGTCGACTCACCCCAAATATGACTACATTTTTCAGGAAATGATCAGAGTAGTTCCCCATTGCCATCTCAAGAGAAAATTTGGAGTTTCCCCAATTTTAATTATTTTTAGACTAAAGATATTTTAGTGAGGTTTGTAACCTAGTTATATTTTATGTTATTTCCATTAAATTTTAGACTTTGTTAAATTGGATTATATAATTGTCACTTCTGGACCTTTATTTTTGGGCCTAATATGTAACGTGAATGTTTAAGTCTTTCGCTGCTATTTATTGGATAAGTGAGGGTTGGACGATTTGGTTCCTTTTTGGGTCGGATCGTTCCCCGTTCTGTCTCGGGTCCCCTTTGGGGCATGACAGATGTTAGCGGCGCCAATTTTCTATAGTTCAGTGATTAATTTGTTAGCAAAAAAAAAAGATGATGGTTAGTTTGTCACTAACCATAAAGGATGATGGTTGCTTTGATATTTTCTCTAAAATTTATAAGAAAAAATAGAATATTGAATATTGTTTATTATTAGAAATAATTTTCTATAATTATGGATGGATTTCAGCACTCAACTCAATGGAATGTTTATTCTATAATTCCCAAGAGAATACTAAAAACCTATTTTAAAATTTATCATTTTTAAAATAATGACTATTAATTAATTTATTTCATAAAAAATCAATTCCCACCACATTATTTAGACGAATTTTAAGGTTTAAATTAATGAACACACAAAATTTCTCAAAAGCATTGAAAGTGTGAAAGCAGTGTTATTATAACTAAGGTTAATAATTAAAATGAGTTATTAATTCTTTAATGAAATATTTAGATTACACGTGGCATCAAATCAAAGGATTTTTAAGAAACTTTCTCTTACGTTATGCTTTTGCTTTCATTAAAGCTAAGGAACATGTTATTTATATAATTGCAAATATTATAAATTATAAATAATTTTCTGTGACCATGATTAATTAACTCCAGCATATGATTGAAGGAGTGGTGGACTCGTACTAATAACGAAACAAGTGTCCAAATGGTCCTAACCATGTATTATTTGGGTGGTGTAACATTTTTGTCAAAGGCCAGCCCATACCCTATCGTTTCAGAGGCGGGCCTAGGGGTGTGCAGAACCGGACCGGCACCGGAGAACCGGACCGGAACCGGTTCTTCGGTACCGGTGCTGGTCCATATCCGTGTAGTACCGGACCGGACTTGGTCCCGTTCTCTCAGAACCGGTCCGGTCCCCGGTTCACGGTCACCCAGCACCGGTACCGTTATTAATTTAGGGCACAACATTTTGAATTGAATTGACAAATCTCGATGACTCGATCTCCATTCTCCCGAATTCCTCTCCTCTCTCGAATCTGAATTCCTCTCCTCCCTGCTCAGTGCTCCCAACCGGCCAACCGAGCTCCAGCGACGACTGACGACCGACGGCGACGAGGCGACGAAACCCGAGCTCCAGCGACAACCGACGACGACCAGCCTCCCAATTTCGACCGACGACAGATTCGACAGTCGACACCCTAGTCCCGTTGAAGAGACGAAGCCCGCGAGGTTCACTGGTTCAGCATCTAGTCCCGACTCCCGACGATCGTCTCCCCTCTGGCGCCGACACGACCCTAGTCCCGAACTGTCCAGTGTCCAGGTTTCCAATTCCAGCTTCTGTCGAGTGTCGACACTCCACAGGCCACAGCTTCGCCTCGCCACTGCTGGCCCAGTCGGTACTCAATTCTTCTCACTTCTCAGTAGTCAGTACTCTGTTCTATATTGAATTATTGATATTAATCAAATGTATGTGATTGTTGTTAAGGGAATAATCAAATACCAACGACAGATTTATCAAATGTATGGTATTTGATCAAATTCAAAATTATCAAACCTGTTAGTGACGTATTGGCTGTTGGTACTCATCTCTGTCTATGATGAATTTGTCTGTTTTTTTTTGCTGAACAAAGTGGTCCGGAACCGGACCGGAACCGGACCGGAACCGGACCGGTAACACCGGGACCGGCTCTGAATTTTCAGAGCCGGTACCGCTTGGTCCGGTCCGGTACACTGTGGAACCGGTACCGGACCGGACCATGAACACTCCTAGGCGGGCCAACTCGCAGATAGACTAATCTCTGGGTTCCTAGTAATTAATGTTGGATTAAAATTTGTAAATGACAAGGTCTGTTTGGTTACGAGTTTAATGGGAACCTAGTGCGAGATAAGGAAGACTTGGGAACTAGAGGTGGAAAGGTGGACTCGTTAGCTTGGAAAGACGAGGAACAGCAAGGTCACTAAGAGCAGCAAAAAAGCAGCCATCCACGTTTCTCATGGAGGAACACAGGTTTATAGAGGTGAAGGAGCCGTTAACCTTGTCCTTGCTTACCGAAGTATCGTTATTGATATCAGACGTAAGAACGGCGGAGGGAAACCCAGGCTCAAGGTTTCTAATCCGGATTTCAGTGTTTGGATTCCTCCATGGTCGAATGCTGAAATCCCTGCTCTTTAGGCTTCCTCTGATATTCTCACCCCAAAATCCTGAACCTCGAATCCTCGAACCAACCTTATTTACTCGAGCTGAATGGACATTGCCTTTCACAGTTGCACAGAAAGAATCCATTCAGAATGCCCCTTCAAGCGATTCTAGAATCCAAAAAAAGATCAATACTAATCAAACCACTGTTCCACGTATAAGAAAAACACAGAGCAATGTCTCTGATTATCCCAGTCAACTCCATAAATGTCAGACAAACTCAAAAGACCAAAACAGCAACAAATATCTCAACACCCAGCTTAAAAACGGGTCAGAAAATTAAAGACAAACTCTAAAAATATGCAACTGCTCTAAATAAAAACAAAAATGTGGATTTGAGAGAACATGATCAAAGTGGTTTGAAAGGGACAGACAGTTGGGGGAGCATTTGCATAGAGAAGAGGTCCGGAAGATCTGTTTGACGAGTGCAGTGGCAATAAACGAGATTTGATTGGAGTTGGCTGGAGAGCCGTCACGAGATCTACATGCTTGGGTCCCCACGTGGATCTACACTGTTAGTGGTGGAGGATTGCTGGGAAAAAAGTGAAGCAATTGGGCGCGTTGGTTTGTGTGAGAGGTCCTCTCTTATTTGATTCTTCAAATTCAGTGCCCCCACCAGCCAGCCACAAGCTGACAAACGCCTGGGGCTGCACCAATTCGCCATTTTTCTGCACTGCGTTTCAATCTGATTTGTCTTCGATCATAATTCCTAGATCTAATCTGTTTTACAGCTCATTGCATCAAGAACAAAGCTGACTAATAGTCTGAAGGAAAACACACTGCTGTCAACTCCAAATCTGGCAAACGGCAATGGCCTTTTCAGTGGCAAAACCTTAAAGCAGAGATCAGACAGAGCTCGTGAATGGGCTGATTGTTCTGACAAGTTAATGAAGATTAAACATATTAGTAATCGTGTTTAAGAGGGATTCAAGCAACTCCCGAGTGGTAAGTTTGTTCGGAGTCCAATGTTCTGACTAGTAAACGCTGCATCAGTGGGTATGCCTTAAGCTCTATGCCAGGCCTTGAACGCGACTGCATTCCCACAAAAAGCAATCATCTACATTACGCTACTAGGATGGCTTGATGTGTGAGATGCCAACTCTTTAGTTCGGGTCCGTTAGATCGTCCAGACTGATTAGCCTCTTACTTTTCAAACTCACAACTGGACCAAACTACTTGGTTTGGGTGGTTTTGATCGGTTCGGATCATTTCTTTGAAACCCTAAAAAGTTAGTTGATTTAGGTGCATCTAATCTTCTCCTGAGGATTATTAATTCAGGAGAAGTGTTTGTATCAATGAGACATTTAATTCATGTAGTAATAAACAATGACATAGCCAGATTATGCAATATTATAAAAATGGTAGGAAACCCTCTCATAGAATATTAAATTATAAAAACTCCAAATCCGGCAATTTTATATTAACAAAATTTCTAAGTAATTTCATAGAATAAGGTTTTTTCAAGTGAGCATCGGAATAACAAGATTAAGCCACGACTTACCATGTGCTAAGCCACCACAAAGGGTTGTTCTGCATGGCCAAATGCGAACACGTCACGTGCAAGCCCTCCACACCGCAGTGCTGTCTTTTCAGTCCTATTTTGGCCACTTCGGCTCATTTGCTTGGGTCTCGCTTTTGGGTTTGTTCAGGAGATAAAAGTTCGTGGCTATTTATTGTTTTCTTCTAGATTTGGGTTTCTAGTTCCGTATAGAACTCATCTATTGTCCATAGTATTTTATATGAGATTTTGAGGTTTGGATTTGTTTTATGTTCCGATGAGTTTGTTGATTTTATGTTTGTTCCCAAGAGCATTGTTCTGGCTAGTTGGAAAGAAAAATTTAGGAGTTTCTTTACTGTACAATATATGTCCTCAAACATATATATATCAAGGTTTTCAAAACCCTCATTTTATGAGATATCAAACATAAAAGCCGATATGTCCTGTTAAAACAGCCGATTTTACTGAGCTTCAAAACCCTCTTCCTCTTCTTCATCCTCATCGCATCGACTGGTAAGGTTTAGCATAGAAAGTTTTTATGGTATGTTGTAAGAATTTCCATTTGTTCATCTCATAAAGAAGGTGATTCTGGATGTAGAGATAGAAATGGTGGAAGGCGAGACAAACTGCGTGAGAAACGATGCCGAAAGTGTTGGGGAGACTGCAATAACCACCGCATCAAGTATGAAGGCTCTGTGAGCGGAGCTTGCGTTGGGTCTGTTTGCTATTGTTACTTCAAATGCCGATGGTTGAAGATGAACAGGTTTCAACGCATATCAAAGCAAAATAACTATGGAGTTTGAGTTTGTCTTTTAAGATTCTTCTGTAAAGTAATCAAATAAGACCTACCAGTATCTCGACTCTAACTCATGGGGTTGCATTAAATAAGCCATCTTTTAAGCAAAACTCAGTAAAAACAAAGCTTTCTATGTTCAGAACTCACTTATCGTTGTTTTTGTTCTGCGCATTTTTTTTTTTTACCAATTGCGTTCGATTTTCAACATACACAAACAAGACACGATTTGATATAACATAGTAGAACAAATTCGTGCCGACTTCAATCTCAGCTCTCACAGTGGATAATATATTATTTAGCAAACAATAGCTAACAACTGTTAGGCTTGTTTAGCTAAAACAACAAGACAACAAACCTCTCACAGACAGTGGAGGTACATTTTATTCGCACAAATTCAGAAAAAGGGAATAAAAAGACATAAAACAGCCTGAAGCTCAGTTATGGCGATTGCCTCTCAGCTGAGGGGCAGTGGTGGAGGTTCCTCTTTGCACAGTCAACATTTGAAGAAGCAGAAACAAGCAATTCCCGGGAACTGATAGCGACAAGATCCACCCAAAGCTCTTTCTCGTCTCTTGCACAGCCTGTTGCAGTTTTCTGCTTTGACACAAAATCCCCTCCATGTTCTACTTCGTCTTCTACATACTTTTTTACCTCCGCCTTACCAATCTCTGCATCCATAAAAACAATCTTAGGATTGTGTTTTGATATTGTCAGGACCCTGAAAAGATTTCGAACAAACTTTGAATAAAGCAAATCTGAAAGGTCTACACATTTCACAATTAAGCAAAATTTTGCCCATAAGTTAGTTGCTGAGATATAGTTCATCGCATAGTTACATGTTATGTCACACTTGAAGACATTAAATGTAAGAAATGTTAAGTGAGTCGAAGTTCACATAGTTCTCATAAAAAAATATATAATACAATAAATTAAGTTTAAAAAATAGATCGATTATACATACCTACAACAATGATGATCTTCTTTTATTAATCGGATTATTTCCTTACGAGAGAAATAACGAAATTAATGTGCTTGGCTCTGGTCTTGGACAAATGATCTTGGGCTTTTTCCTCATATCTTTTGAACAATACATCCATGATTTCGCCTCCAAAATGAGACTCAAGCATGGACTCCACTCCTGCCCGAATACAATTTGCCACTCTTCGGCCGCTCGATCGAGTTTCATCGATTCCTCCTCCATCCCAATCAACTTCAAAAGCTTCGTAATGATTCAAAATGAATGAACCCTCTCTCTGTATCTCTATTTCCAGTTCTTCTTTGCATGGAGCATAGTAGGGAAGGTTGAAAAAGTCAACCCTTTCTTCTTCAATTAATCCCTGAAGAAATATTAGATCCAATCACAAGTATCATTTCTATGATATTTTAATATTTTCATGGGTAACGCTTTATAAAAAAATGTTAATTTTATCTATTACCTCTGAAACCATACTCATCAAGGCTTCCGCTAAGATCCCCCAATGGCGGCCGCTCTCGTCTCTGTGGTCTGTCGATTTCCTCCCCATAAACGTCAACACCATTCCTCCTCCCTCGACCATTTCTTCTGATCGGGATTTTAGCAGCACGGAGAAATCTTCAAGAAATTGCTCTGCGTAAGCTTTCAGCACGCATGGTGGACTCTTCTTTGATATGTAAATCTCTCCCTTGTTCATCGCTTCTTTGGCATCTTTATCCAAACATGGCGGAACCTGAGATAGCCAATGGATACTGGACGAGGAGTGGACAAAATGGAGGCTCTTGCTGGGAAATAGTCTTCCATAAAAAGAACCAGGAGCACCGAAAATAGCGCATTTTCTGGCAAACTCGTTGCCTTTCTCTGTCTTAATTTTACGGAGGAAGATTGGTAACAATTCGAAAACATTGTTGAAGTCGTTACTATAAAGGTCGTTGAGAAACACGTTAAGCTCCGGCAAGGAACGGCCATAACCTCTGTATTTTTCATACACGTTTAACGTGTTTGGTCCGACACGACGTTTAACGTGTTTGGTCCGGACGAACAGCCTAAGTCGGCTATCCCCATGATCTCCGGCAAAGATCTCTTCAACAGTTCTTCCAAGGCTGCCACTGTCACTGGTTTTGCGATTGATATGATTTTGCTCTGCCAAAACAACAACAAAATAACTTATATGAATGGAATCAATTGCAAATGAAAAAACAGATTGTAAATCCAACCTGAAGGGTGGAGTTCTTAGCATAGCTAGTCTCCCCATTTCCTGTATTCATATGAAGAATTCGCCCGACTTCCATTTTTTCCCAGAAAACTTCAAACTGTAGATAATTCTTTCAAGTGTTTCTGGTTTGTCCTAGAAATGAAACAGTAGAATGACTATAGTCTATCCTTTCAGCTGTATTTTATATTACTGATTATGTAATACCTGTGGGTTCAATGGCCTACCCACAGGCCCAATGATGAACATTATCGGTTCCGTGGCCTACCTCAATTATGAACATTGAACTTGGCTGGCAGATGAGTGGATTCAGTAGTTCAGTTTAGCCGAGATTCTACATTATTTATTTATTAATTTTTTATAGCCGAACCGTGTTTTCTCTGTCTCAGTATTCATTCTAAGAGAGAAAGGTGTTATGCAACCACTCCATCCTGAGGCCAAGACAGAGGATTTGTGAGAGGGTAAATTTTGGTGAACAATTATGAGTTATCTGTCGAGGTCTGAAAAAATGTAATTCTCAAACATTATATGAACCCTAATTTTCATTCACTGTGTAATTAGGGAATGATTTTGTTGGAATTGAAGTTTGGATTGATGAATGAAAAAGTTATAATCTTGCACGAAAACAAGTTTGGTTTATTCTTTGGAATGTTTTATTCGATTAAAGTTTGAGTTTTTGCCAGAATGAATGGAGTTCTATTTGTTTGGTTTGTCTAGACTTGTCAGAGATTGCCCGCAAAAGCCCAGGTTTCAAGAATAGTGAGAATTTAAATGTATTCGTGGGCCTATATAGAAGACACGTGTCCTAGAGAATATTCGCTTGCAGAAACATTTGTTTTCGCAAAAGGAGTGAGCATGTCTTGGAGGGAGACACGTGTCCGCTCTTGGAAGCCTCAACTAGTAGTCGTGGGAGTGTTTGCTTTTATGCGGAAAGGAGTGAACGTATCCGTAGGTATGTGCGGGGGTACGTGTCCACATTTGGTTACCTCCACTCGTGTCCGTGGAGCCATGTGAGTGACACGTGAGTGGAGCTGCTGAAATCTCGTGAAAGCAAAGGCTTCCGTCATGAACAGGGTGGTGGAGATATAAAGTGTTCGCCTTGCTTCGCAAAAAATAGTGCCAATATGATAACATCAGGCAAGTGGAGCAGACGTTCAGACTTGGATCCACAGACGTCCAAAACAGTTTAAAAATTTGTGGCATTTTTGGGGATTGTTTCAAAAGTTTCCGAAGTTGGTTTCTATCTCGGTTATGGGTTCCAACACGTTTTAAAAGGATTTTAGAATGGAGAATTAATTGATAATCTATATATTTTGATAGGTCTATCAGATTCATGTGGAATTCAGACCAATTATTTCTTCATTCGATTAAACGTCGTCTGATTATTGGTAGGTTATTTGAGGTACGAGTTCTATTTTTTTTCCAGCATTGCATAGTTTTTCAAACGATTATTTTGAGACATGTTCTCATATAAAATGAAGGGTCCCTTTATGACAGCGATGACAGTGATGTTTGCTTTGTTTATTTTTCATAGTTCAATATTTTTTTGTTAGTAAAAATTATTTAGTGTTTACCTTATTATTAATATCACAGTTCAGTGGTTGTTTTGTTAATTACTTGTATAGAAAACTAGTTTTAGTGTGACAAAGATGTTATGTGGAAAAATCACATCTCTAAATGTCATAAGAGTAGATGAAACATGTGGGTTGTGCATAGTGTCATAATGTCATGCCCCCTTTCTCAAGAGGCGTGAACGGGCGCAGCGCCCGAAAGGAGGCTTCCGGGAAGCCTCGCTACAGTGCGCTAGGCGCACTAGGCAGACTGGCCGTGCGCACCGCGCGCGCCAGGCAAAGAGACCATCTAGTAGGATGGGCGCAACGGGGACTGGGCCGAGCAGACTGGGCCGCCAGTGCACCAACTAGGCCCAGGGCCTAGGGGACCAGATGGAAATTTATGGGTTTTAGGATTCCTAGTTGCCCTAGGATTCCTAGTTCTAGTTGCCCAAGGATTACTAGTTCTAATTGAAGTAGGATTCCTAGTTTGAGTTGTATTAGGATTCCTAGTTCTAGTTGAAGTAGAATTCCTAGTTTGAGTTGTATTAGGATTCCTAGTTCTAGTTGAATTAGGGTTGCTTATTGCCTATAAATAAGACCCTTGAGGCACCAAGCCAAAGCATCGATCAATTGAGTAGAATTGAGTCAAAGGGGAGAGCTAAGCGCGAGGTTTAGCTTCCTTGAGCAGTTGTGGTGATCCGAGTGGAAGAATTGTATCCTAGGTTCTTTGATTTGGAATCGAAAGAACGGGTTGGGGGCGGGGCTCCCGTAAAGATATAGTTTCATCGTGAGGAGGTAACATTCGAGTGAGGTGTTCTTGTGTTCGCAACGAGCAAGGGCATCGAGGAAGGCTGGTCGTGATCAGGGATCGCGGCGCCGCACACCATTCGCCCTATTCCGCACGGCGAAAATTTAGGGGTGTGACACATAACTACAATGTGGCTATGTGTTCATTGGTAAGGGTGTTCAAAACCGAACAGGGACATGTGAACCGAATCGAAACTGATCAATTTGGTTCAGTTCGGTTTTGTTCGGATCGATTTTGAACACTCTAAAACCGATGTTCAATTTTATTTTGTAAGAGCGAAGTTTTCGGTTTGTCTTTTGCAAAACTTACAATAATTTAACCAAACTGACAAAATTTGCAATTCAAAATAAGGAATGAACTCCATTCTGCACCGGAACGAACCATTCTGTTAAGTGTTTCGCGGCATCTCAGTGCTCATGACTCACGTCACTCCTCTTCCACTCTCTTTAATACATTTTCTCTCTATTTCCACTTTCTACCGTAAAAATATACAGATATAAATTTCAAATAAACATTTAGTTGATATAAATATGTCTAACAAAACAATAAACATTTGAAGCAATAACTAAATTGCAAGAGAATTAACAAACTAAAAGCATAATCATTTTGAAGCAAACCAAATGCAAAATCAAAGTAAGCTAATTTTATTCAACAATTTCAGCAACTCATTGAACAATTTTACTAATTCCATACTCAATTTTAACAATTAATTCAATAATTTCAGCAATTCAAACTCGATTTTAACAATTCATTCAATAATTTTAGAAATTCATAGAATGATTTCAACAATTTATTAAACAATTTCAGCACTAAAGAGAAATACAATAAAGAAAATAGGGTACCTGAGACTGAGAGAACACGAGAGCAGAGAGGCGAGGGAACAACTAGTTGCGTCGCATCGACTGGGTGGAAGAGGCCAAGGGAACAACAAAAATAGAAGGGAATTGATGGAAACAGAAGGGAAAGCCGAAGTGCCAGACAACAGGGAGTGACGCTATTAAAAAATTAATTTGGATTCTTCTGGTATATGAAATTAAAAAAATATATATATATTATGAACATTGAAAAATTATCAGTTCCGCGGCCCACCTCAATTATGAACATTGAACTTAGCTGGCAGATGAGTGTCTTCAGTTTAGCCAAGATTCTCCTCCTATTCCCCAATGTTTTGGTAAATCTCCTTTATTTATTTTTATTTTTTTTAAAAGCCTAACCCTCTTTTCTCTTCTCTGTCTACTCATTACAAGGGAGACGGGCGTTCTGCAGCCAGTAGGCCGAGAGGAAAGATTTATGAGACAGTGAATTTCGGTGAATAAATATGACTTACCGTTGAAAGTCTGAAATGGTGTAATTCTCACACAATATAGTGAGGTCAAATCTAAACCCAAAATTTTGATGATTGTGTAATTAGGGAATGATTATGTTGGAATTGAAATTTGGATTGATAAATGGAAAAGTTGTAATCTTGCACAAAAATAAGTTTGGTTTATTCTTTTGAATGTTTTAGTCGATTAAAATTGGAGTTTTTGCCAGAATAAATGGAGTTCTGATTTGTTTGGTTTGTCCAGACTTGTCGGAGATTGCCCACAAAAGCTCAGGTTTTCAGAATAGCGAGGATTTAAATGTATTCGGAGGCCTATACGGAAGACACGTGTCCTAAGGAATATTCACTTGCGGAAGCATTTGTTTCCGCAGAAGGAGCGAGCGTGTCTTGGGAAGGAGACATGTGTCCGTTCTTAGAAGCCTCAACTAGTAGTCGTGGGAGTGTTCGCTTCTGCAAAAAAGGGTGAACATATCCGTAGGTATGTGCGGGGATATGTGTCCACATTTGGTTAACTCTACGTGTTCTTGAAAGCATGTGAGCTACACATGAGCAGAGCGGGAGAAATCTCACGAAAATGAAGGCTTCTGCTATGAATAGTGTCACGACCCGGAGGGGGGCCAGACAGAAACGCCGGGCCAAACGACTCAATCGTTGTAGAAGACCTGATCGTCCAACCCAAGGCTAGTTGAAATTAGCGGAAGACTTGTAAAAACTATCCAGCCGAAACCTATAAGTGATGGATCACGGTCCAAGTAGTGATTGCAAAAGTTAAATTAATAATAATTGCAGATTAGTAAACTTAATTGTCCAAACAAACTTTGCATCTATGTCCATACATCCAAAATACTAAACCATAAAATATTACAGAAACCATTTGTTCTTACCAGCGAAAAATATAATTAAGCTTAAGGAAACGATACAAGTCTGCTGCAACCCAAAGTTAGAACTCCACAAGTCTAATGTGTCTAAGCTCTAAGTATTCCTATCTCTACCTGGGAAAAATATAGTCGAAGGAGTGAGTGACTAACTCAGTAGGAAACTTATTCTCACCGCCAAGCGCGTGAGAAAACTTGTTTTTCCTTTTCTTTGTCAAAACTCTGATTCGTTTTAGGGGCAATGCATTTTTATCAAAACATTTTCAAATTCACTTACATCCTTTTTAAGGAAAACCAGCCTCGAAGGGCCCCGACGAGATATCGTAGAAAACACCGCAGCATACATAGACAGCTATACTCAAAATTACTCTTGTCGGTTTCACACTGAAAATCATCCCCAGTGAAAAGGGAGGTCGCTCATGGACTCCTTCGGTCAATCGTACAAAGAAAAGCAACGACGGTCCGTAGACCTGGCTCGTCACCTCGAGTTTTGTCGACGAGCAAAGCTCAACGCTGACCCAACCCGTATCGTCACCCAAGTCCTGCCGACAAGCCAAAGCTCAGTGCCGACACAACTCAAATCACGTCCCGAGTTTGCCGATGAGCTAAAGCTCAGCACCGACAACTCGTATTGAGATAAACCCTAGTCCTGCCGACAAGCCAAAGCTCAGCGCCGACACAACTCGAATCACCTCTCGAGTTTGCTAACGAGCATAGCTCAGCGCTAACAAACTCGTATTGAGATAAACCCTAGTCCTGCCGATGAGCCAAAGCTCAGCGCCGACACAACTCGAATCACCCCGTTGAGTTTACCGACGAGCCAAAGCTCAACGCCAATAACTCAATCTCAAGTTTGCCGATGAGCATAGCTCAACGCCAACAACTTGAATAAAAGTACACCCTTGCCAGGTTTAGGGGTTCAAACCCAAGGAAGCGTCATCACCTTCCCAATCCAATAATTGTCAGATATTGCGTACAAGCATTCGTCTCTTCATAGCACGAGACGTACCGGGGATGCTTCATGATACTCTTACGCCGCGGTCGTCCACAGTGCCAAGAGGATTCACCGCCCTAAAATAGATATCACATACCAAGAAAACTATGCACGGAATCTAGACGTATAAAACTCGCATACATAGATATAATAAAATCAGCCGTGCTGTCGAGCAGTCCCCGTCGGTTTTTACGCATATGTGGTAAACCACAAAAGATTAGTTTTTGAAAGAGATAGATGGTATGGAATATGCAAAGCAAGTAGGTATAAAACCCCTACCTGATTGACGGTCCTTCCTCATATACTAAGGAGCAGTTACCTCAAGCATCGACTCGAAATCCACAAACTCGTCCGAGCCTATAACAGATCAAAGGACAAATAATATTGTCAATGATTCTCAAGAAACATGTAAAAAGGTCATATATCGGTTTAGGAGTCCAACTGACGTATACATGACATAGTTAATAATTCCCACAAAATCTCCAAACTTTAGCACTTAATATTATAAAAAGGCCTCCACTTTACAGTTCATTCTAATAGAACCTCAAACTTATTTACCAGTTGCAACAACTAAACCAAACTAAGCACTATCAACAAAGTAACAAGTTCTCATAGCTCTTTCATCAAAACAATAGGTAAACCAACATACACTCCTAGGTTCATTTGTGACAGAAACCAACAGATTGGCTGTAACCAAATTAGAGGACATTTATTCTCAATTTCTAACTTCACTTTCTCAATGGCATAATTACACAGTCAACAATTCAAAAAGAATTTCCACTATCCAAGACAACAACTCTCAACAATCTTATTCAGTATAACTATAACCAATCAGCCATCAATAACGTCATTCTCGGTTTTCATTGTTTCAATACATTATTTTAAACAATGAAATCAACCTACTGTGTAAACTGTAGCAAAACATGTGTATCCTTGGTGTTTTCTTCCATCTAAAACTACATCAAAACAGCAGATTCCAACTGCATATTGGGGCAGTAACCGTGCAAAACAAACAACCCAATATTCATCCAATATATTTCTGTAAAGGCAGTAGCAAAACAAGACCCAAATGTAGGAATCAAATCGAACATTGATCACAGCCATAGCACAACATACAAGGTACGAGTATAGATTCTCGACTTTTCACAAGAACAGAGAACAACTAACGCATCTTAATCTCATCAATGAACCGAAATAGAATGGAGCCATTTCTATCCAATCATCAAAACTCAAAACAAAACAGGGCGTTCTGCATTACTCACCAGAATCTGAGAATCGGAGGAATAGAGAAATGGAGCTCAGCTCGGCCTTCCAATCTCCGAACCATCACGAAAAGCTCTCGGTCGAAGCTTTCACAGTCGCTCGCCACTGATAGCTCCAAACCATTCGCACCTTCCATTGGCCGATTGGTTGATTCCCGCTAAGAATGCCGAGTTCTCCTTCTCCGCCATTCCCTCTCGCGGGTTTCTCTCTCGATCAAAAATGGGGAGTTTTCCCCTTTTCTTCTTCAAGGCATGCCGGCGCCCTTCTCTTTTAGGCTAAGGAAAATAGAATTTTTCTACGCGGGTCTGCTTCTCCATTCCTTTCATTTTGATTTTATTCATTTCTAACCCCCTCCATTCCCTTCCAATCAGCAGCACCGGACCACTCCCTCTCTTTTTCTCCTCATTTTAGTCTTCCTTTTATTTTCAGCATTCCACTTTTCCCTCTCCATTCCTTTTATTTTAATATTTCTTTTCATTTATATTTTATTTTATATTTTCTCCTTTCTAATAAATAGAAAGGTTGTCTCCTCAATTTTCAACTCTCCACTTTCAACTTCATTTCCCTTAATTTCGTCCCTAATCCTTCATTTCCTCATTTCTTCCATCCATTTAATATACTCTATTCATTTCATAATACATAATTCAATTCCTGACTTTTTCCAAACATTGCTTGACAGCAATTATCGATCCACTTTAATTCTCCAATTTCATTTCTTAAATAAATTTTCCGTTAAGAAATTCACAATTCCACTAATTTGATTAATTGACCAAAATTTCACACGTGGTCGCTGCGCTACTATTCAGTCAACTTTTCAACGTTATGACCCAATTTTAACGCAAAAAATTTATACATAGAATTTACCCTTTTTGAAAATTCTCGAGTTTTATAAATATGCAGTGGAGATGTAAAGTGTTCGCCCTATTCCGTGGAGAATAGTGCCAATACGATAAGCATGAGGAAAGTGGAGCAGACGTTCGGTCTTGGACCCACATACGTCCAAAACAATTCAAAAATTTGTGATATTTTTTTATGATTGTTTCAAAAATTTCTAAAGTTGGTTTTTATTTCAGTTATGAATTTCAACATATTTTAATAAGATTTTAGAAAGGAGAATTAATTGGTAATCCATATATTTTGATAGGTCCATTGGATTCATGTGGAATTCAGGCCAATTATTTTCTCATTCGATTAAGCGTTGTCTGATTATTGGTAGGTTATTTGAGGGAGAAGATTTATAAGTATTGCATGGTTTTTCAAATGATTAATTTGAAAAATGTTCTCATATAAAATGACTAGCCCATTTATGACAATTCATTTTTACAATTTTATATGTACGATTTTCGCTGGATATGTGTTATTATTGAACATGAACATCATTTATTAATCATCTTTACCTAGTGTAATTGGTTTTATCAAAATATGAAGGGGCATCTGACTTTTAAAATATGAGAGCAGATATTCGGGGTAAAGATGATATCCAATGCAAATGCTTTCTAAAATTGTTGAATGAATTGTTAAAATTGAGTTTGAATTGCTGAAATTATGGAATTAATTGTTGAAATTGATTTTGAATTAGTAAAATTATTGAATGAATTGCTGAAATTGTTGAATAAAATTGGCTTGCTTTGATTTTGCATTTGGTTTGCTTTAAAATGATTATGGATTTAGTTTATTGATTTTCTTACAATTTGGTTATTGCTTCAAACGTATATTATTTTGTTAGACATATTCATATTAACTAAATGTTTGTTTGAAATTTTTATATATATATATATATATATATATATATTTTTTTTTTTTTTGTGGTGGAAATAAAAAGAAAATGTATAAAAATATTTTTTTTGAAATATTTGTTTTTTAAAGATTGAAAACATTTTATGTCAAATGTTAATATATATTATTGATGCAACGTGACTAATCTCTGGTAATTAATGTTGGATTATAATTTGTAAATGACAAGGTCTGTTTGGTTACGCGTTTAGTGGGAACCTAGTGCGAGATAAGGTAGACTTGGAACTATAAGTTCAAAGGTGGACTCGTTAAAAGCAGCAAGAAAGCAGTCATCCACGTTTCTCCTGGACTAACACATCCACTGACACACTCTCCCTCGTTTTCTCGTCGACTCCGTCAAAAGATTGCTTCGCCCTCTTTTCTTTTCCTCCACTCTAGTTTTACTCTTTTAAGGATCTTCAGTTTTCTCGCATATTTGTTGTGTGATTGTTCCGAGGTTCCAGTTCTTTTTTCTTTCTCCGATGCTTTGATTTCACGCATTCTTATTGTGTTATCCAATCATTTGCATGGAGGTTTCGAGTATTCAAGACTGTAGATCCCGTTTTTTAGGCATTTTTAATCTTTTTTTTGGTGCTTGCTCCTTTAGCTTTCGGAGTTTTTTTTTTCTCACGGTGGGATGAATCTTAGGGGAATCTGAAATTCGTTGGATGGATATGACACTGGATGAGAATGACGCTGCTGATTGGGTTTATAGAGGTGAAGGAGCCGTTAACCTTGTCCTTGCTTACTCTGGATCTTCTCCTGCTTTTGTATGTTCATCTTCTCTTCAATCCTTCCCCCTCTATTTTTTTTTTTTTTTGAGAGGAATAAAGACGTTAGAAAATACGTCTCAATACTCTGACTTGAAGTTTCAATGATTAAGCTGGTGGGTAGCATTAGGAGCTCTGAGAGTAACGGGGCAGACTTACTGAACAGTGTTCTTCAAGTGGGAATATGGCATAAAAATTTTCCTACTTAATATTAACCGATTGGCTATCTTAAGTGAAATTTTCCGTAGGTGCCCCTTGAAGATAAAATGAGTGGCATACTTTCTTAAAATAGTCGTTTAGTCTCCTTAGCTTCCATCCCCTTTGATCTAGGAAAAAGCAATTCAATGCTTTTATTATGGGGATTAATTATGTTTTCTTATCTAAGTAATTCATGTAATCATGCTATCTACATTATATCATTTTGAGGACTGCTATTTTTATTTCACCAGGTAGGGAAAGTTATGCGAATTCAAAAGTGTCCTAAAAATGGATCAAGGTTGGTGAATACTTCTGTGACATTATCCTCACATGAGCGCCTATTGTGGAGAGATGTAAATGGCCTAGTGTCTTCTACAGACAAAGACATTGTAAACCAACTCTACGTGCAGCATGTAATTGGCCCCTTGTTGGGTCCCAAACTTGTTGATTCAGGGGTATGTTTCTGTATAATTTTATTTTGGGAATCTGGTCTTTCAATTGTGAAAATGACATTGGGCTTTATCTTGTCATGTACTTGTTATAAACATGTGACCGAGTGTTTCAATGGGGTTTCCTGTGGATAACTCCAAGCACAACTGTTTGTAGTTCTGCAGAAAAATTGTCTAACTAGAACTTAGATCTCTAGTTTATTTCAGTTGTATCAGTATCAAAGCCGTTAGTTTATGGAAGGTGCTTATGCATGAAATTTTGTTTGTTTTCAGATTGTTTGTTTTTTAAGATGGGTTGGTTCATATATGGGAGAGGACTTTGCTTGTTTGACTATTCATGACAGGAACTACCAGTCTCTCGTCTGTTTTGCCTTTCATTAAAGACGTTTAAATTTTCACAAACTGGAAATATTGACATTGTATTCTTTCGACATTGGAATTTGGAAGGTACGTGTTCTTGTAACAAAGGGATTTTTGAAGTTGATTGAGAAGAATGTGAATCATAAGCGTCCTGCTTGGAGAATTGATACAGGAATGATTAATTCACATTGTGACTCAGCACTTCTTTTGTCAGATCATTCCCTCTTTCCTCATGGTATATGAATTATTTTAGATTAATCATCTTTCTTATTTATTGTGCTTACTTTATAATGCATTTTCTGATTCGTGGCTTCATGACTTTCTATTATAATGATTCACGGGTAGATTTAGTAGTTACCAGTTTTTAGAGGACTTTGGGAGCACTACTTCACTTTCCTCTTTCTCTCCGGGCGTTACATGCCTTGACATTTTGATCAGATACTAGAAATTTGATCTTGATTTCAATATCATGATCAGATATTTGAATCCAGAGATATTAGCAAGCACAGGATTTCTAATTTCTAATTTTCAAAATTTACCCTGTGATAAAAAATTTACTTTTAAGTGGACAACTTTACTTTTTCGCAAAACCTAATTGTTTATGATCTGCTGAATTTCACTGTAATATTCAAAATTGAACCTGTGATCTGACAAAATTTTAACTTTTAAGTGGTCAACCCTATGTTCTTGATAAACCTAATTGTTTATGAAGATCTGCTGAATATAATGGTGTAAATTTTGGATTTAGACTTCTTTTATATAAGCACAACACGGACATTAATTTTTACATAAAAGACATTCATTCTTTATGAATATTTTGTCTGTGCCTGTTCTAATTCTTTGAACAAAGATTTGAAACTTTAAAGGGATTTTAAACGGATCTCACTTTCATCCTTTCAGGTCTTCTTGAATCTGAAGCATGCATTTCTGTCGAAATAAAGGTAATTTGACCTAATAGTGACATTTGTTTCTTACTATGTTTTCTCTGTTAATCGTCACTCAGTCACTAGCTTTTTTGCTTGGAAGTCTTCACTTAATTTTTACAACTGCCTTTTTTTTTCTTCAACAAAGCCCAAATGTGGTTTTCTACCAACTTCAAGGTTCATAGCTGAAAGAAATATTATCAAGCGAATTATATCTCGATTCAGAATGCATCAAGTCCTGAAGCTGCATCAAGGGGAGGTAATATTTCTCTCTTGGATCATGTGTTATGACGAGTGATTCTTTTAATGACGTGTTTTGTTACGAGTAGTAACTTTTGATGCAATACAATCAATGATTGCTTACAACTACATGTATCTCAGCTTCAAGTAAACTTTCTTTGCTTGCTAGACTGTTATTTCTGACTTTGATGCACAAAGTCACATTACAGGTATCAGAATTGAGTCTCTACGACCCACTAGATTTGTTCTCTGGATCTCAAGAACGAATGTATAAAGCTATCAAAGATCTCTTTTCCACCCCTCAAAATAACTTCCGTGTATTTCTAAATGGTTCTCTTATCTTTGGAGCTTTGGGAGGTCGAACGGGAGATAATTGTTTAGCAATTCGAGAAGTATTTGAAGATGCAGTAAAAAAATCTGCCTTTTGGAAAGTCAATGGCCTGAACACAGACAGTTTCCTACAACTTGTTGCTAAGACACTTTATGAATCTGGAGTTATGGATCGACTTGTTGAAATTCAGAAACTTGATAAATTTGATATTGAGGGGGCTATTCATGCATTTTATGACGTCATTGCTGAGCCATGCCAGGTGTGTAGGCAATTGAGCACGGATAAATCACAGCTCTATTCCTCTTTGCATTCTATTCCTCGTGATCAAAGTCTGAAGATTGTGAAGGAATTTTTAGTTGCTACAACTGCAAAAGACTGTAGTGTGATGATTGCTTTTAAATCAAGAAAAGACTGCACTTCTGGGTCTACATGTAACAATTTATACCTTGAATCAGCTGGCCAAACTTTTGATTATAAGGTAGATGCATATGCCTAAATCATCTGGATCTAATACTTTTCAAAAAGAGGAAAGGAGGGAAAAGACAAACCCGTTGGGATAGGCATTATTTTCTGGGTTTTAAAAATCATATTTGATCTTATCAATGCCTCTGACTATATGATACTTGAGAGATTGCATGATTGGTGAATTGAATTTTTGGTTATAAAGACTGAGAACTACTAGCTGATTTCAAAATTTGATTTCTCTATTGCATGGAAGCATTTTATGTAGAGTAATTCTTGAGACGCTGATTTATTTTTTTGTTTTAAGTTACCTAGTGATGTGATACATGTTCACCAGTTTAATGATTTTATTCAGAATAAATAAGAAATTGGTGGATTAATTGAGAACATGCCACCCTACTGTATAATTTAGGACTAATTTGATTGCAAGGTTTCATCATAAAGCTATTATTTTTATAAATATCATCCCAAACAATGATGATTTGTGGGACGACATTAATTTCTTTATTGTAAAGTAAGCTCATAATTTTAAGCACTGTAGGAGCTACTCATTCACTATGCTCTTTTTCAATTGGATGTACATGGCGATAGTTCAAAGGCATATCTCAGTTTTTAGTTTCTTACTTTTGTGGGAGAATTAATTATACACCCTACATTCATTG
Organism: Begonia loranthoides; assembly: GCA_022433065.1. NCBI lineage: Eukaryota > Viridiplantae > Streptophyta > Magnoliopsida > Cucurbitales > Begoniaceae > Begonia > Begonia loranthoides. The sequence continues at coordinate 27,201,917 of CM039479.1, read as the reverse complement.
TCTTTATAACAAATTTAGTTTCTTTAAATTAAAAAACTAGGTGTCTATAGCTTTACTTTTTTTATGTCTGAACTGCATTATCTATTTGTATGGTCTTGATAAATGAAAAAACAATATTGTTATTTCATTTTGTTGGAAGTCTGATCTCTCTACTGCACAGTGTTATCCCTTGTTGGTTTGCTTACTAAAGATTACTGTTTACAGGTAAATTTCATAGACCTGGACCTGAAGCCTTTAAAGAAGATGGAAGAATATTATAAATTAGACCAGAAGATTGTTAGCTGCTACAATCAGATGGTTGTGGCAGGACAAGAGGCGGAGAGGTTTACAAATGTAGAAAAAGCTTACAAGTGTGCGTGTCGATAACGAATATAGTGTTCTTAGAATAGTAATATTGGTAAGAAACAAGTTTCATATAACATACTCCTTTCCATGAGTCAGGTGGACTTCATGCTGATGTTATAATTTTGATGCTTGCTCATGAGTTTCCATTGCAGGACGATGTTTATTCCATCTTAGCTCGGCATTATCCAGTCTGCACATTTGATGCTTACATAAAGCTTGATTCTCTAACTATCACTCTGGTAAAGCTCCTAAAGAAGCCATAATATCTGATGAGCTGAATCTTTAGTTTGCCCCAAAATATTGATTTCTTGTAGTTTATACATGACTGTGCTGTGCAATACTGGTTTGGACGTTGAAATCTTTACGGCAATGAGTTACCTTCAGAGGAACAAGTGTATTTTTTATTAGATCCATAGATTTGCTTAAGGACGCGAGAATTGTATATCCTTTTGCTGTTTCTCTTGTAAAGGGCCTGGGTGTTGCTTTCCAAGTTAATCTTATTCTATGATAGACATGCCCATGCACTTTTCATTTTCTGGGCCTTCAAATTTCTCATTTTGTTATTGTTAACCTTAGTAAATTAAAATACGTCGTTATTGTATTTTAATCAGCACGGAGGCTGCTCATCATTTATGATTTATAAAAAGATCTTGGTTGGGTTTTATCCTTACTTTTAGCATAATGGGAACATTGGAAATGGAGGGGGAAAAGTGTCAGAGCACAATGTTTTGGGTTCTGCAGGGGAAGCATTGTATCAACAACTTTTAAGACCTTTTTATCCCAAGCCAACTAGTCTTCTTAGTTCCTACCGTTGAATTGTGAAATAATTGTCCACAGTGGAATTGGAAAGTAAAACTACCTATATCAATGAACTTCCTTGTCTCTCTCGTTTCTCGTCTTTTTGGGAAAACAGTGACCGAGCTGGAGGGTGCTTTTTTCTTCTTAACGGAGCAAAAGTGCAGCCAAATCATGATTTTGCATGCAAACAGCAGTTCAAGGTAGGCTATGAATTAAGTTTTATATAGCAATAGTCTATGGTTGAAGAAGTATCCGCTGCTATTCTTAATATTTATACTGAGGGCTCTCATCCATCTATTCACCACTCTATTTTGTATGCGTGCATGCCTTAACTGTGTTTCTTCAATGTTGAATGGTTGAAATGACGGGCGGTCTATCGTTTTTTTGAGTTTAAGCAGTCAAATAATGAATTTAATTTGCAATTATTTATTTACATTTGGCATGGTCTAACATCTTATGTGATCTTCTCTTGAGAGTTTGATGCACTTAAAATTTTATCTTTTTGGTGTATAGAACTGTTATAGCTATCCAGACGTTCTTTATACGTAAGTGGTAATTAAAGCACTCGTTCTTTATGATGTAGGATGATGGAAATAAGTTAACTTGCATTTCTATTGCGAGGATTTCTTATCATCCAATCTTGCATTTTTCTCAGATCAATATAATTTTAGTTTCTTATATCAAAAAATCATGTTTGCTTCGTAAGAAGATCTAGAAGTTTGATACTTGAACATGATAGAAAGGTCAGCAACGCAAGTTGTGCCTGTCAGTGGTCCATTGCCCTTCATTGTTGGTGAGTAAACTAACAGAGTTTACATTCTTATGCCTTTATCCCCATTTTGATCTTCTCTTCTTTTGGAAAATCATCCAAGATGATGCCACCTAAGACTGTCATTCTCTATTTGTCTGGCAAACCTATCATGAAGGTCAATTGTATATCAAGTAAATACGTGCTAGATTTCCAAATTTGTGTATTCATATGAATTAAGTTTCTTCAATGGCAGAATTTGTGTTTGGTAGAATTTATTTTGGCCTTGAGGCTGAACTGAATGTGGGTATACTTTAAATGCATATGGGAAGGAATTGGCTATTTAATGAACTTGTTCTGGCATTTACTGCTCGTCACCAACTCACACTGATACAGCATTTAGTGTCTTTCCAAACTTTCATTCAATATTGAAGAAATATAGACTTCTTGGTACTCTAAAACATGCTTAATAACTAGAAAAATTCATATATTGCTTATTTTGGATCCATCCACATTCTCGTTTATATATCTTTTCTCTTCAGCTGATGTTTTATCTGCTTTGCAATTTATTTCAGAGTTAATTCTTCTGAGCAGATTTATACATTCACTGACACTGCAGTACTCTTGTGTTCTTGTACCCATCATCATAGTGTAACCACTGAACTGACATTTTCTGTTGTGCAGAAGATTGTAGTGTCAGTGGAACTGCTGTGTTCAAAATGCAGGCAAAAGGTGATGAGAAGGTAGTAGCAGAACTAGAGGGGATAACTTCTATAGTCTTGGACCCATCAAAAAACACAGCGACTGTTATTGGTGAAGCAATCCAGTGAAGTTGATAAAAAAAAGGTAAGAAAATTCAGAAAATCTGCAGCAATTCTTAGCATAGGGCCTCCAAAGGATGAGAAGAAAGATGCAGTGGACTATCCACAAAAAACCTTGTCAAAGATGCGATGTCTGGTATATTATTGGTGAAGACACTTCTAATCACTGTTCCATCATGTGATTTTGGGGACAACCCATGTTTGACAACTTGATTCATGTATTTTCCAAGAGAATTTTACTCCATATTCTGCTTGTTTTTGCTATTTGGAGAAAGCACAAAATTGAATTCCAGATTTGCCTTCGTTCTGCCGGAGATTGTTTTTGCTGTGATAGGAAAATCTAAGCTTTAGATCCATGGAAACCTGTGTAGATTTACATCCATATTTTTATCATCCCTCCATGATTCTTTGTCATAGGACCGTAGTTCGGGCCGTTTGACAAGCCACGGTGGTAAAAGTATAATCGACAAACCAATGATACGCATTTCAACGGGCCAGCACACCCAGGGGTCCAATGATGACACTTGAGTACTACCCCATGAAAAGTGGAATCATTTTTAGTCTAGTGGACGAGTTACTTTACAACCAAAAGCCTACCTCAGCAACACGAATAACGGAAGGAATTGCTACGAGGATGAAGTACCCTTGAAAGATAAACTTCATAATCAACAAACGATATACAGGGAGAGGATATACTTATATCCGAGCAACGTACGAATTCGCTTGGGTTACATATCTCACCCATCTATACGGATTGTAGCTACTAGACTTCTGTGCTATCTGCAAGTACTTTACCTGCACAAGGACAGTGAACAAAAACCTTAAATTTTCTCGTTATGAACTCAAGCACTTCTTTAACATTTTTTCCAAAACTATATAAACCTTCTCCCGCAAGGGGGCCACGTATCGGGTAAATTGTTAAAAACAAGCATCTTCCCAATATTTATTTAAATAATAAAGCAATAACAGTCTATAATATCTTACCACAAGTCTAGAAGCATTGTACATTGGGATTGTGAATGTCATGCTAACAGGTCCAGCTTCCTTCACAATGTTTCCTGTATTACGAACAAAATGAGTGACAGCATATCTTCAGAACCTTTAAATAAAAAGTTACCTCACTCTTACCATGGGACTCTTGCGAGAAGGTGAGCCTTGCACGCAGGGTATGTTCTACTCCACCAACGATCTACAAGTAAAACATCAGTGACAAAGTAATCATTCTAGGGGCTCAAATTAAACAAAGTAAAGGGCAAGCGTAAAAGTTTATTTTATAATCTGTTTCATTTGACAATACAATAATACTTAATGGAAAAATGAGATCTCCTTGCCTTCTTTAAACCCCATTCGAGTCTCTTGTTTGCTTCTCTAAAATCGGTTGTATTTCCAACGGCTCCAGGTTCCAATTCAAAACTAACTCTGAAACGTTTATTTGCAGTGCAATTTAATAAAAGTATATATACAACAAAATGTAATGACCTTAATACAAAAATGATGTCATTTACATTCAGCTTGGCAAAAAATTTAAAAAGGATTATTGATTTTATATTGTTCAAGAAGAGTGTATGCAAATTAAATTTACATTGTGATGTGGCAAGGGCAATCAATAAGGCCAGTTAAACATAGACAAATGGTAAAAGAATATCTAAAATAATGAGCTTTAAAATACCCTTTAAATTATTGTCTCAGATCATTTATAAGATGCAAAAAATAAATAAAAGAATCAACTAAGCAAAGCATACCTGCTGGTGAATGTTGGCAGTGGCATTTGTACCAGTACGGTATTTGCGGTCACAGTAGAGGCATATTCAGCTCGTATTTTTATTATTACTTCAGCCTAAAAGTTATTAGAAGTTTCATTCAGGGAAAATTGAGTGACAGTTCATCGTCTATGCATAGTATTAGTAAGCAAAAATATTTCACCTTTAAGGGTCCAGCTTCCTCAATCAGTACATTAATACGAAAGGGAGGCTTGAATTCTTGAGTCATTCTGTAATTCATAACAGGAAATTCGCCATCAGGGGGTACCTATCAAATTGGCAGCATAATCAATCAACATCCAATAGAAGAAAAGAGATTGCAAGAATAACATTCTTATTTATATAATCACATTGATCAGTCTACACTTACCAAGGACAATGTTCTGTCAACATCAAAATTATCAAGATGCACTGATTCGTGGAAATTACAGTCGTCTAGAATAACAGGCCCTGATCCAGATGAGCTGTTATAATCTGTCAAGATCATGCAAAAAGAAGTCAGTAGTTGGAAATATTAGTGATATGTCTAAATGAATCTGGTAAAATTAATATACCACAAACAGCAGCACACAAAATTGACTTCAAAAAGTTGGGCATAGAGCTAGATGTACAGTGACTGAATGAAACTATTACTGATTAGGATTCACTAGCTTGCTTGAAGCCAAATTTAAACCAGGGTACTAATACCTAAATTTAAAACAAGAGTAATGCTACGTTTACTCTCTAATTCTACACTCTAATCTTACCTCTTGACGTGAAATTTACATATCACTATTTAATTAATGTAATAATTAAGATAAATAATCAATATTTAAAATAAGATATAAATTACACCTATTAATAATCAACATGCCAGGAAATAAGATTAGAATGTAGAATTAGAAAGTAAATATAACATTACTCTTAAAACAATAATGAATTGCAGTAGTTGTGAGGTAATTTTAAACCATGGGTTGGGCCATCTTTTGGTAGTCCAATTCCTCTTCTTTAACGAAACAAAAACATAAAGCAATCCCTTTCCCTTTGGCTTATATAACACAGAATGGCTTATCCCATAAATTCTGGAGAAAATTTGTTCTCGAATTGTTGTAACTGACCTAAATTACTATGGACAATGGGACTTCAAAATAACTGGCAGTTATATAGAAATAAAATCTATAAATAAGAAAGAAGAATAAAAATATTTTCATTAAAGCTTTCTACATGAAGAGCAATACCATAAATAGATCTTCCACTTCTTCCTATGCTTAGGTCCTCGTTCAGAGCAATGCGTATTTCTGGGTTCCCTGAAAGATAACTCTTCATTTGAATGGTGCCATCAATCTCAGAAGTAAGGATATATCCCTGCAAATGACATTAACTAATTAGAAATATCTATAACAATAAATCTGTGTACTGAACCATTCACTTTCATGGCTATTTCTCATGAAAACTACATCAATCTACCAGAACGTGATACAAGTAATAGCACACCTTCAGGTAGGTTCCCTTACTTCAAGAAGAAAATCATAAACAAGGAAATGTCTCTCACAAATTATTCAAGGCAATCACATTTTGCTCCAGATCATAATCAGTAAAAAAGCCCAGAAACCATGTTTGGGAATAGAGGTGCATGTAATTACTGCATAACAATTTTGATGCAGCCCCTATCTGAATTTTTTACCATCCTACCTCCAAAAAGTTATTCCATTCAAATTCCCAGTGAACCCTTCTCAAATCTTAATGTAAAATTTCATCGCACAAGAATGGCAAAGCAAGAATTTTTATAGAGCGCAAAATCAAAGTATACAATACTCACACTTGAGCTGAACGTCACACTTATTTTCTCAATAACGTCCACAAAAATTTCCTCCCTCTTCTTACCCCCAGGCTCATTTGCTATAACAGATTTGGTAACAGCTGTGCCTGGCATCCTTTTGGTCCCTTGCTGCGCACGCAAAAACTCAACCAATTTAAAGGGTGTAGATAACTAAATAATAAATAAATATCCATAAGTGTTTAGAAATCATACCACAAAAATGGAAGCAGGGCCAAGGACAGGCAAGCGTCCAGAATCAACCACAATCGGCTCATTGAAAACAAATGACTTTAAAACCTCGGTTGATGTTGTTTGCACATAACCGAAATCCTAATGGTAAAATAATTTGATAAGCCACATGCAAATAAAATTTTCATTATAGAGTATAGCCATCTCCTGAGTGATCAAAGCTTCAAAAATTCAACATATAAAACCAACAAACATTCGGAATAGAAAATAGCCTTTCAACCGAAACAGTTTATAATACAAACAAGGAAAAAATGTTCTACAGTTCAGAAAAGAAAATAAAAGGAAGTGCTTACTATAACTTCATCCAGTAACTCATACACAAGAACAAAATTTTTCCGCAGTGAATCCTCATTTAGAACTCCAAGGTAATCCTTTATTACTCGTGCAATTCTTTGAAGAAGTTCAAGAACGAGAGAAGGGGACAAATTCACTCTTGTTGTAGCAACAAATAACAATCCAGCGACCTTTACATGAAAGTAGTTCACGCCATCCACATTCTACGCACAAAGACAAGTAAAACAATCCGGAATAAGAAAGAGCAGTACTTTAAATTGACCGAAACTAAATAAACGATACATGCAGTAGGAAATAAATCATATCATAAAATACCGACAAAGACAGGCGGTGCGTCTCCCTCTCCGTCCTCCTTCCAAAACTTCACTTTACGGAAAAAAATTTCAGCGCTTCCCTTCTGAACTTCACCGCGATCTGCACTAGTTCAACAAAAACAATGATATCGTTTCTATTGGAGATCCCACCAATGATATAACGTCAATCGGTAGACAAAATGCATCCGCAGCAGCTAAGATGTACTAAAACCATAAATCCTGATCGATTAAGCACTTGAACAAAATAAACTCAGTCAAAGAATCCACGCCAATCTTGAGATTCTAAATTACATTTCACAATTAAAGCAGGAAATGAACAAACCATAAAAGTTGTGGCAAACAGTAAACGGAGAACGGAAGTAAAACATACAATCTCGAAAGACAATGTTGTCGCCTCTAAGAGAGAGCACGAAGAACTGCGAAATCATGACGATCGTCAAATACGCCTCAGCGAACGAAATTAGCTTCCGCCAATAAGTCTCTTTTGCAGATCGACGTTTGCCGCTCGCTCATCATCAAGAATAGATGGGCAGCGATCCGGCTTCTTATTCAGCCACGCCAGTTGACAGAACGTGACGATCACGTGCTTCAGTCAAGTATCCAACTTCACGCATATTTTTGTGGGCTTTATATACAGCCCATTTATAGATTGAATCGACGGCCCATATATTAACTGCCAATAGTAAAATCCTAATATCCTTGGGTTTCGGTCCCCTTGCTGCATGGCCATGGGTTTCGGTCCCTTGCCTTCTCATAAGAAGGTTTTTGAAGACCCCGAGGCAAATAAGAATCCTAATATCAATGTAAACTCAAGCATTTTAAGACAGTTTCATAAATCGTGGTAAAAAACAAGAGAAACAGAGACCAAGTCTCCAGAAATGGCCAATTCACGTCTAGAATAACAACAACAGGTCCAAATGGAAAACAGTAGTGCGTTAAGTTCTTCTGATAATTGAAGCAACTCAGCTTTAATTAAAGCATCAACGGAAAATGTAACCGCATTTCATTATTTTTACATCAAATAATTGTTTCGACGTTATCCCATATGATGCCGAACTAATTGTAGTGGCATCTTATCGTCTACCCAAAAAATATTGGCTAGCAAATGAACTCTGAGCCATTTCAAGAATATCGACTTGAGTGAATTCAAGATGCACCAATGATATGCTGAGATATGGCTATTCTTCCAATACTGAATACATTTAGCAAAATAACAATGCCAAAACGAAGATTAGACATCGAACATACGGAGTAAGTTACACTCATGTCAACTCTGCAAAGTGATCCAACTCCTACAAATTTTATAAGATCAAAACAGACAGTCATGACAGCACATATTTTCCCATGAAAGACTTAAGCGGGTAACAAAGAAGGAAACATGACTCTCACGAAGTCCTTAATCATAAGGAATTTGGATATATGCAGCATCACAAGCAAACGGAACGTCAGCATACATACCAGCTAGAGCACATCTTATGCATTCCAAGACTGTAAAAAGGAAACCAAACCCTACTGCTGTCCAGAAGTGCATCCCCAATTTGCCCCAGTACAATGCGTCAGGCATCCAACGGCTAGCAGTACCTACCACCTGCAGAGAAATCTCTAATAGCATGCCCATCACCACATGAAATCGGAAGAAGTGAGGCCATTCCTTTCTCCTAACAACTCCTAGATACGCAATAAAAAAATATGCCATCAGGGACCAACTTGGTAAATTTCCAATTGTTTGAAGAAAAGGGTATGCTGCGTATTCCAATTGTTCCAAGAACGGATGAACCATATATGCAGTTTGAGCATACATCCATGTTTCATGAAGAGGCATTAGGTAGGGGAGGCAAGCTAATGTCCTCCACCACCATCTAGGCTTCTTAGTCATAGGAGGGAATCGGAAACCATAGGCTACATCCTTTGATGCTTGAGGGATCATGCGAGACCTGCTTCGCCTGGGTAACAATGGGATAACATGCATAAAGCTACCAAGGTCACCACTTAAAAGGGGGGTAGATGCAGCCGACAGGTGTAATGGTGGGAGCCCTACCATGAAAAGTAGTAAATTAGAGCACATAAAATAACTCCAAAATAATGAGCAAGAAAAAAAAGTAGAATGACAAGCAGATTTAGTATATATTTTTTCTCAATTCAAAAAATCTTACTGAGTAAGAACACACCGTATGCCAAAATGATGAACACATAAAGAAAGTTTTACACACTTTATCTTGTACACTGAATCCACAGATGACTTTTCATTTACCTCTACAAAACTGAATTTTACTTTCTGGATAAGATCTCCATGAATTTTTAATGCAAGACAAAGCAGCCTTTGCATGCAGACGAGGTAGATATGTTGAAGCAGTAGAGCCGCTTGTCTCGGAGTTCAAAAAAGCACACCCAATGGGTACGGAGCATCCACTAAGTATCATATCAGATACCTGATTCGTAACCACCATTATAAATATAGTAGCGTGTGAGAAACAATAAAAATTAAAAACAAACAGAATTATCGAAGTACTGGTGGAGTAAACTCCTTCTCTCAATCTAGACATCGAGATTTCCTTTCCTTTCAAAATACCCAATGCCAACAAAGCCAAATCAAACTCACACATAAGCCACTGCATTCAGAAACTCACAGAAACCAAAAACCATCCTTTGGTAATGACCTATATGAGACTTACAATACTCTAACCAAATAACAGATTTTGGAAATTTTTCAATCATCTTTCGAATTAGAGACTGTATTGTAACCCAACTGCTTTCATGAATCTCCATTAAAGATCAAGAAAAAAAAAACAAAAGAAGAAACTAATTATTTATATGTTCTTTGGATAACTAAAGTATACTAAGAAGTACATAAGGAGTTGACAAAAATGAATAATAAAAAAGATTACATATTATTCCCAGGAAATTACTACCTAATGATAGCTCCAACATTTGACATGGTAAATAATTGCCTTCCACTCGTTTCAATATACTTGAAAAAGAAAATGAGAAGCTCAGTATTTCTAGCAATATCCGTCAGCATTGAAATAATCAATTCCAGATATTCTTCCCACTTTGAACTTTAAAAAGGAGAAGATCGATCAGGTAGAAGAATGAACATATTAACCTTCCAAACTTGAAGTATGCCTCAAAGATTTCCAAAAAAAAAAAAAGAAGCTTCAGAAACAGTGACAAAAATAAGGAAAATAAAATTGAAGTCTCAGAATTCAAACGTTTTAAAATTTCCATTTTCCAACAATTTCTAGTAGTAGAAATCTAAATACGTGCAAAGCTTTATTCTGACATATTCCCAGATTGCAACAAAATCATCACAAGGAAGCAAGCCACCTCTTCGAAGGAGAAGCCAGCAACTTCAAAAGAGAGGATAGATTTTGTTTTAAACCTTGAACCGAAATGGAGGAAAAGGAGCCCAAACGATAAATGGTCGATAATGAGGTTGGCAATAGTTGATGGAAAACCAAACCAAATAAATAACCACGCATATATATACAGATAGAAATCCAAAGACCTTGGAGTCTAATGCGGAGTTGAAATTAGGGTTCATCAGCTGAATTCCATCGCCTTTACCTTCAAACTTTTTCTCAGGGGGAGTATAAGCACGAGATACCAAATCCGGAAGACGGGGCGGGTATTTAGGCGCTCTTTCTGCTGAATCCGGCAGTCTACATTCGGGTTGGGCCAATAAGCCTAAGTATACAAGCATGGCCCAAAATAAAAATTGGAAAAAAATGTCAGAAGTGGGATTTGAACCCACGCCCTCTTTCGAAGACCAGAACTTGAGTCTGGCGCCTTAGACCACTCGGCCATCCTGACGAGATGATACGCTCCTCACGTACGTTGTTATATAACCTATGATACAAAAAATCTTTTTAATGTAGCCTAGACGAAGATCGTTGGAAGGTATTTCAAGGACACGAGGATTCTACCTCCAAAAACAAAACGAGTAACAAGTTTTCCAGTGACTATATATATCTAATATATCCACGACACTTCCATGTTGCTTAATATGTCACTAGATCAATTAAAACTTTACTTACTACCCTGGGGATATCCTTTAAAAAAACAAATAAATTAGCACTTTAATAAAAATAAGAAATTTTAATGCGGTAACATCACTTCTTTCAATTTCAAAGACCCTTCCAAACGATAACCTGTAAACATAGACTGTCTCTTCCAGCAATATACTTACCCCGTTAATTTATGGCGCTATTCAATTGAGAGAAAAAAATAAAACTAATTCGGTAAAGTTAAGCACGAGAGGCAGAGGTCGATATTACAGGCAGAAATGGTAAGCAATTAAAATTACAAGGCATTAACTATTCAAAAATATAGCAATGGGGTTATTACCAGCACACAGGTAGCTTGGAACGCCTTGGCCTCAAGTCAATGGTTATCCCTCCAAAGCATTCTCCTCTAGTCTAAATATTGGTAGCAAGATGAAACAAAAGCTATTAATAGGTTTTGGAACTCACAAAATCCATACATCATCCAAAGAAACAACCAGCACAACAGCGAACAACTAGAAGATCTAAGAATAATTTTGTACATTTTAAAACCAACAATCCACTAAAAAACAATTGCACCACAAGGAAAATAAGAAGTCTTACAAGTGACTGCATATACTTCTTGCAACTCAATATGGCTGAAGCACCTGAGAGTTTTGAACTAGAACACCAATAGAAGCTAGATAAAGTCTCTGCTTCATTATTCAGTGGCATCCACTCCACTCCCACACAGCAAAGCTCAAACAAAATGGTTGGTCGACATATACAGTCAAGGCGACAACAGACCCAATTGGAAACCAAGTTATCCCCTTCACATTGTCTTACCAGAAAATCAAAAAAGGTCTACTTCATTATAACTTATCTACCCTGCATTATATAATTAGAGTAAATAATAACAGTTATACATCGATCTGTACAAAATAATAAACCTACCCACAAACCCAAAGCAGCAAATAGGTTTTCTCTATCAATACTACATCGAACTTGTTGCGTATCACATGAAACTAAAATTTGGGTTTTGGGGGATCGAGATCAAGATATACAAAGTTGCCTCATTGGTGTGAGTAGCCTTGCAAACCTAAGTGGAACATGCGCCCTCACCAACGTTCCATTTTCTGTGTATTCCTATGAGCATGAAGAAATAGTCTACTTAGAGAAATAAAATAGATATTATATATATGAATTAAACCATTTTGGTAAATGTAAACAACAATTCACACGAAACCTGACTTAAAAGTGTGCAATTGTATTATATGTTTTGTCGTATATCTATCAGGCAACAAGAAGGAGAATGAAAGGATGGATATTACAAAGATCCTGCGTTTACTTACAGTTCTCTCTACCATTCCAACTTGATGGACAGTGCTAAGAAGCTCCCCTTTGTCAAATGGAATCAAAGCTTCCACCCATACCATCAAGTCCTGTCACAATAACAACTATCATCTATTTTCTATCTCATTTTAGGTGAAATAAAGATTCACTAGTTAGTCAATGGTGACTTAACAGTAATTGCAAATTTCAACAGAAGTAGATTAGTGTAGTACCTTTAGTTTTTCCTGCACTGCATCACAAAATTCGTCTAAACCAATGTTATTAACAGCCGATATGCATACAATATCTCCTCTCTTCTTCGCTTCCAACCTCATTTGTTCGGGATTACTAACTTTATCAATCTGCCATGAGCATGTACAGATGTAAGAAACGCTCTCAAACAAAATATCGGATTCAACAGAGGGAAGATAGATTTACAGAACTTTACAATTTGAGTATCATTTCTGTCTGTACCAGGTGAATTTTTATCCGACATAAGAAAACATAAACTCCATCTTCTGACAAAATAAAACAAATAAAGATGGAGAAATGTACTAAAAATTTGGGACCATTTTCCAATTTTGGCAGCATTAGCATATATACTTATACGGAATCCCACAATGTTATACAGATTCAATTAAAATCCCAAAATTCCATTCAGATTCAACTATTTGTCTGGAAATAAATCCTGTTACAATACAATGATTCAAGGAGATACTGTTATATTATTAAACATATCTACTAACTCAGAATCAACCAAGGAAAGTTTAACCTATTACCTTGTTCCAAACCACCAACTTAGGAATTGATGACACATCTAATTCGGAAAGAACTTTTTCAACGGCTTCTATCTGTTTCTCTGCCAGTGGATGACTGAAGTCGAAAGGAATGCAAAATTAAGAAAAATTAGTGAAAATTATTGGATCATGCCAATACCAGAGGGCTAAAAACAATACCTGATGTCTACCACATGCACCAAAAGTGATGACTCTGATATTTCTTCTAATGTTGCTCTAAAAGCAGCGATCTGTATTAAGTGGTTATCAGAGGGTGTAACTGAATAAGGTGCTGATCACTTGGTCGTTCTGAATCTCACCAGAGTAGTAGGTAATTTTTGGATGAAGCCAACAGTATCAGTTAGGAGAAACTCTTTTCCATTCTTCATCTAGAGAGAGAGCATATTAAGCAATCATTATATTATAATGCAGGTTGAAATTGCACAAACTGATTTCAATAGCAGTATAACTATATGATTGTTCAAAATAAATACACTTAGCTAAGTAAATTTCAGTTTAAAGGCCAGTATACCAAATAATGCATCAATAATTATTCCAAAAATAAATAAAAACAACCATTAAAATGAAAACATAAATAAAGGTTAAGTTGAGTTAAAAGAAACAAGAAAGTTAATAAAACCATGATCTGAAACTTAATCATGTCTTTTTACTGGCTTCGAATGTATGGACTGAACATTGAAGCTTTTCAAAATAAAATAACTTCCACTCAAATCAATCTGATTTAACATCAAGATACATCAAGGAAAAGAACAGAAAATTCGTGCAACAAAGCAGACACTTGGACTAAAACATTCCTCTAATATTCATAATAAATCAATATTCAACTTCATAATATATTAATATTCTCCCCGTTAGTTGATAATCAACTTCAAGCATCATAATATATTAATATTCATTTATATAGCCTCATTGAAATTATAGATATTCCTGGAAAAAATACTTGAACCCTTCTTGTAGTTGGGTCAAGGGTGGCAAACAGTTGATCCTCGGCAAGGACATTAGCTCCAGTCAAATGATTGAGAAGAGTACTCTTCCCAGCATTTGTATATCCCACCTGTAAAACATTCAAATCCTCTATTTCATTGGTCACAAGAGCCATACACCAACCTTTCAAACATCCTCAAAACTAAGAGAGAAAAGAAAAACCAATTTAACCATACAAAAAACGCACCAATGATATTACTGGGACAGGTACAGAAACACGTCGGTTTCGATATTGTTGTCGATGCTTTCTAACCGATTCTAACTCCTTTTTGAGAGTTCCAATCTAACAACACACATGTCACATCACAATCACAAAGTATGAATAATAGAAAGACTAAATAAAAAATTTAAAAAGAACAACACTGATATTTGTTCAATAACCAGTAATATTGTAAAGATGAGATAAAAGAAAAACGTGACAGGGTATTGTTCTTCCATCAGAGCTCACATTATAAGAATCTAAAATTGAAAAGAAAGAGCATGGAGGTCATTGATTACAATCGGCATCTGTGTTCTTTCCCTTTTCTCTTCTATTAATTTTTTCCACTGTTTTATTCATCAAGCAGTTCAGAAGGTACAAATTCTTAAAGGAATCAAAAAGCATGTATACAATGTACAAACTCAAAAACAAACCCAGTTATTTCTACAAAAACTTTAAAATGAGCTTACTTGTGTCCGTAAGATACGTTTATCCACTTCAATCTGTTTCTCACCCATACCCTTCACCCTACCTCCTGCTTGACGTTCAAGATGAGTCCACATTTTTGTTAATCGAGGCAACTGGTATTCCATTTGTGCTAATGCAACCTAGAAGACTTCATAATAATCAACACAAATATAGAAAAGAAAATTTTTTCATTTGAGTATTAATTGAACATCGTTCTAGATATTCATTTAAGCACTCAAATTAAGTATGCTGTAATCCTCCTCAAGTCAATGAGCAACTCCTGGTTTATTGGTATCAGTTATACTTGTAAGTTGCAAGAAAACAAACAAGGACTTTGTACTAGCATACCCCAATATTTCATTAGTGGCATGCTTAGATTTGTTTCTGTGCTGTAGATACACGCTACATATTGAAAAAATAAATTGCACAAGAATCTACCTGCAAAGCTGCCTCGTGTGTTGCTGCTCTCTGGTTAAAGATATCCAGGATCAATGCAGTACGGTCACAGACTCTAACATCCCCACCAAATGTCTTTTCTAAATTTCGCAATTGCCTAGAATATTAAATTCAAAAACTGAAATGTAAAATTGTGAAGTTTAAAATATTTTGTAAACTGTAATGTAAGAGAACGACTTGAAAAAAGTATTTTTTGAAGTAAAAAAGACCATAATAATCGGAACAAGTTCGAAATACGAAAAAGTATTTCAAAGTCAAAAATAAAAAAATAATCAAAACAAGTTTTTTTTTTCTTGATAAGAAATTTGTATTAAGAGCAAAAAGTTACAAAAGATTGGGGGAAGAACTCCACCCGAACAAGTAAACCCACATTAGAAAAAACACATTACAAAGTCCTTTTTTAGAGGCTTATTCACAAAAATAATTTCATTGTGGTGAAGTCAACTAATCCCACATTAGAAAAACACATCACAACAATTAAAAGGTATATGATGAAGGGACCAACATCAGCACAAGAAGTTATGCAGCTTTGAATCAGGATTATTTTTTTGATGGATCTAAAAAGTCATAAATAAAAGCTTACCCAGCTGAAAGCTCATCATCAAATATTACAGTTTCAACATCCAGTGCCCGAATTGCACTCTTGATTTCTGCCGCTTTTCCAGAGCCTATGTAAGTCCTGGGGTTTGGAGAAGCTAGTCTGCAATAAATTGTACATTGGAGCAGGCAATAGAGTACTTAAGTAAAAACAAAATTTTCATACTAATTTCTCGGTGACTCTTGCTATGACAGAATTGCCATATCATAACAATATCAGTTGTCCCCGGAAAAGTTCAGTTTGAAAGAGAGGTAATTAACAAACATTGTGATAGACCTTTGATAAGGTTTACGTATGCGAGAAGGAAAAATAAGTCGTAAAAAGGATGACAGCTGGAATCAATACTTGATTAGCTGTAAATGTAACTGCTTAGAAAAAATAATAATAAAAGGTGGAGTTGGGGGAGAGAGATAGGCAGAAAAGTAATAGTGAGAAAAGTGGGTAGGGAGAAGTTCTCTCTACAGTGATTGTAATACGTGGGTTTTACAAGAAATAAAAGAAGAGTTCTATCACATTGATGTATAAGTAAATGAAGTAAGGTCAACCTTATTTACTGCAATCATATATACATGCCTCTCTGAAAATAGCATGATGCTTTGTTTCTATCAAAAAAGTTAAAATATAGATACCTACAATCAAATCTACAAAAAAAAAATGTTTTTGCACATGATCATATGGAGAGCTAAACTATAAAAACCCAAAAACTTTAAACTACAAACCTCATATCCAATGCATTTCGCTTGATGAACCAACAAAATAACCAATAATCACTTACAAGAATGCACACACAAAAATTAAGCTACACCATCCAACCAAAAAAGACATTCGAAGATTTTCTTATATATCAATGTAGGCCTTCTAAAAAAATTATTTTTATTTAGCTAATAAAAGAACTTAAATATAAAACAAAAAAAGAAACCCAACCAAAAAAAATCCCCACATAGGAACTCACAAAATCCTCTAGCTTATATCTTTAACTGTGAAAACAGGATCGCATGAGATTATTTTTATGTAACCCATAGGCAGGAACGTTAACTGCTAGAAAGCTTCATTACTCAAGAGAATCATGAGAACTAACTTTTGGTATGTGGAACCAACAATCATAAGTCCAGTTATGTCAGCTAGTTAACTAATAAAAGAACTCAAATATCAAAAATAACAAGAAACGCTAAAAAAAAAATCACCAAATAGGAACACACAAATCCTCTAGCTTATATCTTTAACTGTAAAAACAGGATTGCATGAGTTTATTTTTGTGTAATCTATAGCCAGGAAGGTTACTTCATTACTCAAAAGAATCATGAGAACTAACTTCTGGTATGTGGAACCAACAACCACAAGTCCAGCTGTGTCAGCTAGTTGTTCCAGTTCCTTAAGTGATTCCTCTATGCCAAAAGAATTCTCAATGTCCCCTTTACGTTCAACACCCACAAGGTAGGCCTTCTCTTCAAAGACCTGATGCAACATAACATGACTTACTTTTGTGCTATTGAATGCTTGACGGCTATAAAAAAAATGTACACTGACACACCAACATCAAATACTAATTGCATTGAGCTAGTACAAATACCACAAAAAGGCATGAAGATTTTCTTCTCCAAGTTTACTTCATGAAATCAGTCTTAACCCAATCACTCTTTTTTCCTTTTCCTAGATATTTTTACCACGGAAAAACATTCTTAAACCAACCACTCTTTCTCCTTTTCCTAGATATTATGCTTATGAGTGGAATATTGTGAGAAATTAACCATCAAGATCAGATCATCGTGTTAATCTGACTGAAGTCAACTTGAAACAGAAAAAGATGTGACCTTCTATATACATACTCTTCAATCATTATTCTTATAAAGGCTAATACAAATTCCTCTCGTCGAACTGCTTCTTACATCATGCCAAACCAAACATATAAATGTTTCCTGCAGTTATGTCGCCCGCCCCTAGTTGCACCACAAAATAAAACGAATTCAAACTTAACTTAACTACACTATTCTGACGTAAAAATTGAGCGAATATAAATCAAACTAGCACTTCCTCAATTGTCTCTCTGGTTTATTCATGCTAAAATCCGATATAATGGGGAAAAAAGACAGAAGTAGGGTGTCAAATGAAGTCACAGGCGTACCTCTTTTCCATTTCGCAGCTTGAACCTATTATCGAAACTGTCCACATCTTCTCCCTTCTTTTCCAACTTATTTGTCAAACTTCCCGCCTTTTCATTAAACTCAACGGCCTCTGCACCATTGACGACTCTAAGGACATCTTCCCCCTCCCCTAAATCTTCACCGGAACCAATATCTTGATTCTCCAAGGAAACATCTTCGGAAGTGACAGCAACAGAACCTTGCTGGAGCGCACGGGTAAAGATTCTTGAAAAACTACTCGGTTCTTTTCTCGAAGTGAAAGAGTAGAGAAAAGAATTAGGGCTTGAGAGAGTTAAAGAAGAATAGGGTTTACGAATTAGGAGTAGACTAGAAGGAGAAAGAAAACCGCCACAGCACGCGCTCATTATATTAGCTTCCACTCCGCTTCCCCCTCCGTCTTCTGAGTTTGCAGACGGCAATCAATCTGTGTATATATATGTTCTCTTCTCTCCAGACGCGACCAATGAAAGCTCGACACGTAGAATTTTATCTTGATGTCCAAATGGAAAAATGACAAATCAACTATCGTAGTTTCAAGTCAATGATAAGTCAACCACTATGCTTTAAATCTTAATAAGTTAACCACTAACGTATGAAAAAATGAAAGATTTAACATCGCAGTGATGTTCTCCGTTAAAAATTAGTCGGGACGCCGCTGCGACGTCATAGAATACCGCAACGGTGTCATGTGTTGCAAAAGAAAACACAAAAGTTTTGCATGGACGCTGCTAAGGTGTCGTCAGGACACCGCTACTGTGTCCTCACAACGCCCCTGCGGTGTACTCACGACGCCTCTGCGGTGTCCTTCGAAATCAATGTTTTTATTAGATTTTCGACTTCTTCAACTTCAAATGACCATAACTTTCGCTACGATTGTTGGAATTGGACGCATAAAGTATCAAATCGAAGCTCTCTCAGAGATCTAGGAATTGTTATTGGATTTACCCCATGACCTCCCTTTTCGGCCCCTAAATCAATCGTTTAAGCCCTCAAATTTGCGATCGAACGTTTTTAACCCTAAAAAGATGTCGCTGCGGTTTGCTCGGGATGCTACTGCGATTTGCTCGGGACGCTGCGGTGGTTTTCCATACATTAGTGGTTAATTTGTTAACGTTTAAACCACAGTGATTAATGGTTGATTTTTCATTTTTCCTATAATTAAGTGCACTTGTAATTCTTGCATGTGCTGATGAGTAATCACTTATCTTTATCCCTTTAATTTGTAATTTGATTTTTGAAGCCTGAGCATCTCTGTCGATCTGCTTCCTGCAGACGAAACACAACAGCTTTTGTTTTCTTTGTCTCTCACCCCACTTTCAAGCTCGCCTGCGTTTCTCAGTCTTCAAATACAAAACTAGGGTTTGGTTGAATCCTTTTTTGACGAATGGCGTCGGCCGAGCGTATGTGATCCGGTATCCCTCTCTTAGATAAGTTTCTCAGGTCAAAGTTGCTATCTAACCAGCGATCTAATCTAAAGAAAACAATTGTTTGCTCTTTTTTCAGCAACCACGAACCACGATCTGGATCCCTTGAGTACTTCTCCCGTGGATCCATTAAGCACTATCACTATCCCGGCCACAGCTTAGGCGGAGGATCAGCGAAGTGTTTCTGGTCTTAAATATGTGAGCGTGTTTTCGTTCATTTAGAAAATGAAGAAAAACATTAACTAAAGTCAATAATCCAATCATTTTTACAAACATCGAACCTAGTTATATGAAATTATTAGAAAGAGAGTGATAATGAACTCTCTGATTCAATCAATTCTCAGTTGCAGGAAGATCAGGCTTACACGACGATGAAGAAGTCGGTATGTGCTGAATGTGAAATCGGAGAGCAGAGGTAAACGCCATTGCTCTTCGAGAAAAAACTGTCTCATCGTTTGACCAAAACTTCCGTCCAACACTTTCTCCCCTTTTGCAACTTTTCATCCATCTCCTTATCCTCTGTTCCCCTAGTTCCCGCACATATAAAAGCTTGAGAATACTGCACTGGCTCTTCGCTTTGAATTATTGCCGTAGCCTGGAGGAAAATCGAAGTGCTTAGGGCTTCATAAATCAGATTGAAAATTAATGAGATAGAGACACGAGCGAATAAACTCATGGACTCAGAATTGTCGACAAGATGCACTCGCAGTCGCATTCATCAAGTCTCAACTCGATCAAACAGCTTCACAGTATATTTTTTATTCAAAAAGAGTACAAAAGAATTTCATCTCATCTCTACAAAGTTAGCTATATTTCCACCAATCAGTACTATAATTGGGCGATCAGAGAGTCATTTAACCATCATCGCGAAACAAGATCATGCAGTAGATGGGGGCTTCCTAACCTGCAGTTACCCATAGGAGAATCTCCAGAATTATGAACACCTTCCGGTTTTGAGAAGGCGTTACTTTCGCAATGCCTCAGCTCCAATGCAAGCGAGACTTGGCTCGACAAAATAATTTTACGCGGATAAAGAGTATTACTGGCAATGTTATCCGCATTTTCGTTTGAATTTGGGTCCTGAATTAGCTCGCCGTCGGCATTTGATGATATTGCGCCGTCCTGCAAATCTTCTTCCCTGTCCTCGGGAGCTCTGGAAGTGTTCTCCGGTGAAAAGTTGAAGTCCATCTTCGGATCGCCAAACTCTTCTTTGTACATCTCCTCCACCATCGGTTTCCAGAGGCGCACACGTGCATTAATGAACCAGTTGGCAACCTAGTCCAAGCACAAAACGGGACAAATGATGTAAGTTAAGAGACAAGACTAGCGTACAACACATTTTATATCTAACGTGTCTCCAAGCAAGTCATAACTAGATGGAAGCATTCGTACAAAGTCAGGTTTCAATGACAGTTTCGTTTTACCTGATGTCGCGTCAATCCCGTTTGCTTTGCTAACATAAGCTTCTCAGAATCTTTTGGATATCTATGGGAAGACAAAATCCATCAAAACAATCAGCAAAGTATTAAAACTTTGAAGGAACAGATCAAAAAAAGGTATTGAAAAACTGACGGATGAAGGAAGTGTTCGAACAGCCAAGCGCGAAGGATAGAGACAGAGCTCTCAGGAAGCCCTCTTTGAGGTCTCCAAGAATGTCGGGTAAGACCAAGTTGCCGAAGAACCCTGTCTTGTCTGAGCTGCTGGTCAACAAAGCGTAGGCGAGGAAATCCTCTTTGACTACCTGATGAACAATCTTCCTCTCCTAACCTTCCCCTCATCGCCTGAATCTGATCGCTAATTCCATCTCGTAAGCGGCGAAAATGGCGGGAGATTGTTTGATGGGCTAGTGCTGTATATAATTCTGCAGCCCCCCAACCAGATATTGTGTTGAAAGACGACACCAGAACTTGCATTTGTTGATAATATTGCCTATATTTTTCATCCACCTATAGAAGGAATAACAATCAATATTTTCAAATGGTTTTTTAATTTCGAACATTCTGATAAAAAAACATATAAACAACCCACTATTCTTCTTCAGTTACCTCTTCAACCATGGCCAAAAGCTTAGCACTTTTGTTCTTCAAGTCCAGTCGCTCTACAGGTAAGAGCTCATGAGAAGACATATCCAAAGATCGACCATTGGATCTGCCATTGTTATCATTAGAGCTGTTAAGAAAGCTTTTATGTTTATTAGATATTAACTCATTCAAAGCTGCTCTAACATTAACCACTTCATCGAGCAAATGTTGAGCCGCCTTGACATATTTGGAGTCCATGCCAGTGCTAGCCAAAACCGAACCATCAAGATGATCATAGACATTGGAGTTCATTTTACCCACGGCGGCCAAGCTAGAAGAATTTGGAAAATACTCCATTTCCATAGCACTTTGATTTCCAGCAGAAAGGGGTGTCTTCGAGCCAAGGCTAAGCGATAACCCCCCACACTGAATATTCCGTTTACCTAATGAATCTCCAAATTCTGGAATAAACACCATCTCGCATCTGCCCTCCATAGCTTCTACACAGTTGGAAGGAGATTGAGACATCCTTACTGAGGCAGTTGAGTAGAATTCATGAGCAGTGCCTTGATTCAGGCCCATCATGATACTATCAGAACAGAGAGGTATTACTGAATAAGAATCAATTTTTGGGTCCACCGTATATGGAGTTACTACTCCATCTCTTTGATTGTTCCAGGTTGGAAAATATGTATCCATCTTCAGCTTACTCAGAATTGATCAGCTAAGCAGTGCTGAACAAAAAGAAGGAGAAAATGATTTCCAATTTCCTCACCATTATCGCCCAAATAAAAAATCTAATAGTTTCAAACAGGTTTTTCAGTTGCTGCAAATTTATAGATGATAAACAAGTATAGACAACTATGGCTGATTAAGCAATTGCCCGAGAATCCAAGAACAGCTTATCTAATGAGGAAATAATGAAAGAGTAGTTCATATGATCTTTAGCCCAGATATATTCGAGCCTTTCTTTAAAGATTTCAATCTTCTTTCCCAAAATTACTTTGAAGAAAAGCTAAAAACTACAAATCAACCGCCATGAAGTCTGGATAGGCTAAAATAAAAAAGCCAAAAAAGATTAAAAAAAAATCAGGATTCAGAAAACGATAGTGTTCTTCTAAATCCCTTTTCTCTAATCTCCTTATTTATGAGTGGCAACAGCAAAATCGTGTGCATCGTGGCAGGAGCGAACCTGGAAAAAAAAAAAGTAGGCAAAAAGAATCGATCAAGAACAGAGAAAAAGAATAATCATTACCACGTACTTTCTAATTTCTTCACCGGTTGCCATCAAAATCATCATTCATTTGGCGCACTGGAAAAACCACATCTAAAAAAGCCAGTCAAGTATTGAATTCCATCACTTTAACCACGAAATAACAGTGAAAGGTCATAATTACAGTCGAAATCGAGAGAAGAGAGGAATAGGAAAAGAAGAAAGAACAGTGAAATATCTCTCACTCTCGCAGATGATGTGGGAGGGAAGTCCAAAGAGAAAAATGGGGCGAGTGGGCTGAAATCATCGTCCCTGAACAGAGACAAAAACTGGTCCCCAGAGATTTAATGTCCATCATTAAAAACCCCAAGAACATAGAAGAGCAACTTCCATATGATTGGAGCAACAGCAACAACCCGACCAAAAAGAAAACAATAAAATAACTACTGGCTAAACCAGATTAGGGTTTTCTTATTTAAGACCAGACGAAGAAGATTAGGAGGTGATTAACAATCGCAATCATTTGGAGTTTTGGTGGCGTGCAATGTGAAAACCTGAATGTGGAATGAAGATCTTGATTAGAATGAAGACGGTGGAGTGGAGGTGGTGGTTGTTTGCTTAAAATGGTTCAGATTCCACCCACCAGTAGGTAAACCTTTAACCCCCTCCATTCATTTCCCTTAAACCTTCTTTTCAAGCATTTAAGACCAGCTCTCTCTCTCCTCTGGTTAGAAGAAACACTGGAAGTTGCAATTGAACTTTTAGTGGTCTTCTCCTCCTCCTCGGGCCTCTTCTTCTCCTCCTCGGCCTTCTCTACTTTCAGTTTTACCTTCTCTTTAGCATCATTTTTCAAAATATTTAATAGTAAAGTAATTTATTATTGGTGGGTGTTATGTGACAAATAAACAAATGTAATAAATTAATTAATAAATTTTATTGATTAACTTGCATTAGCTAAAATTGTGAAAATACATTGATTATTTTATTGATCAACGCTTCTATTTATTTTTTATTTTTTTGCTTTGGCTTTTGCTTATTTTATTTAGGACTTTTTCGATTGTACAGATGGGTGGTCGAAGTCAACGGAGCGCCGGTAACTTTGTACGCCGACGGAATCTATGAGCTCCAAATCGATATTCCTGAGAATTATCCTTTGGAAGTTCCTCAGGTTGAGAAAATCAGATAATAAATCTCAACGTAGATGTATTTTTAGATTGTGTTATTATTCAAGAACTATCAGTTGAGCGAAGGGTTTTCTGTCAATTTCTTCAACCTCTCATCTGGAGCAACTGAACTTCTGTTCTTGCTTTACTTAATGGTTGTTTGGCATTTTTCAGGTGATTTTTCTTCAACCGGCCCCTCTGCGTCCACGTATTTTCAGCAATGGGCATATTTGTTTAGGTACGATTCCATCATTGTTTCTTGTGCTACCTGAAAGTATACTTATTCATCATGATCATCAACTGGCCGGGCTGTAGCCCGACATGTTGAATGTAGGCCCAAGTGGAGTCCGACCTGCCTTGAGAGCAACTAGGACCTCCATTGTTTCTTGTGGTACCTGAAAATATACTTATTCATCATGGTCATCAGCTGGTCGGCCAAGCTTGACCTGTTGAATGTAAGCTCAAGTGGAGTCGGACTGGCCTTGAGAGCAACTAAGGCCTGACCATAGCTGGCCTATGCTCAAATGGGCAGTCCAAGATCGGGCTCATGGGCCTTGAAACTCAGGCTGACTTGGGCTCAGTCACCCAACGTTAATCCAATAACATAGGAAGAAAAATTGAACGTTGCCTTACAATTTGGAGTAGGAGTCGCCCAAAGCAAAACCGTACGCGTTCAATTTGATATCATCCCCAAAATCATACATCCTGATTTCTTCAAGGAAAAAATTGTTTTAACCACACTGCTAGAGTTTGATCGTCCTAATTCAATACTTTTGTCTCTTTCAACATGAATCCAATAACATGCTTCTACACGATACCTTCTTCCATGCTGCCATACTAGTGGAAATCGCAAGGAATTTCTGTTCATAAACGAAAATTTAATCGGAAATTCAATTAGGATCTACCACATAGAGAAGAAGTCGAACAATATAGGATCTACCATAAAACACAAATCCATCCACTTCTGTGAAAAGCATCAAGGCTAATTAGTACGAACAGGCACTTGAATAACGAAACAAAGCAATCGACCAGACGAAAACCTAATTACCTAACAAATGCGGATGCCTGCGCTTACTATCATTGAAATAATTTCAAAAACTAAAGAAATCAATCAGTACCGGTCTATTAGATTCCTTTACCTTCTCGAGCTGCTCCTTCCAGGCATCAACGGTATGGCAACCAATGACCCACCCTTCTTCCGCCATTTTCGATCTTTCTCTTCTCCAACGCAAAAATAAAAATAAAATAAAAACAAGCGCGGGGTTTGATTTATAGCCGAAAACTTGATTTGCTTTTTAGCCTTTTTACAATACCGTCGCCTTTTTTCCTGCTATTACCATAATACCCATCGGGGTGGAAATGACGCAATCGTTTCGCTCAGTTTTTCAGTACACGTTGTTCATCGCAGGTTAAATTATCGTGAATTTAAGTTAAATTAAAATATAATCTCAAAGAATTAAGGAAAATTAACAAATCAACCACAATACTTTATTAGCAATTTTTCGTTAATAACTTAACCATTCAATTATGAGAAATCACCGCTATGAGCATCACCATTAACTTTCTAAAAATCGCAATTGAAAATAACAAATACCCATGTAAAAAACGGAAATAACTCGTGATTTTAGAAGAAACTTTCAGTGAAAAAAAGTTAATATCCATAGAGAATGAATTTAGAAGATTTTGAATTTTATAATTTAAAAAATTTTGTAAAAGAATGTTAATGTTTTAGATTTCAGATGATTTAGAATTGTTTTACAGTTTGTGGGTGAATCACAACTTGTTTATATTATCTGTGTTTTTCTACGAAGAAAACAATGAACTTTTTTTTATTTGCAAATTTTTCTCTGCGGAAAGACAACTTTCTTCTGTGAAATGTTATATTTCTGCAGCGGAATGTCAACTTTCTACAAAGTAAAGATGACATTTCGCTACATAAAGACGACATTCCTATGCGAAATGTCGACTTTTTAAAGTTATATTTCAAGGACTCGCATTATGCAGTGAAAAAGATAATGTTCCACTGTGGAAAGATAATGTTCTGCTGTAAAAAGTTAACGTTCCGCAGAAAAATGACAATACTATTCAACATAAAATGTAATTATAATTTTTACTCCGTCAACTTTTTATAATTCAATAGTTAAATTGTGAACGTAAATAATTTAGTAATTGATTGTTATTAATCGCAAGATACAATACAATGATTGATTTGTGAATTTCTCAATAAGTAATTATCATTAGTTAAAAATGATGAACATTTCCTCGGTAAATTCAAAAAAAATTATTCAATTTTGCCACTGTACCCAATTTTAACAATTAATGATATTTTTTAGTACAAGGATCGTGTTTTTTAGTGTAATTACTTATTTTCCCCAAAAGAAATATGAAATTTTAAAGATTTAATCAGTAACTAGAAAAATTAGGCAATTTAAACAACTTTTGACCACGCATGTTTGACGTCACTTTGTTGTAATAAATACAAAACTATATATTTCAAAGTATTATTAAGAAGCCAGGATTTTCGAGCCCACTTTAACATTTCTGACGTCGTCGATCTTTTCCAACTTTGACCATCTGTAATTAAATCTAAAGAACAGCTAAAATTACGTGATTACTAAAGTCTAAAGTCACTCCATGGTCACCAAGGAAGGAAAAGTCGAACCAAGCATCGAAGAACGCTACCCAACAGACACCCACGCCATGTGTAGTCCAGAGAGCTCCCCACAGACCCAATCCATCGACACGAGCTACTCGATTCGTCTCGACAAGTAGCAGCCTCGTTCAACCAAAAAGCCACGTCTTAACCATCCCCGTATTTATTGCCCACCATCGCCATTTTTCACCCGTACCACCAAGTATTATTCTTCTGCGTTTTCAAAATCCGCCATGGAAGTAGACGAGAGAGCTAGGCAAGCGAAGAAGATGGCGCAGGCCAGCTCCAGAAAAGGCTGCATGAGAGGAAAAGGAGGGCCAGAAAACGCTACCTGCACTTTCAAAGGCGTGAGGCAGCGAACTTGGGGCAAATGGGTGGCCGAAATTCGCGAGCCTAACCGCGGAGCTCGTCTATGGCTCGGCACCTTCGATACTTCTCACGAAGCGGCTATGGCCTACGACGCTGCCGCAAGAAAGCTCTACGGGCCCGACGCTAAGCTCAATCTTCCTGCAGAATTCAGTAGTTCCACCCAAATGGGAAACCAACCAGCCAAAAACGAATTGCAGCAGGTGGAGAAGGAGGCGCAGTTCTTCGGAGAGAATAATGAAGAAGATTTAAATAGAGGGATGCGGGGAAGCACGTGCAACTCGAACTTCGACGAGTCTATATGGAGGGAAGCAGCAAGGTCCTTAGACTTTCCAGTTATGGAAGAGCATGGATTCTTCTCTACCGCCTGGATAGACGAAGCAAGTGGGTGGGATACGTTTCAGTGGTGCTTGTAAGAACAACTGAAGAAGAGCTTTGTCTAGGGCTTTCTTTACGAGCCTATACAGTACTGTGTATTTATATAATATACAATACAAATGGTTATTTGGATGGCATGATTAGGAAATACATTCGTGTAAAATATACATTCTGAAATCTGGGACTGGTGTGATTAATATTTGGATAACTATGGCAGAGCAGAATAGAACAGGCTGACCACACTGATCACAGCTGGTGCTGCTGCATTGAAAGTTTGTCAGCAATTGAAAGCGTAATGATGTATAGTACAAAAAGAAAAATCTCTCAGATCTCAGATGGATTATGATACAGTGCAAAATGATGTGATCGGAGATCTGATCTGTGCTGTTCAAGATTCTAATAAATCTCAACTTTTTGGTTGGACGCTCATGCCTCCAAGTTAAGGATCCTCACCACACTCGTCGCAAATAATAATAATAATTTATTATTTGCACTTTTGGTCTCGACTCAGCTCTGTTAAGTTCTTATCATTTGGCAATAAAACTGAACTGAGCCAGCTAAAAAGCATTTAAATTAACATAAAAAGGATCTAGTGTTGTGGCCTTTGACCCATAAAATGATAACGATCATCGTACTTATCTGCTCCACCTCATTCTCTAAACCGTTGCTCAAACTCATCATACAAAAACCAAACTAATAAAACGAGGGGCAAATCTTCATACACCCAGAACTTTTTAAATGGATATTTTAAGTTCAACAAGGTAGTCAAATGGTGGGTCAAACGATTTCTGATGATGGAAGAAGGAGCGCATGCGTAAGAGACGGCTTGATATGTGCAGTTGTTCTGTTGTTGCTGTGGTCTGCAGCGGACTGTATCCTTTTCTTTGGCTAGTTTTCTTTCTTCATTTTTGCCCCAAAGAAGGAGATAATAATCCTGTGAATATCAGCACCGTGCCAATGATTCTGTACATCAGGGACCACATTTAGAATGTAAGGAACAATGCCTTTTGTTTGATTATACTAAATAAATAAATAAGCAAGGCGTAACGGAGAGTGGAGATTGGATACAATCAAATCGCAGTAACGGAGGGTGGAGATGAGAGAGAAGAAAAGGGAGCCACCCTCCCAAATAGAACTGCTCGCCTAAAGCAAGGGAAGCCATAATAGCACCGACGAGGGTCTGAACAGGTTGATAAACAGTGACGAAGACAGGGCCACCACTGTCAATGCACCATATCTGTACGGCGAACGCTATGCCAGACGCCACTACTCCCTGCATTTTCATATATTCTCTCAATCTGGAATTCAAACAGTTTAAGAATTTACGAAGATTTTTTACAAACCGCGTAGAGGACGCTGAAGATTTCTCCACCGGAGTGGGACAGACAAGCTTGCGGGTCTCTCTCTGCTAAAGAAGCGATGATCATAAATTGAATTTATCCGAAGAAACAAGTGTAGGACGTAACGGAAAGCCGAGCAGGGTATTTTTTCAGCACTGGCGCCTGTAAACGAGCCATCCGGACCAGGATAGGCAGTGGCCGATGAGGTAAATGCACCCTAAGGTCCAGTTCTTCCCCCTTGCATCGCCAGAAGCCAAGGTAAGGAAATATTCTTTGGCTCGGGCTCATTTCTAGAGATGGGGATGGACTGTATATGGTCGGACCCTCGTACAGCGTTATCACCATCGCTCCGGCGACACAGCAGATTGTACCGAGAACCTTTGCTAAGCCGTCTTTTCTGTTCAGTCTCACTTGTTCTATTCTGGATATAGTTCCAAGACAAATTTTTCCAAAGTTCTCAAATAATATAAGAATAGTGATGATCAGAGGGTCAAGTAGAATTGATAGAAGCTCGCCGGATTATGACGGCCATGAGGAATGTAATGGCCGGAATTGAGTTTTGAATCGCCGATGCAAACGTGGGTGAAGTGTTATCGAGACCCAGCAAGTAGAATCCTTGGTTGTCTGTAATTTGGCAAATTTCACCAAAAAATAATAATAAATTGAACTCCTCCACTGGACTTTTCTTCAGTTTCTTCATTTATGTGTAATCTTTCTGCACTGCTGGTAAGTGAGCCTTACCCAACGAGTGCAAGAAGGAAGAACTGAAGAAGGAAGTTAAGATTAATTGACGACTTCTTACATTATTTAATTATAATTTATGTAAATGTGATATATGTTAATTAAAGTTACATTTACTTAATATTAAAGAATTTAATATGATGGTTGTTAAGCATTAAAGACATTAAGTTAATTGAGTTTTATTAAAGACATTAAGTTAATTGGGTTTTAATTCTCTCACTTTAACCTTATTAAAAGTGTATAACGTATAGTTGAAAAGACGTGATTGAAAATGCACGAACGAAAGGACATGTATGGAAAGTTACCTTTTGTACGGGTGTCTTCTTTCAATCACATGAGGGAGAATGAATGAATTCATTCTAACAAACGAACGAACTCTCTTTGAAAAACTCTCTCAAATAAAATTACGGTATACGTCGTTTCTGCACCATCAAAAGAAACGAATTGAAGAAAAGGTATTAAAGAGATAAACGGAACTCAACATCGTCATCAAAAGCATTTTATATCATGGATCAAGGTTGGTATTTCGTTTAAACTCTAATGGTTAAATCAAATACGTTGTATGGGAATTAAAGTATTGCAAGCATGTAAAGTAAATAAAAAAATGGGATTAAAGTCGAAAAGTTGTATGGAAATATGCTTACAATTGGTATCAGAGCACGGTTAGAAATACGATTTGATTTACCATGAAAACGAGTAATATGTATGAGAAATGATAGTTTATATTTCGTAATACCATGTATGTATGGATGTATAGATGAAATCAAGAATAGGATGATAGAAACATATGTTTTCTGTTGAATTTTCATCGAACTGTTCGTCGTGCGGACGATGGGTATCAAGGTGCGGTCGACCTGAAGTGTGGTCGGACGCAAGATTCATGTTAAAATGCGTATGCGGACGCATATGTGAAAGGGTGCAGACGAAGCGGACGCATGCAAGTATCGTCTGCATTGAATCTGTAAAATGATTCACCCGGACGATATAATGCGGACGCCACGGACGCTACAATTTGCGTCTGAAATGAATCTGTAAAGAATTCATCCGGACGAATCATGCAGACTGTACGGACGAGAAAAGTTTGCGTCCGTTTTGAATTTGTTTTGATTCATGCGGACGCATCACACGGATGCTGCAGACGTTTAAGCCATGCATCCGGTATGAATCTGTAATTTTGATTCACGCGGACGCATCACACTGACGCAGCGGACGGTAAAGTTAGCGTCCGCTATAGGCAGTTTTGGACGACAGTAAGATATTGCGGACGCCATTTAACGTCCGCATAGTCGTCCGCAACGCTTGATTATATAGTTCAATTAAAGAAATTAAGTGAATGAATGTTTATACAATTAATATATTGTTGTATAGAAACTATGTAGTCACCAAAGTGATCAAGTTTGAAAGGATCAATATTAAATTGTGTAATTTATTCATTTAATTATTATGATATTATTGAAATGTGTTTATTAGTTATAAACTAGTAGGTCACCCAAAGGTGGACCATTGTTTATAACTGATAACATTAAAGTGACATGTTTACATACTTAATTGATATGTTTAAACATCCAAAGATGTTAAACATGTTCTGTTAAATATGTTTATAAATCAATTAAAGATTATAATATCATGAATTGTATATTTCTTTAAGTATTACCCAAATGTAAACTTAATGAAATTTTATATGCTTTATTTGGGATCTGGTTAGGATAGATTATTCAATGTATTGATATATGAGCATGTTTGTTATTTGCAGCTACTATGAATTTGTTTGCTTCTGGTAATTCATCTGTTAAGTTCAATGGTCTTAACTATGCTGACTGGTCCAAACAAATCCAGTTTCAACTGGGTGTATTGAATTTGGACCTGGCACTAGTTAATGATAGACCACCAGCTGTTAATGAGACCACTTCGGAAGCTGACAAGTCTTATTATAAGGCTTAGGAGCGGTCTAATAAGCTGTGTTTGGGCTTGATGAGGATGACGATGGCTGAAAATGTTAAGCCATCGATGCCTAAAGTAAATGATGCAAAGAAATTCTTGTTAAAGATAAAGGCATACTCCCAATCAGATATTACTGACAAGTCTGTTGTGGGAAGCTTAATGACTGAGTTGACGACCAAGAAATTTGATTGGTCTCAACCCATTCATGACCACGTAACAAGCATGGCCAATTTGGCTGCAAAACTTAAGACGTTGGGTATGCATGTGAATGAATCATTCTTGGTTCAATTCATCATCAACTCACTTCCAGTTGAGTTTGGCCAGTTTCAGGTGAACTATAACACCATTAAGGAAAAGTGGAACTTTCAGGAAATAAAGGCCATGCTCATTCAAGAGGAAGGGAGATTGAAGAAGTTAAAGTTTCATACCGTCAACTTAGCTATGCAGAAGGATGCCAAAGGTAGCACATCAAAGCAACCTAGTAAAAAGAACAAGAAGAAGGGAAAGTACCAATTAAAGATTAATGATGGTCAGATCCGTAAGGAGATTAAATGCTTCTTCTGTAACAAAGCAGGACATGTAAAGAAAGATTGTCCTAAAAGAAAGGCTTGGTTCGAAAAGAAAGGTACATTATTTGTTTCAGTATATTTTGAATCAAATATTATAGAAGTACCTAATAATACTTGGTGGTTAGATTCTGGTGCTACTACTCATGTTTCTCATGTTACGCAGGGATTTCTTTCGATCCATCCCATAAAAGGAACTGAAAAGTTCCTATATATGGGGAACAGAATGAAGGCACGCATTGAAGGAATTGAAACATATAGACTGATCCTGGATACCGGATACCACCTGGATCTAGAAGAGTGTCTTTATGTTCCTGAGTGTGCTAGAAATTTGATTTCTGTTGCTAGGTTGGATTGTAATGGTTTTAATTTTAAGATTGGTGATGTTGTTTTTGCTATGTACAAACATAAATACTGTTATGGTTATGGTATTATAAAAGATGGTTTGTACTCTATCAATCTTGATGTTAAATTTATGAATTTTCTGTTTAATGTGGATCATATGATTGGCATAAAGCGAGGTGCAACGAACGAAAGTTCAGCTTCTTATGGCATAAGCGTCTAGGTCATATATCTAAAGAAAGGTTAATGAGGTTAATGAAAAATGACATTTTACCTCAATTAGATTTTAATGACTGGGACGTGTGTATAGATTGCATTAAAGGAAAGCAGACTAAACACACATCAAAGTATCCTGCCAGAAGAAGCAAAGAACTTTTGGAATTAATACATACCGACAATTTCTCACGTTACAGTTATGTATATCTACTGCATGAAAAATCTCAAGCGATGAACGTTATAGAAGTGTTCATCAATGAGGTGGAAAGGCAGCTAGATAGAAAAGTGAAGGTTGTGAGATCAGATAGAGGTGGTGAATACTATGGGAAATTTAATGAAAGTGGACAAAACAAATGTCCATTTGCAAGGTTTCTCGAAAGTCGAGGCATTTGTGCGCAATACACAATGCCGGGTACACCACAACAAAATGGTGTAGCTGAAAGGCGAAATCGTACTCTTATCGAAATGGTAAGAAGTATGATTAATAATAGTAATGTACCTATATCGTTGTGGATGCACGGTTTAAAAACCGCTGCATATCTGCTGAATAGGGTTCCCAGTAAGGCAGTTCCTAAGACTCCTTATGAACTGTGGACAGGAAGGAAACCTAGTATGAGACATCTACACATTTGGGGATGTCCAGCAGAAGTTAGGATTTATAACCCACATGAAAAGAAACTCGATGCAAGAACCATTAGTGGTTTCTTCATCGGTTATCTAGAAAAGTCAAAAGGGTACATTTTCTATTGTCTAAAGCATAGTACAAGGATTGTAGAATCTGGAAATGCTCGATTCATTGAGAATGACATGTTCAGTGGGAGTGATGATTCACGAAATGTGAATATCCAAGAGAATAGGGTGACGGAAACGACACCCAATAATTCTCATCAAGTTGTTGTGTCATATGTTGTATCACAGTCTAACAACATACCGGAACAACAAATGAATATTCAACCCACGCAAGGTGAATGGGTTAATGATGAGCATGTTAACGTTGATCAAGTCGTAAGTGATCAACCACAAGCAACAGAATTGCGAAGGTCTGTAAGGGAAAGAAGACCAGCAATTTCTGATGACTATGTGGTTTATTCACTAGAAGAAAAATGTGACTTAAGCATCGATAAGGATCCAGAATCATACAATAAAGCCATGGAATGTAATGATTCCGAAAAATGGTTTAATGCTATGAAGGAAGAGTTGAAATCTATGGATGACAACAAAGTTTGGGAACTTGTAGAGTTACCTGAAGGAAAGAAACGTGTTGGTTGTAAATGGATTTACAAAACCAAATGCGATTCGAAAGGTAACATCGAAAGGTATAAGGTCAAACTTGTCGCCAAAGGTTACACTCAGAAAGACGGCATTGACTATAAAGAGACTTTCTCTCCGGTTTCGAAGAAAGACTCTTTAAGAATAGTTATGGCTTTGGTGGCTCATTATGATTTAGAGCTTCACCAAATGGACGTAAAGACCGCCTTTCTTAACGGTGACTTAGAGGAAGAGGTTTATATGGATCAACCTTTGGGATTTTCCATTACAAGAAATGAAAAGATGGTATGTAAGCTGAATAAGTCAATCTATGGATTGAAACAAGCTTCCAGACAATGGTACATTAAATTTAATGATACCATTTTGTTATACGATTTTATGGAGAACACCGTTGATCGGTGTATCTATATGAAGGTCAGTGGGAGTAAGTTTTGTATCCTAGTATTGTACGTTGACGATATTCTGCTCGTTGCAAACAATAAAGGAACGTTACGTGACGTTAAGGATTTTCTCTCAAAGAATTTCGAAATGAAAGATATGGGTGAGGCATCCTATGTTATTGGAATAGAAATATTCCGTGATAGAAAAAAAGGATTGGTAGGATTGTCTCAGAAAGGTTATATCGAGAAAATTCTTGAGAAATTTAGAATGGATAAGTGTTCCGCTGGTGTTGCTCCAATTCAGAAAGGGGACAAATTCAGTTTGATGCAATGTCCGAAAAATGATTTGGAACGTAAGGAAATGGAGCTTATTCCATATGCATCAGCAGTAGGAAGCTTGATGTATGTCCAGACATGTACACGTCCAGATATAAGTTTTGCAGTAGGGATGTTGGGCCGTTATCAAAGTAATCCAGGATTGGATCATTGGAAAGTTGCAAAGAAAGTACTCAGGTACTTGCAAGGAACAAAGGACTTCATGCTCATGTATAGAAAATCGAGTCAACTCGAAGTGATTGGATATTCAGATTCGAATTATGCCGGTTGTGTAGACTCGATGAAATCTACATTTGGCTACGTGTTCCTATTAGCTGGAGGAGCCGTATCATGGAAAAGTGGAAAGCAATCTACGATTGCCACTTCCACTATGGAAGCTGAATTTGTAGCTTGTTTTGAAGCTACAATTCAAGCATTGTGGCTGCGGAACTTTATTCAGGGTCTTAGCATGGTCGAAAGTATAGAGAGACCGCTGAAATTGTATTGTGATAACTCCGCAGCTGTATTCTTCTCAAAGAATGACAAGTACTCGAAAGGAGCAAAATATATGGACTTAAAGTACTTGGTAGTCAAAGAAGAAATACAAAAACAAAAGGTGTGCATTGAGCATATAAGTACAAGCTCAATGATAGCTGATCCGTTGACGAAAGGATTGCCACCTAAAACCTTTAAAGAACATGTTGTAAAGATGGGTTTAGGTGACAAGTCTATGTAATTGTAAAAGCGTAGCTTGTATCTTATAACACTTATGAATTCAATGAAAGAATGTTTTTGTATGTCAATTTATTATTCATATTATGGCTATGTACAATGATTGGTTATGAATAATATATGATGGGTTTATAGTGTTCCTCAATTACAGAATTAATGAATTGTATAGTTTGTGATACATGGAAAGAATCATGTTGACATAATTCACACATGTGCCTGCCATGATTCAATTATGCAATTCATTATGAAAAGATAACTTGATATAATTCACATTAAAGTACACTATATTAATTAATTGTGAATTCAAGTTATATCAGCTGAAATTAGCTGAACCAGCTGAATATCAATTGATGTTAAAGTTTATAACATGGCCCAAGTGGGAGATTATTAGATTATTTAATTATAATCTATGTAAATGTGGTCCATGTTAATTAAAGTTACATTGACTTAATATTAAATAGCTTAATGTGATGGTTGTTAAGCATTAAAGACATTAAGTTAATTGGGTTTTAATTCCCTCACCTTAACCTTATTAAAAGTGTATAACGTATAGTTGAAGAGACGTGATTGAAAAGGCACGAACGAAAGGACATGTATGGAAAGTTGCCTTTTGTACGGGTGTCTTCTTTCAATCACATGAAGGAGAATGAAGGAATTCATTCTAACGAACGAACGAACTCTCTCTGAAAAACTCTCTCAAATAAAATTATGGTATACGTCGTTTCTGCATCATCGAAAGAAACGAATTGAAGAAAAGGTATTAAGGCGATAAACGAAACTCAACATCGTCATCAAAAGCATTTTATATCATGGATCAAGGTTGATATTTCGTTTAAACTCTAATGGTTAAATCAAATACGTTGTATGAGAATTAAAGTATTGCAAGCATGTAAAGTAAATAAAAAAATGAGATTAAAGTCGAAAAGTTGTATGAAAATATGCTTACCGGCCTCTCGTCCCTGATCATAGAAAAACAATAAATTTCATTTTAATTAACCATAGTTTGGGTAAACATCTCTATCAAAGTCATATACATTTTTTTATACTTTTCGAGGAAGTATGCAAAGGGAAGGAGCAAAATGAGGGCGATGATATTTCTGTAAACTGGAAAAACCAGCTTACTGATGCCCATATTAAGGGCGGCCCCTAGAAACAACATGGAACCCAGCATAGCCAAACTGCAAAGCAAGCATGGCCCCATGGAGTTGGAGCCTTTGTGGGACTGAGCAAGAGCAGCACATTGTTTTACCAGGGCCGGAGCCTGAATCCGCCATTGATGGCAGAAAAAAAGGTGGATGAGTAAAGAGGGAAGGGGAGAGGGGTGAAGAAGAAGAAAAGATTGGAGGTATAAATATAAAGGGAGAGGGTGAGATGAATGGAATGAGAATATGGAGGATATGTCCTACAGTGGACCTCAAAAGACGTAGCGTCACAGGCTTGAAATGTTTTCCTCTGTCTCCCACATTTAAATGCTTGAGGGTTTTCCCACTTATAGAAGTTGATTTTAATCGAGTTGGGCTGTTTTCATATACGAATTATTTGGCTTTAGGCGACATTTTAACTCCCCCAATTGCGACCAACATCATTCATTCGAAACAAGTAGTTGTTCTATCTGTCGCCCATGCTTTTATGATTAAGGTTGAGTGCAAAAGCTGAGGAGAGGGAGAGATTTGATTTGACCGGGGCTGCATGGACCAATCCATCTATGATGCTAATGCATTTTCTCTTCTTCATTTTCGGTCCCACAAATACATATCCGACAGCTGAATCAAATTTATTCCTGTCTCCCTCTCCGAGCAACTCGATCAACTCGCCCACACACGAGACATTATCACGAAAGGTTAACTTTCCTAGCTTCCCTCTCTTAAAACAACAATTTTATTTGGAGATGTTAAATGAGCGGGTAGAAGTGTTAGTACTTTAACGAGTCAAGTTTGATTGAACTTATTTAACTAATGGCTCAAGAGTTGGTTCAAGTTGAAATATTTTTTTGGGCGAGTTTGTTTAGATTAACTCTTTTAAGCTCGGTTCAGCTGTACTGGCTCGTTTATCACATCTACATTCAAATTCACTTTATCTGTTTGTATAAATGCTAAGATGAAAGTTTTATTTATAAAAGTAAGTTATTCACCTAACACTTATTTTCAAGTGAGATTTTGTCATTACAATAATAAATAATTATTATAATTTTAATAATTATTATTTTTTTAAATATACATTGAAATATTTATGTATGCTTGACTTGTTAAGCTTGACTCGTTTAGTCCGTTCGGCTCGGCTCGGCTCTGCTCGACTCATTTAACTCGTGACTCGCGAGCCAACTCAAGTTGAAATTTTTTTTTTTGTGGGCTCGTTAGGCTCGCTAAGCTCGTTTAACTCTCTCGGTTCGTTTAACTTGATAGACTCAGCTAACCAAACTTTTCTAGACTCGTCTCGACTCGGTCAGCTCATTTGTCACCTCTAGTTTCAGAGCTTCTTTTTTAAAATTAAAAAATTTAAATGATTAAACAATTAAAATAGAACGTTGCAATAAGGGTATTGGTTTTAAACTTTATTGTAAAAACCATAATTTATTAGGGGATGATCTTTTTTTCAATGCCCTTTTAAAATTCTTTGGCTCCGAGTACCAATTTGGTTACAGATTCTTTGGATACGAGAGAAGATAGTGACAATAAAATCAGTAGCAGATTCTTCAGGTTCGATTCGGTTCAATTTGGTTTTGTCTGTTTGTAGAAAAACAAACCGACAATCGAACTGAAATTCCCCAATTTTGCATAATATAAATTGAACTTCAGTTTTACACATTGTAAAATCGATCCGAACCAATCCAAAAAGACCAATTCCGATTCAGTTCTTCAATTCGATTTGGGTCCACAATAAGGGTCTTCGAGTCGTTTGAGGAATGAAGGCGATTGGCCTTTGGCTCATTAGTTTTCCACTCCACCTCCTAATTTTTGACTTTGACTTTATCGGTTCTGCTTTTCCCATGAAATTTCTGTCGGTCAATGGGTCATTTCGTTTGCAGTGGTTGACCTTGCTAATTTTACCAATTTTTAATTCGAGCAAGCATTGAATGATTTCAATTTACATCTTCGTCTTCCGACCCTAAACATGAAAATGGCGATTGTAGTCTTGTTATTTGTATCTGTTTCAGACTATGGTGAATGCCGGTCTATCCTCCGGCGAGATGGAGAGTTCCTCGTCTTCTTGCTTAACCAGAGGAGAACGAAGCGCCACCAGAAGCTCGATCCTGATGCTGTCCATAGAGTCACCAAGTTTTACGATCTTACGCCGGATGAGTTTCGCCGTAATTTCCTTGGCCTGAGTAATCTGCATCTACCCTTCGATGCCACCACTCCTCTCCACCACTGAAATTCAATCCGTGTTCGACTGGAGGGACTCCGGTGCCGTTACTCCTGTCAAAGATCAGGTGCGTAAATATGTAATCTGAATTTGAGAATTTTGTGATATTACGGAGGACGATAAGAAAATTTAAGAGTTTCGCATTGGGGATTTGGAGCCCTGTGGTTCTAAGCTGGTCATTTAGTGCCGTGGGAGCAGTAGAAGGAGCTCTTTTTCTGGCAACTGGACAGCTCGAGAGTTTGAACGAATAACAAGTGATGGATTGTGAAGATCAGGTCTGAACTTGTTGCCTCCGTTGTTAATAACTTCACTGCTATCTCCACTGACAGAGATCAAATCTCAGCCAATTTTTTTAAGCATGGCCTCCTGCAAGTACCTCTTTCCTAACTATCTTCGTTTACCCATATTTTTCTTGTAACTTGAGTAACAAGCAAGAATTGAGAGTGTTTTTGTTGTCATAACAAGTTGAGTTTTTCTCAAATGTCCATCTTTAGAGGAGTCAGAAAGAAAGATGGAACAGAGAGTTTAGAACAGTTGAGATGTGCAATCAAAGATTGATGGACGTTGGTTTGCCATTTTACAGTGGGAATCAATGCAGTATTCTTGCAGTCGTATATTGGAGGAGTTTCGTGCCCATTCACCTGCCCAATGCCCAAAAGAGTCGTATAAATCTTGGGCTTCTCCTTGTGGGTTATGGTTCTTCAAATAATACATCAATCTCCTTGAAAATGAAGCCATTCTGAACGTTGAAGAACTCATGGGGTGAAATCGCTTTTTCAGAATCTGTAAAGTCAACACCATTTGTGGACTTACACTGTCCATAGTCTACTAGCTCGTCTGCCACTGTCTCAGTCTCTGTCTGTAAATAATTCTTTAACTTTCCATACATCTATAATATAATACATCTGCGTCCGTTTCTCTCAATAATTCACACACAGGAGTTTAGTCCTAAGCATCTTATTTTACAGGCCTTGAGTTCTTTTGTGCCTCTCTGTTGCTGGCTAAATTGTAAATTCAACGGTTGAGATAACAACAAATAAAAGACAATTTTTAGAAAATGTATTGTTCTACCTGATCTAAAAATCAAAAACTAAAATTTTCGTAGTGGGTAAGTGAGATGATTAGAGTATCGTTTAACGTAAGACCGCCATCGCCATGCATGAAGCTCTATGCAGAGAGAAATAGTACAGGAGGACAGGAATAGGAAGCAGCAGACAGAGAGAGAGAGAGACAGACAGAGAGGGGGAGAGAAAGAGAGAGATACTGAATTTATAGATAGGACCAAAAAGAAGATGTTTCTGTTGAGTTCTATTACGCATAGAGAAATCCAAGAAGAAAGAGAGATTGCAATGGGCATGCGCTATATGTTGCCCATCACCTACCTACACCTAAACATTCCACGACCCTACTCTGCACTGCACTTCCCTACGTTTTTCCTTTCTATTTCTTCTTAAAAACCCTAATTTTTTTTCGTTTATGAACAGGGAAGTAAGCACGGACTCTATGGTACTCCAACTGTCCTTCCAGTCTCCCCTCCATGCATGAAGCTCTAT
>CM039479.1:27096907-27151859 GCA_022433065.1 Begonia loranthoides | reverse complement strand
TGTGGCATGATCTCACCTTTGGCGTGTTTCCTCTTAGTGTGTGACATGTGAAAGGACAGTGTCTACCCCCATCTCCATCCTCCTCTGTAATAGGGCCTGTATCTCTTGTGAGGAAAGGAGAATGGAGACTACATTGTATATTCTCGTCTCATCTATTACAACCGTGGTTTACAAAATATATAGAGGCGGTCCTTCCACATGGCACACAATAATAGGGAGCACGCCTATGGTGAGAATATGGAGATAGTGGAGCACTCTCTGACATCTCTCTGGTTCATTAACCACAATCTCATTGTAAGGGCCCCGTTTTTCTTTTCCACTCCATTGCTCCCATTAGAAAGCTGGGAATCGCCTGGAGTAGTATTGGCAGTGCCATTCGCCTTGGCTCGAGCTCCTCTTAGTCTTAACCCAAAAACGATGGCTGAAAGAAGGAAGAAGAGACTACAAAAACGTTCGTCCATGTTTTGTTATATGCTGAACGAGGGATACAATCTAGCACATGCACTCCATATATTTATTTAGTGTAGTTGGGAGGATTTGATCGGCTACCACCCAACTGGGTTAAGACCATATCATCTTCTCCACGAAAACCCTCAACTGACGTAGGTTTTTAGATGGATGGGTTGAGACTTGAGATTTACTTCTGCCCCCCCACCAGCCATTGCAGAGTGACCAAACTGACACCGGAAACCGGCAGATCACGTGCGCTGTGATCTCAGCTTTGAACTACTTCTATTCTACGAGTCCTTGTTTTCTTGGAGTAGCCAATGGATGGATCTACATCCTTTTATCTTCTTCGTCTTTGTATCATCTAAACATTTTATTAAGTTTCAGCATACTATATTCGGTTACATTTAACTATTTTTTAATTCTTTTAACTTCTTATTGTAATTTGACATAATGTGACATGAACATTACTTAGTAATTTCATATCGGATAAAAAATAAGAAAGGAACTTAAATTTTTGTATATTAAATACAATACTAATGGAGGTTTCATTCTTCAGGACTCCGTTGTAGTCTAGTTGGTCAGGATACTCGGCTCTCACCCGAGAGACCCGGGTTCAAGTCCCGGCAACGGAAATATTTCTTTTTTCTTTAAAAGAAAATTAAATTAATAGATATAATGATTATTTTATTAAATCAATCTCATCGCAAGTCCTATATAATGGGAGCTATGAGCTTTCTGTGGTTTAGGGTTTCAGGGGTTTAGCTCGTTTATTCCCTTACTGTTTCGCGCTCTGCTCTTCTCTTATCTGAAGATTATGAGATTTTGTTTTCAATTATTTTTTCGTATATAAACTCTACTCGATTACCATGGGGAGGAAGAAGCAATTCATCGACAAGAAAAAATCGGCAACCTTCAAATTATTCGCTCGCGATTCGTCCGATACCAATCATGATCTTACCCCCGGAAGCGATCGGGTATTCATCCGCGTTGATGACAACCCGTTCTCAGTTGAAACGATGGAGGATGAAGCCGACGAAGGCTGCCTTGATGGCAATGCCAATTCGGTTTTTGCCGACGCACCTGATGACGATGGCGAAGATGGCGAGGAAGACAACAGAGTTTTCGGAAATTCTCAGCATATGAATGGTAGGGCGCCGCCTTTTACCAATGATATAAGAAAACAGATTTTGGAGCTGGGATTTCCGGATGATGGTTACAATTATTTGATGCATTTGCGAGAAATAAAGAATACTGGCGGCGGACTGTTCTATCATAATTCTAAGGCTAGGCTTGACGAGCTGCCGCACGACGTGAAGGTTAGTTCTCAAGTAGATTTATATAGAGAGAAATTGTTCTTATTTTTTTAATCACAAGAAAGACTCTTTTCTCCATATTTGTCGTCTCTTTTCTTTATTCAAGAATCGCAATCTGAATTTCTTGGTTAAGAGAATTAGTATCTTAGATGTCAACTTTTTCTATATTTCTTTATGTTTTTGTTCTTTTTCTCCATTGATGAATCGGTTGATTATGGATGTTTTGGACCATACTTATTAGTAAATGAATAAATGATGTGTTGGTTCGTACTTTTGAATGTTGGTGAAGTAATTTTTTGACGTTCATTTGTAACAAAGTTGAGGTGTTTCAGGCATACGATGCATCTAGAGTGCATGTTTCTCAATTGAACGGTGATTCTAATGATGAATACATCTACAATACTTCTTCAAAAACTATTGGCATTAAGGTTCAGAGAGCAGTTGATCCAGAAATAGCTGCCTTGCTTGATGAGGACGGTGATTTGTCGAGGTTTGACTCTGATGTAGAAGACTTGGAAGAAGACTTTGTTGTCCAGGCAAACCTGCTGGATGAAGAGGAGGATGGGGGCAAACAGAAGGGGTTTAAGTTAATTGGGGTGTCTGATCAAGCAAAAAAAGAAGTTAGTGACGTATGTGATGCAGAAAATGGAGATAGTAGTGGTGTTGAAAAGCCACGGGGTTGCCGTCCTTTGGATGAAGAGTTTGATTTTGTGAGTTTCTCTTGCTTGAAAACCTTGACTTTTATTGCTCGTTTACTTTTTAGAATTGTCCACTGTTGTTTCACGGGAATAAGGTATACTCTTGTTTAGTTCGTAGTGTGACTCTATTTGTTGGGACTCCAAAATGCATATACTGTTTTGGAGTTGGTATCAATCATTTGTTTGCTCTACTATTTGTTGGGCTTAAAGGAATGCTCTTGCTTTATATATCATCTCGGAAATGTGATGTCCTTATCTGAAATATGTCAGCTTTTGCGCGAGGAGTATGGAACCAATGAGAATGATCATTCTGACTGCGATGAGTGTGTTGCCGAAGATGATTTTTTGGCTGAAAAACTCAAAAATGCCTTGGGTGATCATGCAAAGGATGACTTCGACTGTGGTGAAATATATAGAACTCCTGCAGATGTGTTGAATGACAAAGGAAATCCCAGAACTAAAGACTTTGAGTTTACTAGTGACATTATGCGCCGATGTGTGGAATATGCAGAAGGGTATGAAAACGAAGATCAAAATGAAGATGAGATTGTCTTTGAGGAAAGTAGTGATGAATCTGAAGCATGGGACTGTGATACCATTGTTTCCACATATTCCAATCTTGATAACCATCCTGGAAAAATTGAAGTTCCAGGTATAATTAGAAAGAAGAAGCTTGCAGAAACAGTTTCTGAAGCTTTGCATTCCAACAACCATACAATCACTCTCAGAGGAAAAGAAAAACTTCCAGTTGAATTTTTACCTCGCAGTAAAAAAACTACACTAGAGAAAGAGAAAGCTGTTGGGGGCTTGAGAACCGTGTTTCATACTAGAAAGCATCATGGTCAGGAGTCAAAGGAGGAAAAAAAAGAAAGAAAGGTAACTGATATTTGCCAATTTCATTTTATGAATCCACTTATTGAGTGCTGGTTTTGAAAAAAGTCGTGGCATTGGCTTGGTTGTAACCTAAGTTTGTCATTATTTACTGTACATACCAATTGCTGATGGTTTTATATCTATCTCCTGAAGAATGCTGTGAAGGAAGAACGACGGGAAGCACGGCGTGTGAAAAAAGAAATGAAAGAGCTTTATAATGGTGAGGCACAGCGTGCCCAAAAAGCAGCTGCTATATCTGGTCCTTCTTCTCTACGACTTCTGTAAGTTTTTATAATCAATAAAAAAAAGTACAGATAATTTTGAATAATTCCTTTCTTATTATGAGAAGAGATAGAGATAACATATATAGAAAACTTAGCCATG
Source organism: Begonia loranthoides (assembly GCA_022433065.1). Classification (NCBI taxonomy): domain Eukaryota; kingdom Viridiplantae; phylum Streptophyta; class Magnoliopsida; order Cucurbitales; family Begoniaceae; genus Begonia; species Begonia loranthoides. Next base: position 27,148,141 of record CM039479.1, on the reverse strand, counting down.
TAAATGAAAAGATGGGAGGGAGTGACTGGCATTTCTTGTCCTCCTTTCTAGTGGATAAGGAAAAAATCAAGTTAAAGTGAGGTTGTAAAAAAAAGAGGAAAAGTCAGATAAGAAATGTTTCTTTATACTTTTGTAAGGCGTTAGGGTTTGAGGGAATAGTCTACTGAATTTGTAAAAAGACTCTGACGTCTAAAAAATATTATTTTTTAGTGTATGGGCTAGAATTTAGTATTCGTTGCCCCATTCAGGACTGTGGTATTTTTGAGTCTTAATGTAGAATGACTATCGATTTAAGATGACAAAAGAATATTCTGCGTAATTCTCAATTAACCATTCTTGCCTATTTGCTTGTGTAGCATACCTATATATTATTTCTTAGATAAGCATTGAAGATTCACTTGAAGTCTGTCATATTAAAATGAATTGACCAAAAGTTCGACAAATTTATCTAGAACTTCATCATAATTTCTGCCCAATTGAAGCAGAAATCCCAAAGCCCCTGGTGGCTGATTCTGGCCAGAACTTTTATATTTCTAATACTTATCATACGGTAATAACAAATTAGAACTTATTTCATGTAGAACAGATTATAAGCTATTATAATTCAGGCATTCTAACTTCTTCTATGATAACCTCGTAGTTTTTAATTTATTCTGTGTAGGTGAGAGAGAAATGGAGTTCTTAGCATGGTGTTCTTTTGTGCTTATGAGATGCGATAATGGCAAGTCAACCACGCATGCTTGGATAAAATCACCTGAGCTTTTTTTCTTTGGGATATGTAATGGATTGGTTCACACTTCACAGAAGTATGTCATAGAGAAGTAGCTGTGAGTGCTGCTGCCCTTTTGGATGGATTTTGAATTGTTATCATAGTAAATCAGTTAATGATTAGCATTCTCTTTTGTTTTTTGCTAAGATAGATTTTTGAAACTGCAAAATCAAGATAGGGTAGCTATAATTTTACGGTCTTTGTACCCCAACTTATGGATTGTAAGCTTGGTGGCAGTTAGGACTGTGCACTTGCTTGATAATTATGAATCAACTTTTCATGTACTGTGCTTCTGATTTAATATGTCATTGATAGATCTAACAACTGATGTATTAAATTTGTTTTTCATAAACGTTTCTTTCCTTCCTTCCTGTCGAGATAATGCTCTAGATTGTGATGGGTCTACTTGGGCTTAACTTGCACCTTGTAAGACAAAATCAAAACTGTGGGTTTATTTGCTTTTTTGTTTGTTAACATCCAAGTACATATGACTAAGGAAACAATGCCTGCAAATAGTATATTATAAAATACGCAGGTCACAAGCACGAAGTAGAGAGCAAACCATCTCCCATTTAGGATTTTGAAGGGCTTGAATCTGTTCGAGCATTGTGAAGTGAAGTTGGGACATTAGAAGAGAATAAATCATCTTCTCCATGGGGAATAGGACCTTCGTTATCTCCACCGAAGTTAGGTGTGGGATTCCATATTCCATAATCTTGCATTATTTCTGACCCAATCTCGTACTTTCTATCTTCTCTTTGCAGCTGATTCTGGTGCTGCGACTGAGTTGTGGCTTGTGGTATGGGTGACGATGACACCCATGGTAATGCCAATGTGAGTATCAGAGTAACTTTAATCAACATATTCATGCTTATTGTGCCTGCAATAAATGTTGATGTCATGGTTGCGAAATGATAATTCTGTGGCGTATCTTACCCTTTAATTTTATAGTAGTCAAGCTCTTTTTCGTGACGGAAAAACTAGATTTCAGAGACTAATTTAGTGGGGGCTCTTGAGGATTTGTATGAACTGGAATTAGTGATAGAATTGAATTAGTCTTTTTGCTTCATACTGGCCGGATGACACATCATGTTTCTTGCATGTATTTGAGTTTTCGTAGGAAATGGAAACTCTAACATGCTTTCAGTCCCACGCCTTGCACTTCTTCCACACTCATTTTATTGATTATCGATAAAAATGAGAAGGTAGAAGTGACATTAGTAAGCGAAAGCGTTGTTGTTTATTCAGTATGGGCTGGCAAAGGCATTGTGCTGAAAGAGGGGGGCCACATGGCTTTTCAGCTTTGAAAAAGAGTGTGCTCTGTTAGCTGTGCTTCATGCCTCTTTACGGGGTGGTCCATTAAAATAGTGAAGCCATTTAAAAAACAAAACACTTTTTTAAGTCTTGCTCTAATGGAACTCCGACCAAGCAAAACATGCACCTTTCTAAACGTTAAACCAAACACCATCCAAGTTCCGGGTAAATGCTTTTTACCCTTCATCCAAGGTACAAAAGTTGCACTGTAATTGAACTCAAACCAAAGGATCACAAAATGAAGACAGAAAACATGCGGGAAAATATGACAAATACGGGAGCATGACAGAGACAAATTAGTATACATGGGCGGCAAAATGCATGACATGAGCTACGTAATTCACACTGGGGTTGACTTACAGGAGAAGCATGTATGACAGAATAATAATACAGGATGATCTCCAGGGTATATCTTTTTTAAGTTATGGGGCTAAAGTTCATTCTTGGTTTGCGTATTAAAACATAGGCACTTGTCTTTCACTGCCTCGCCTTCGCTTCCATACTCTTTAAAACTGTACTCTTCCTGCTTATGCGCAGGAGGCACTTTTCCCTCGCTGTAACATTGATTGCACAAACTAAAATGAGCTTTCATCTCCTTAAATCGGGACCCAATAATGGGATATCGACAAACTGAACAAGCTTGTTTCCCATGCCGGTTTCTATCTCGGCTCTCGAGTTTCACAAGGGTCGACATTATACCGAATCCCCAATCTGGGTCATCAAACATGCCAAGAAAATCTGTGAAAGACACAGCTGTAGAATCTACTTGTCCATGGAGTTCAAACATCTCACTCACTCCTTCAACAACATATATAGCTCTCAGCAATTTGATGTATCTCGTAGCATCAAATTTCTTAATCTGAGCCCCACCTTCATTTACTGGACGCCATAGAAGGGCGTCAAATGCAACTCTCTTTCTCTTTTCAGGGGGGCCAGCACACAGAGGGGCGAGAATAGCAAAAAACATACCCAAATCCACCCTTCCAGAGCCCGTTTCATCCAAGGCAGAGAGTATTCTCTCGTTAATGGCTTTTACAGCTCCTTGAAAGGTACAAGGCTTCAGAAAATTCAGGAACTTGTGAAGAATTTCTTCCAAATTAGGCTTTCGTATTGACTTCTCCGGTAGACCACCGCCGGAATAGGACACCGGTACATCATTTTCAGTTATCTCTTTCTTAATAAGATCTATATTACAACGGCTCAACCTCGTAATCCTCTGAAACAATCTAATTTCAAGAGCTTTTTTCAAGTCAGGTCTTAAAGTTGTCTTCTCCCCCACTGTCCTGAACTTGGAGGGTTCCACAATTAGAAAAGCTCCTTCAACGTCCGAACCGCCATTGGGCTTTACCTTCTTCTTCTGCAAATGCTTTAAATGTGAAATTGCATCGTGTAATTCAACCCTGTTAGTCATTTTCAAAGCTTCTTTCAAGGCTTTCCTAGCTTCCTCAGTCTCTCCAGCTCCAAGTAATGATACGGCTTTATTAAGCTGTGCCCTCCAATGATTTGGCCGCACAGCCAAAACCCGCGTGTACATCTCTGACGCTCTCTGAAACCTACCCATGTCCATATAAAGGCCACCCAAATTGTACAAAGCATCTATATGGTCGGGTTTCAAGTCAATTGCTTTTTGAAAGACTTCAATTGCTCTTTCATCCTCACCCATTGCATGCAAAGCAGAAGCCAAATCACAGTGGGCATCAGCATAATCAGGTTTCATGAAAATGGCCTCTTCCAAGGCTTTAATGGCCGCCCTATATTCACCTACCCCAAAAAGAGCACTACCCAAAAGCTTCAAAGCTCTAAAATGAGTAGGGCAAAGAATTGCAGCCTCTCTGTAGTATTCACAAGCACTTAAGACCATACCTTCACCTTCGAGAGCAATGCCAAGATTGACATAAATTTGAGGAAGCAAATATGCCCACTGATTTCCCCCAGCCTCCGCAGCTTCCAATGCTAACAGATACTCATCCTTTGCCTCCTTACACTTTCCAGTGACATAGAAACAATTTCCAGCTCTAAAATGTGGTTTTACATCAACAGGTTGCAACTCAGAGGCCCTTTTGAAGCTCACAAGAGCTTCCTTAAACAACTGGTGCTCGTATAGAACTCTTCCAATTGCCATATGTCCATCAAATGCTTCCTCTCTCGACCCAACTTGATCTGCTCTGCTCCTCAACACTCCCAAATCCTTCAAAAACAAAGCATAATCCGGTCCGGATTCTTCCCAAAACACCCTCTTCTCTGATAGCTCAGACGACGGCCCCAATTCCCTTGACCAACCGGCATCTGAATAGGAGTCAAAATTATCCCCCTTCAGTTTCCCATCCTTACCCTGCTTTGCCTTCAATCGCTTCACCAAAATCTCTAAATCATCTACAATCTTCCAAGTATCGTCGAATATAATGCCGTGATTTGGGGACAATGCCCATGCAGCCGTTCTCTGCTTCTTCTGTGACTCAATTCCACGCTCGTCGGCAATGGAAGAAGAGGAAGCCTCCAACGCCGCAGAAATCCCCTTGTTATCATCCTGATTAAGCTCTAGGCCAAGCGCATCGAAGTCCCGGTCGACATCCCCAGCTCCATCATCGTAAGTCCGCAATAACCCCTCGTAGGTCAGTCCGTTTTCGGGATTGATGAAATCTCCGTATGTTCGAAACACTTCGTCGAGAATGGCATTGATTTGCTCATCACTAAACTTAACCCTCGGGTTCACAGCAACAACGAGCTTGGCCATTTCCTCCCTATTGAGTCCTCCGTCATGGTTCCCATCGAATTGCTGGAAAATCTTCTTCACCTTCTCCGATCTGCTCCCTCTCATCGACATCGTCAAAGGGTTGCTTCCACTCTCCTCCTCTTTCTCTTCTCTTCGAGACTAGCTTGGAAGGAGGAGTAGATAAAAAAAGATTACGATTATCAATGCGCGAAAGGGAAAGACAGAGAAATGTGGGAGAGAAATGAGGGACCAATATGAGAAGGTAGGAGTGTTAATTAAACGATCAAAGGGTTAACGTAAATCCCCCTCTGGTAAGAGAGAAAACCCTAGAAAGATTCATCTTCACCATAATTCCCTTCCACTGCTTTCTTTTTCTCGGTTTCATTGGATCTGAGAAACTTCTTCAAAACAAATAGGGAATGAAATGGAATGTTTCTCCTTCTCTCTCTAGTTCTTCTTCATAGAATCAATCAGGAACGTATCATCTTTTCTCTGGTTCCGGAGAAAGAAGGGAGGGAGGGAGGGAGAGAGTTGCTGGTTCGCAGTTAGAATGACGTACATCTTCTACAGCTGGTTTAGAGGACAAGTTTGGAGTATGGGATGCACCAGGCTGGGTGGGTCGGTCCCTGTGTTCCATGTTTTTTAATTAATAAATTTTCTAAGTAATTATCACTTTAACCTACAAATGAATCTAATCATGCATTGAAGAGAAAGAGTAAGAGTGATCATGATTTGACTTTCCAACAATGGTCCTCCGGGTTCGTTCAAACAGGAGCATCCTCCATTTGCACACCAAATGATTATGCAACTTTTCATGGAAAACTGCAGGTAATGAGACATTTTTGTATCAAAGTCCAAAAGAATCCAATTTACATCCTATACCCTCTTTTTACACTAAAATTCTCCATGCAGTATTTGAATCCCACATATCATATGGGTAGAGTATAAGTTCGGCTATTTGAGGCATTATTCTGTGGACGTCGTCTATCAATGCTCCGATTCGATAGAATCTTCATGAGTGAATCCACCACCACCACCACCAGCAGCTCCGCCTCCACCAACAGTCCCTTTGTTCCTTCCATCAATCTGTGCTTCTAAATCTGGTGCAAGGATACTGGCCCCTTCCTCCTACATGCTTTTTGTACCCGTTATGCATCTGTCAACATAGGCAAGCGCCATGGACAAGACAACATCTTGCTTGAAAGTCTTGGGTAGCCTTCTCACTAAGCAAATTCTCTCCCATTGGAAGAACCAGCTCTGTCTCCCCCAGTTTTTTGCAAGACACATAAAGCACCAGGAACCTACAAAGGTACCAAATTCATCCTCAAAACGCAGTTCAATATAGATAAGCGATAGAAGATGATCAAGAAGAATATGGTTAGACGCTCAATCTAAGGCAGCCAATTCAAAATAATATCACATTTAAGAATATATAAAAAAAAGAACTTACAAATATGGTACAGGCTCCTACGTTTCTACAGTAATTGAAACAGAACAGGTAAAATGAATTACCTTGTCGAATGGAACTTGAGTAAAGATCGTACAATCTTGGTCTTCGACGAGACTTTGATTGTAATCTCTCCGGAACCAGAATCAGCAACGCTCTTGCAAGCGGCTTGAAGAATCTGTGCGACTAAACCGAGTGTCTTGACTGAAGCCGTACGGAGGTGTTTTGGAAACCCTAGATTCATAAGCTCTCCTTATACCATCCCCAAGAAAATGCGACTCAGCCCCTAATACCCAATAGAAGTCGTGCGGGATCGATAAGTTGCGCCCGGGAAAAGGAAGTGGAGAAGAGAAAGTGGGAGGACAGAGAATGTGCTGTTCCGAAGAGGGTTCTCCGAGAAACTGGAAATCGCCAAGCAGGCGCTCAGCCCACTTGCTGGCGGAGCAGTTGACGACGACCCAACCTCCGACGCCAGAGGGCAAGATATTGTGGAACCTTTTGGAAGGCGTAAAGCAAGACAAAACGGGTAGACAGACCAGTAGGAGGTTGCCAGTAGCAAAGTAAATTAGTTTAAACAAAGTTAAATAAGAACAACTTATTCTACATCTGAAAGTCAGTCAAATTTCCTCTCATTTTAATCAAAATTAGTCAAGAAGATGATTATAAATCATGGGTGAGATTAGTGTAATAATTCATTTAAACATGGAAGAAAGTCAAATATTTTAAGCAAATTCAAGAGACTGATGATGAAATGCAAAGCAACTGATCAAATGGTTTAACTCCATGGTAGAAATCAACTAAAATACCACCATGGAAAGTAGAAGCAGTAAAAGAAATCTGAAGAAGCAAATAGACACTTGAAATACTTATTTCAAAGCAGCTGTCCGCACACCAACCAAGTAAATTCCCATTTTGCTTCAGGACAAACAAATGTAAAGGCATGAAAACAATAGTCAGTGAAGAAAGCTACAAACCCGCAGATTAGATGATGCCATTTTTGAGCTTCTTAAGGCCATACTTGGAACCTTTTTCGACATTCTCCTCAATTCCTATAAATCACCAATAAAAGGGTGAGCAACCTACAGATTCAAAGATGAGAGATGGAAATACAAGAAATTTGACTTACATTTGTATCTGCATTGGACAAATAATTGATGGGACTTGATAAATCTGATAGCAGCCCCTGTTGTGCTAGAACATCTCTGACTGCTCTGTACATCAAAATATTATTATCCAGCAATCAGGCTGCAAAAAAAAAATATCTGACAAGAGTTTAAAAAATGTACCATAAATTCGGCGGGGACTCATAACTTGTAACTTCATATTAGGCTGCAAAAGTAGATTTTAAACATGTACTGATGCGGTGGACAAAGTAGAAAGAATGAACCATCAGGAAATCTTAAGGCTACAAGATTAACATAAAATTCACTCAATACTTGGGGAGATTAAGATAGTTCAAAATTAATTCTCAATTCAAAAGGACTAAAGTACATTCATATAATTTTGAATGGATAAACAAGAAACTGTCCGTATATTTGTTGTCACTAAATTCATCCTATGCTGTACATGCAGGAAATGGAAATGAAGAACAAGAAGTTTCTCGTTCATGAGGATCCATCTTCAAAAATTAAGGACCTTAACTGTCCACACAACCCGTTGATTTACAACCTTAGTGGATGTGAAACAGACGCTGCTAGCAAGCTCGAGCTTTTCATTTTATAATGACAAGTTTAGTCAGATAAGGGCAAGAAAAGATGCTTGTTCAGGAGCCAAATTTATCACAGTGGCCTAAATTGTAACCAAAGTAGTCCGCAAACCACAGAAGTCACCAGATTTTGAGCACTTTGCAAGTGACCCCAAAGATGAGATTGAATGGCTAAAGAACCAACTTATTTGTTGCAGCCTCTGGATCAATAGCATAATAAAGCAATTTGAAGAAATCACCAGGCCACACGTTTATTGGCCAACAGATGCCTTAACATACCGGCATGGGCTCATCTACAAAGGAAATGGATAAAAGTAAGAGCCAAGTAATTCTCATGACTTTCATAATTTCCCTTCTGTATTCACTGCAATGTGCCTCTCTATTAATTTGTCAACAAAGGGACGAATCTGCACATTGAGTCATCGAATCAAAGTCAGAAGAACATTGATATCTACCATCCCTAACCACAAAAAAAAATGAAAAATTTATGCTTCACATAAGTAAGGGTTAAAATTAAGTTACCAATCAAGTCAAATAATTGGTAAAAAGACAGCTTTGTATGGCAAAAACAAAGAAAAGCAACTTCCAATCAAGAAATGAATTTGCTAGTCAATTCCTACGAAAACAAACGGGAAATCTTAAGCAAATATTATTCCCATAACAATTGAACAAATTAAAAATCATAAGGCCATTAAAAATTTAATATAGTTCATTCATGTCTGTCGCATAAATGGCCATTACCTTGTTCCTACGTTTCAAATCAAGAAATTCATGAACAGCCATAGCTTTTTCTGCATCTGTAGCCCGCTCCATGACCTGAACATGACATATCAAAAGCTAAAGCATGAAATAAGGAAAGAAGGAATGAAAAAAATAATAGTTTTGATTCCAGCTTTAGTTAGAGTAATAAAAGAACAGTGTAATTGAAGCATGCGAAGAACAACTAACCTTAGTGGCGCTTTTCTTCATTATTGACTTGTATCCCTCCTTGTCAATTTTCCTTGTTTTATAAAGAGGCATTAACAATGTTGCAACATAATCTACAACGGCCTGTTTAATTTTCTCTGCTCCTCGGGGATAATCTTGTTTTACATAATCCTTAGTCATTGTAACTTGTGAAACTGAGCTTTGATTCACTACTTTATTATTCCAAGTTGCTTCCTTCAAAGTGGCATTTGAATCCTCCTCGTCCTTTATATGGCTGTGTGGCCAGAAGAAATTATTACTGGCTGCTGCTGCTTGCGATTGCCATCTCTCAATATCGTGATAGTCCTTGATCCCCTCACTACCAGAAGTATCAACCCACGCTTTTGTATAAATGCTACTCTCCACGGCCATGCTTTCTCCTGAGTGCTCCCTACAGTTTAACTGACTAATAATTTCATTGGAATGGCTTTTCAGAGAGAGATTATCCACAGATAGTCTTGAACTATCAAGGTTGACACAAGCAGCAGAAAAGTCAACAGACCAGTTTCTTATTTTGCAATTTCTTGAGTCTATTTCTGATATACTATCTTGTTTTCCCAAAATACTGCCAGAGCACCTCATCCGAATATCACATTCACCTCTCTGATCATATTGCTTTCGTCTAGCAAATTTACGAAACGAGAGTATCTTTGGAAGCTGCAATGTTGTATTGCACTTCGCATCTGAAAATGCATGTGCCTGCAACAAAAAACTTACCACTTGAAGTCTCAGCCGTATGCCGTAAGATGTAAACAGAAAAAAATAAGATCCTACAATGTGAATGGTTACTGCACAGAAAAAAATAAAATATATTTTCTCCATCAAATACAAATTTGACACATAAGCACAACTACAATACAAAAATATGCAACCATAATAGCCTACAACAATATTTCAAAAACAATGTTGTATTACAATTCTGCAATTGCTTGATAAAATACATCCAATATTGACAATCTTTGCAAATTTTTTGCTTTGCATATATACCATACTGAGTTTTTCATCAAAGACAAAACAATAACAAAGTGTTAAATAAATCCCATTGGAAAACTTTTGCTTTGCATATTCAGATCAGAGAAGACAAAAACCATGAGAAAACACTAAAATCTTCCATATGATATTCAAAATTACTTACCAAGACCTAGTGCACATTGTAAAGAGGTACAAACTCATCATGAAAGGCCTCACATTAAGGCGAGGCCAAGAACTTGTTCATTAAAAATACAATAACGAACTTGAAGGCAAATGATCGTAATTAAAAACAAACCTCTGCAGCTGCAAGTGCTGCACGGGCTGCTTCAGCAGCAGCAAATGCAGCGTGTTCTTCTTCAGAAATAGCAGCATCATCACCTTCCTCCTCTCCATCCACCTCACTCAATGATCCTCTTGACCTTGATGAGCTGATATCTGATTTCCATTGCAAGTCTTGCTTCAATGGTTTGCAATAAGATTTACTCAACCCTACACTGGAAGGCAAATGACTTCCAGCAGTAGAAGATGTCGGTAGCAAACCTTTACCTTCCTGGCCACCAGAATTGGAATGCAAAGGGGGCTTCCGAGAAGAATCTTTAAGATATTTTCGTTTTGAAGATTCAACAGTCATTGCTGGCCTCAATTTCATTCCACTATTTGAAGCTTTTTCTTTACGAAAAACTTCAAGCCAGACACTAACCAACTGACTTGCAATGGCCCGAATGTCACGGCTTGTATGTACACAAACCTTTTCTTTGACAGTTTTCCCAATGCCTACACCATCATTACTTTCTTAGCACCATCCTCCTCAAGATTAAAAGCATATAATGACACTGAATCGACATAACAAACATTTTATTATAGAAAATCCTATGTACTTAACTATGCAAATTTCAATATATAAAGAAAATTTAAAATAGCATAAGACAACTGGAAAGTTCCATCAGTCTCGAAGATTATAAAAAGCATCCAGCATTATAAAAATATCAATAAATCTTGCTCAGAATATGTAATCATACATTGTTGGATTAAAAAAATGAAAAATCCATACCAGACAAACGCACAGCAAGAAGATCAGTTGAAACGACCACAAGAAGTCGGACACAGTGCCTCAAAAGTTGGGTCCCATCTTTCCCCATTGAATCCTGTGAAAATTGTGGCGTATGTCAGATACACATCAACAGAAAGAACAGTATAATGAAAGATTGTGCAAACATCATAACACCTATAAGTTTCGGTAAAAAAAAGTACCAGTATCCAAGAATTGAGCACAGTAAGCCCTTCTTTGGTCCCAGCAAATGACTTAAATGTTTCAACAGAAAGATTCAGCAACTCCTTTGCCAGACACAACCGTCCTGCCGTGGTTTTAGCATTAAAGAACATATTCTCTAGTAAATTTTCCCGCGTCATAATTGTGCCAGTGCCAAGAGATTTATAATACAGGTCATTAGAAAGCTCAACTGCATCAAGTCTCCTTAATATGTCCTTGTATTCATCCTTTTCACCATCAGATTGTCTTTGAGCAGCCTCCATTTCCTCGACTTCGGCAATGCAATCATATCCTGTATTCAATACATTGATAATACGTACTGCCTCCCGAAGACCACTCATCATTGCACCACCAACAGTATCAGGATGCTCCTTGCAAGTAGCTTCACCAGCAAAAAATAAACAGTTCCCAATAGGCCTGGCCAAAATATCATAATCCTCCCCAGATGCTCCAACTGCAACATATGAATAAGCACCGTAGCTAAAAGGATCCTTGCCCCACTCAGTTACTGTAGATGCAACTGGATCAGGTACCAAAGCTTCTCCAAAAAGTTTACGAAGAACCATTAATGCATGGTTTATGTGATCAGAAGAACTCAGATTTTGCCCATCTACAGCTGCCTTACCAACAACTAAAGCTATCAGAACAGGAGCACCAACAGTTTTCCTAACATTCCAGAACATAAAGCACTGACCTCTCCAGTTTGTTTCCTCAGAAGTTGCTCCAAAGTAATCAACGGAGTCATCCCAAAAGACTTCAGGAAATTCCAAAACAACTTTATTGAGAACTCCAAAACCAAGGCGTTGAATGGAAGAATGCTTCCAATGGGGTAATGGTGGAGAAAACTTTATGGTTTCTGCTTTTAAGCACCCAAGAGGAACTGTGACCAAGACAGCATCTCCAAGAAACACGCTGCCATTTGAGGTGGAAACTTTAACTGCCCCAGTAGGATCATCACATGAGGAAGCAATCCGCAAATCATGAGAAATATCCGTTACTAAATGATTCAGATGGATGCAAAGTCCTTCTCCAAGTGACTCAATAACAGTGCTATAACCCCCTTTGACCATACAATGAGCTCCTCCAAAACCCCCATAAACATCATCCTGATTCCAGTTTGGAAGAGAAACTTCCTTGAGCAAAGCAGCACAACCATACTCCAAGTTAGCAAAATGCCAGTCCATGACCCTCCTCTCAAGGGGAGTCAAAATCTCTTCCTTAAAACACTTGCTCTCAGGAACACTTTTACAACTAGATAAAGTGTCTGTAGAATTTTTCAGCATCTTTTCTTCAATCTCCCTGCCTAATTGTGCCATACGGCGCCGCTCAAGAGCATATTCTAAACCTTCCTCAAGCGACATTTTCATTGAATGTTCTCCCTTTTGTGCAACAAGTAATACCATGTCATCAAGAAGACTGTTGTATTCAGCTTCCAATGCTTCATCCACATCAGCTGGAACTTTTTGACATGTTACAATGTCATAGAGGGGGCAGTCACTCTTTAGGACAGTCAACTCCAGACCCAGCTGAGAACAAACCAATGTGGACGGATCAGGTCTTCTTTCAGTCGCAACATCAGCCTCAACACCTGTAATAATGCTTGCACCAAGATCCACAGGAACTGAAAAAGTACTGCAATCAGTGTACACACGACCACCTATTCTACTTCTGGCTTCAAGTATTGTGACGGTAAACCCCTGACGTTTCAAATGCCGTGCAGCAGTTAATCCAGCAGGACCAGCCCCTATGACGATGATTCTCTTTCCAATTTCTACATTAGGCCGATAATAATGATTTCCACCTTTGTGGTTTCCAGAGGAAGAATGAATACTTGGAAAGACATTTGTCATATCAGGAATCGAGCTAGGTAAAGACTTACAATCTATTATGTCACAAGATGGATCACTTCTTGACACATTCTCACTAATTAATGCGTTGGATTCTTTTACAATATCATTGTTGTCTTCTAGACAAGCATTATCTTTTTCAAGCTCATCCCCGTTTCGAATTTCTGACTTAACAGCAGAAGTCAAGTCTCTTCCTTGGATAGCTTCCAACGGTTCTTCCACATCAAATTTAACACCAATCTTGGCCTCCATAGATGCCACAGAACTTTGAACGTGGCCGATAATAAATGAAATTCCATCCTCCATGTCGGCAGCCAAAGAATCAGTAACATCTCTGTTCTTTCTTTCTTTGAGAACTGTATAATTATGATTTGGTTCTGATGTATCCTTCTCTGACGCAATACCAAAATTAATATAACCCTGTTAAAAAAAACAGTATTTAAATTTTGGAAGGAAACACAATAAAAATGATTATCAGGTACTGACAAAAAGGTCAAAGAGGGGAAAGTGTAGTAGCAAATACAAAATGGAAACTTCATAGAATTTGAATAAAAAAAACTTACACTTTGATCGAGAAATGAATAGATCTCTCTAACAAGGGAAGCACATGAATGTCCATCTGTTGAGATAGTATTTGCGATCCCGCAATCATCAAGGTGCAGAATACGAGTAACATCTTTAAACCAGAGGTCTAAGATTAGGTTCCTGCAATGAACCATGTGTTTCCATCTCACTTAATACTAGAAAAAATGAACCCAAAAATGGATAGTAGATACAAATCTAATAATGTGTAACGTCGAAAGTGCTCCCAGTACAATATTGTCCGCTTTGGGCCGAAGACAACACGGTTTTGTTCTTGAGGTTAGCCTAAAACGCGTTGTACTAGGTAGAGAGGATAACTCTACTAATAAACCATGTGTTTCTTACTCTCCCAAGTGAGGTGAGATTGAGCACCCCCACTAATAATAGTTAGACCCTCATTTGGGTCATTCTTGTCTTCAAATGGCGGGTTGCCACATAATGCATCTGCATTACATAAATAGAACCTTCCATGCTCTTAACACCAGGTACTAGTTTTGCACTTCCGAGTACATTTAGACACCATCAACACTATCATCACCAGCAAGCCACGGTATTTAAAACTTCCCTATCATTTCATTCATCAAAGAAACTATGGTCTTTGTTCTCCAATAATAAACCATTCCCGTGGAGAAACTAAACTCTCAAATTAATCTCTCATGTGATTAGATGTTCTTAAAACAACTAACAATCAGTATATCACATTTTAAATTTCGCATCTGCAGAAAATCTCATGAAATTAATCAAATACAGAATATTTAGAACAGGGAAAGGCAAGAAATATTTTAAGCTAAATTATTAAAATTCTAATATACAAAGCTTTGCAGTATTTGAAACTATAAAACTTCAAGATTGAAGTCATACAATACTCAGCATCACATACACAAAAAAGAAGTAACCTCATCACTTAATACATGCACCTGGTACTATACCTACGGCAAGAAGTACAATATTGCAAGCAATATAGTCTAAACTTACCTGCATTCCAGATACTCTTGAAGCCCACCCTTGCGTTTTAAGACCTCCTTAAATTTAATTTTTTCAATGAGACCCACTGCATGCGCTTTCAGTCCCACCGATATTGCAGCTGCCCCACCAGTTCCAACATCCTTACCGATATTAAGACCAGAATCACTTCTTCCCCTAAAACCATGATCATATTCAATGGTACGATTGTTTTCAAGAAAGTCAGACTCATCTGCCAAGATCTCCCAATCACCATCCCCTTCATAAGCCATAACTCCATGCCTGGGCTTTTTAGTTTTCCGTGCTGCACGCTGAACAGTTAACAGCTTATCAACTTGTACAAAATCCAGAGCAGGTGTTGCACGCTGTATGCAAGTTTCATTTTCATCTGTAGTACAAATATCAGAAAAAAAGATCAATTATCACTCCAGAAAAAGCTAATCCTGGAAAGGAAGACTCTGCTTTTTTATGTACCATCAAAGATCAGTTTCCATATAAAGGCAAGCTAAACTTAGGACAAACATAGTTCTACAAAAATTTCTTCAAGTGATGAATATCGTTAAAATTTCAAACAAAAACAACTGATTTAGTTTATCACTAACTCTAAGTGACACCATCTTTATCAGTAACTAAGTGACATTATAGCACGTGAGGTTAAAATACCAGCCAATGGCACATTAAAAAAAATTAAAGCAATTTTTGGCTTCTGAATGCAAGTATTTCAACAAAGGAAATTCTTGTCAATCTACATTCTACAATAAATCATAGATACTAAAGTTACAAATAGTTAGGTAAGTTAGAGCACCTGGTATGCACCTAGCAGGATACATCACATCTTCAGATTTCCATGCATCATTTGCCTTGTTATGATGAATGGAATATTGAGGAAAATCTCTAGATGATACTCCCATTCTAAAAGCCAATTCACAATCGTCAATGGATCCATTCTTGCCTGGCTTATCAGGCAATTTATCAACATAATTATAAAGTAGATTGTCTTTGCCATCATACTCTGTACCTAAAGTGTGTTCGGCCAAAATATTAGCTGATTGTTTGGAGAATTCATTGCAACAACTAACCAGAATCCCCCTATCCACCCCTTGTTTTTCTTTAATGTACTTTTTTTCATAACACGAATGCAATGTGACAAGAGCACCATTGACCAAAGTCCTGGTTTTAGTTCCAGTACAATGCTTTAATCCATCATTTAGTTTTGGGGTCATATTTTTCTGGCTGGAAGAAGGACAACCATCTCTTGATTGCAAACAAGGGAACTCCTGGCTTTCCCTATCACATGCTTCATCCAATCCAATGTGACCTAGAGTAGACTCCTCTTTAAAATTTGAACGGTTGAGATATTCTTCAGCTTCTTTTTCAATCCATTGGGAGTGACTCGACCTTTGATTTTCATTATGACTCGTTTCAATATGGTTGGAAATTTGAGGAAATTTTTTAACTAATCTTTGATCTTCCACCATTGTTTCTCCAACTAAAACTGAATCTAAGGAGCATAAATCCAAAGATTTTGCACCGTTAGTGCATTCAACATTGCCACCAGATGTCCTCAAATTTGAATTTAGTCCCTTTGCTTCTATTTTTATTTTCTTTTCTACCCATTCATCCATTGATATATTGGGTTCTACATCACTCAGTTCTTCGTCATTTCTCTTAACCATCGAAGCCAGTCTCACATTTGGAACCCTGAATCCAACAAGCTCACTTGTGGATGGATTAGAATACCCTGATGTGTGTGAAGATGAACTTCGCACTCTCACAGTTCCAATGTTCTTCTTTGGCACTTTCAACTTCTTCCTGAAGCTAGCTAAAGTATCATCCATTCCCCAAAAATCCCCATCTTCAAGCACCAACTTCCCTCCTTTGATCCCAGCTTTTTTTCTCCTATCAACACCATTATCCATGCCCAATTTGGGTTTTGTAGATATACGACGTTTCTTCAATTTGAATAAATACCCAATTGGCTCGTCATCATCTGGCTCTAAACCACCTTCATTTGGCTGTGATCTTTGAGCAGACATGGGCATCTCCTCCCCATCCATATTATCACCCTCAATAATCAAAAGTTACAGGCAAAAACAACTACTATAGCAATCTAGGAAAAATTTTGAAAATCAACATATAACGACCTGTGATGCAAATCATAGCCTTGTTCACAGTTTTAAAAAAATAACCAAACACATTTTCGTCGACAATGTGTCCTTTAACTATTCAATTGGGAAATAGAAACCTAAAAATTTCAACTCCCATCACAACTCAAGATTTCACAAATATGGAACAAAAAACTGGAATCTCCTCTGTTGTTAATCAATAATCCCCATAGAAAACACCGTATACTGCCCCCGCCAACCCCAACCGAAACTGAATGCAAAAGAATAAGAGAACAAACTTCTAGGGTTTCCTGCAGCGTTCCTCAGTCCTCAAAAGAAAGCAACAGCAACAGCCCAGATTGACAGAAAACAATAATAGACCTGTGATTTTGAATGTCTACAGCCTGCCAGCGCAAGCCTCCGGCAGCGAGGATTCCAAAGGTCGACCAGGCAACCTGCTCCCGGATTAGTGCAAATAATCTCCGAGAGAGAGAGAGAGAGAGAGAGAGAATCGTATTGACGCGGGGAGAGTTTCTTCTGAAGAGAGTACTTTGTGGAGAAGGGCGCGTTTGGGTTTGACGTCCACGGCGTTACTTTCCTCTGCTCGGGTTAGCTCGTCCTGCCTCGGTGCCTCCCGCTCACTTAGAAACCTCTTATTAGCTCTTCCTATAATATATGTTAGTGCGTTACGAGTAATACCATATTCCATAAAGTAAATATTAATGACACATAAAATTATCATATAATATGTGTATAGCTATGACAACTTCTCTCCACACTAGTGGTCTGCATCGTCTGCCGATTGCATTAACATTTGCAGGACATTCTGACATCGTAATGTTTAGATTTGCACGTAGACTTTTATACGCGTTCTTGCATTGTGCATGCTGTGCAGCCATGGTGACTCTCTGTTGGACTTCAAATTTCAAATGTTTACATGTTCTTAGATAGAAGAACATCTGCGTAGTTTTAGTCCAAGCTTTGGGTCATATTTATAAGTTTCGAAGAATTCATTCCTAATATTCTCTAAAATTATTTCAAACCAATTTTATTGAGACAGGTTTTCCACCAACGATCAAATTATAGAATAAGTCGCTAGTATAGCTGACAAATAATTTTGTCACTGTCACGTACGATTAAACGTAACTACTAGGGTGTCCACTACTCGAGTGTTTCATACATTATCATCTCCGTCTCGAGTGAGCATATCCTCCTCTCTTTCTAGTCTTTTCCCTAAACCACTCTTCTATTTAAATAGTTGTTTTTCCTCTAATACAAAGGTCAATTATCCTCCTAGCAATGATATTGGAAGCATTTATGGTAGTGTTTTATGACAAATATTTCAAATACACTGTGACGAATCGAAACTTGATGGAGTTTGTGCAGCTTTGCCAAACTGAGACTTCCAGAGTCACTTTTTTCGCTTAGAAAACGTCAAGAACGTTACTTTAGCCTAAGTATGTTAAACATATTTATATTTTGATGATTAACAATATCATTTGAGTTTATAAGTTGTTTATTGGTTGAATTTATAATACTCATATATTTCGCTTAAATTAGAAATACACCTCATGAGAGTATTATTATTGTCTAATGAGTTTTGCTAAGTTCATGCAGCAAGTAGAATATATCGTGGGACTTAGAGAATTTAAGATGTGCGACACGAAATTAAAGAACTCATTTCTAGACGTTTTCGGATGCATGCAGACGAGTGAAGTTGAAGAATATCGACCGAAAAATTCCAGTGAACTGTCGTTCGAGTTTTGGGACGAGCGGGGACGAGGCGAATGCGTCCCAATCTTGCAAACAAAGTAGTCCGTAGTTTTCAGACGATAGCGGTCGAGGCATCGACGATAGCGATCGACGAGCTTTTGAATTTGTAAGTTTGTGAAGACTTTTTGAACACATGCGGTCAAGACGCGGACGATAGCGGTCGACAAACGTTTGAACCTGTAATATTCTGGCGATATTTCGGATGATAGCGAACGAGGCTAGGACGAGGGAATGCGACCGAAAAAACACAGTTTTGCGCAACAACTATTTTTCAACTGTCAGATGAGGACAACAAAAAAAATATTGGGTCAACCAAATGCAGCAGACTTTATATATACATGGCACTCCGAGGATGGAGGCACCCAATGCAATTATAGCGAAAGCTCTAACAAATTTCATACTCAACTTTCGTGCGTATATTTGAGTATTAAACACAACTTCCAAATAAGCATAGTGAAATTATTTGTTTGGTAAGGTTTGTTGCAAGCTAGTGAGCTTGAGAATTTTCCGAGTGAAAATTATTGTTGACCAAAAAGGGTAATGCCCTACAAATCAATTGTAACGGTCTGATTGACACCCAAGAAGTTCAATCAATTGTAACCCAGAATGGTTGAATAATACATCTTCAAGGGAGAACCTTAAAGCGTGGACGTATGCGTGCTTTGCCAAATTGCGTTAACAATCTAGTGTCAAATTCTCTAACTCTATCTTTTATTGCTTATTATTATTGTGATAATTTAGTTTCTGATTAGAGAATTTATAATAACATGAAATAATTTAAAAACCTAATTCACCCTCTCTCATAAGTTAAATTCGATCTTTCAACTTGAACTTCTATCAGCCGTCTAAGGATAAAAAAAAATACTTGTTTTAGTTATAACCATCTTTCTTTTTTCTTTCAATAGTCAATCAATGCCTAGTTTGTTAACAAATATTTTTTTAGTCACGACATTCTATTTCTTTTTTAAATCTAACTGTCAAAATATGTTTATGTCTTTGATGACCTTATATTCTTCATTTGAAAAAGTGACTAGAGCCACGGACGAAGAATTCAAAAATTAGGTGAAATTCCATCTTTGATGAGAACTTAAATAAATGTTTAGTAATGACAAAGAGATAGTCATTTTGAAGTGTTCTTACACAACGTAAAATTAAATGATATTTTATCGAGTTATAATGATTAGAACTATCGGATTTAAAAGAAAATGAAAGATTGTGAACGGGGATTAAAGTTTTATTTTATAACGAAAAAACAAAATTAATCAAATTTCCATGTGTTTTCATCATAAAACACCCATCTCGTTTTCAAATTATAATATAATTAACGATAATAAACAAAAAACCCACTTAATTATGAAAACAGTGGTAAAACAAACTCTAAACAATTTCCGATGATAAAAAAAAATACTAAACTATGAAAAATAAATGGAGCAAATGTTTATCGTGTTTTCAGTTAAAAATTTCAATTTGTTTTCATTGCGATTTTCGCACCATATAAGTTTCTTTCTGCAGCAAACCCGTACATGAAATAATTATAGTCAATGACTTACTTTTCGCAATGGAAGTCAAATAACTGCTTCGACAAATACTTTTTATGTGGAAAATAAGTGTTATTCATTTTTTGCAGCAAAAATGATATTTTTCCAAAGCATATTAATTAAATTAGTAATTAAATTGATAATTAATTTAAACATATGTTCCAACTATAAGAGATTCTCAAATTTGAAATATTTTAATTATTTATTAATTTATATATTAAATTACTTACGTTGAACAATTGAACCGAGTACTTAATTTGATAATTAATTACTAATTTTGAGATATTAGTCCAAAATATGGCAATTAATTACCAAAATTTTGAAATATTCCTATAATTTTTTAATTAATTATTGATTTAATTAAATTTGAAAATAATTACTAATTTAATTAATATTATGCAAAAATACATTTTTCGCTGCAAAACAATGTTTTCTGCTCTCGAAAATAAATGACATGTCTAAACAAATGAAAAGGAATGCCCTTTTTCGGTATGGTTGTTTCTGTAGCGGAAAATACGTTTTGAGTCACTAGTACGTAGATAAAATATTTTCTATCTGAGTCTTATATGGATGATTTATATATTATGTGGGTTTTACTTCTTTTCATTTCAAAAAATCGTCAACTTATTATGTAAAAGACACTTATTTTCAAATCTTCAACCCAATTTTCTCT
The DNA here is from genome assembly GCA_022433065.1 of Begonia loranthoides. Classification (NCBI taxonomy): domain Eukaryota; kingdom Viridiplantae; phylum Streptophyta; class Magnoliopsida; order Cucurbitales; family Begoniaceae; genus Begonia; species Begonia loranthoides. The sequence continues at coordinate 27,127,504 of CM039479.1, read as the reverse complement.
ATTCAAATTATTGAATTTAGTTTTGAAGGGAGATTAAAGATGTTTTCGAGACTATGAATTATAGTTTATTAAATCTTTTGTACATAAGTCATTTTCATCGATGTGCACAATGAAAATAAACTGTTGTCGAAAAAACGAATAAGAATACATCCTAAGTCACAAATTTTAACGAAAAACGTGAAAACGATAATTACCTATTTTATTTCACATAGTTGAATATTTTATTTGTCATCAAAAATTATTTAATAATTACTCTGTCACTAATTTTACAGTACATGGTTGGTTTTGTTAATTACTCTATAATCAATCTATTCTCTTGCAAATTGTCTCTTCAATTATTGACATGGGTCCATAATTGTCCTTTAAAATAAAAACAGTTTCTGATGATTAATTCTACTTAATTAGGTCGAATTAAAGTGATTCTCACGTGTTTGTTATAAAAGAAATAATTTTAAGTAGTTGGATTTAGAATAAGTGTAGTTGATGTCAACTATCCCCCAACAACCATAAGATGAGAGAGTGAAGGAAGCTATGTCCTATGTCGTACCACTTTCTATTTATTGAAAATTCATCTATTTTTTAATATATGTTAGAGTTTTGGTCACTCAATACATATAAATTTTAGTCTAAGATGTCGTCTTAATTTTTTTTTTCTCGTTTATTATTTGAATTCTAACAAAATAATTACAAGTAATGCTATATTAAATATTTATTTACATGTTTTAATAAATTATAAATTATTAAAATAAATTATTAATATTACGACCAATATTTAAGTAATAATAAAAAGTATGAATGAATTATAAATATAATATTATCTATAATTAATAAAAATTAAATCATTTTAAAGATATTTCTTAATTAAAATGTTATAATAATTATTTCTTGAGATGTTAGGTTACAAACTAATTAAATGAAAGTAAAGTTAGATTTACCTTCTAATGTATTCTAATTTTAACTCATGACGCGTCAATTAGTGAATTTAATATATTATTTTAATTGTTACATAAATTAATAAGTCGCACATAAATGACGAGTCAAACAACAAATAAATAGTATTAGATTTTCTAGTAAAATGCTAAAAAAAACAAGAGTTTTTAACTTGGGAGCAAGTGAATTTGGCAAAAGCATAAGACTTTCAATTACCTTGATAGAAACGTGGTACCAATCCATAATTCTCCCTCTAAGCCGGTCCTAATTTAGGTGGTTTTGGACTATAAACAGCCTTGTTGAAAAGTCAATGCTTAATTAGATTCTCTAAAAGTATCCTGCTTTAAGTTCAATTATATTTATATAATCAATTCAAAGCCCATCATTATAAGCATATCTGTCACGTCCTATAATAATAATACATCACAACTTCCACACGAAACAAATAGTACACAAATATCTACGGGGGCATATCTCTAAATTTTGTAATGACGTTGGGGTTATACTTTTCTAAATTAAAGTCAAATATGATTACTTCCTAATTTGATATTAAGATGACAGCGAAATCAAAGCAAATTATACAGATTTGGAAATTTGTTTTCATCATAATAATCAATAATTGTCTAATTAGCAGAGACTAATCTCACTTTGTTTATTTATATTTAATTTTATAATATTTATTGGAAAAAATAAGCTTCGATACCAAATATTTAGGTGGACGAGATCGCGAGTAAAAGAAGAACATTACAAAAGAGTGATTAAGGTTCATTTGAGTCAAAAACATGTGCGGACATGCTTGCTGAAATTCTGACCCAGCTGTCTCGGTCTTGAACTTGGAACAAAAGGAAGAAGAGATGGAGTGCTCTCAGTTTGGGTAGGTGATGATGGGGTTATGGTTGAATATTAATTTTATGATCATATTGTATTCATCCTCTCTTCTTCTTCTTCTTCGGGATTCGCCTAACTGACAAATAATTTATTATCATTATAGATTAATCGTTCTAATTATCACATTAAGTTTGTTATGATGGGTTTAATTGTCGCTAAATTATTCATAAATTAATGTTTTTAGAAAAATAAGATAAAATACTATTTAAATTATGATCTTAAGGGACATTTTCGGTGGATATCTCGAGATCTCAACTTTTTTACTATCAATAAATATATTTTTATTATTGTTTAATATGTTAAATTCATTATGCGGAATGCATGTGACAAATTTTATGTACATGCAACCAATCAACAAAATAGTTGTAATATATAGAAAGCATAGGAAAAACAACCAATATGCATACACAAAAGCCATTCCAATCGCGAGCAAAGCATGCACCGACCTGTTTGACGATGTGCCCACCAATTTCCAACATGCAAAGATCCAAATTCGATTGGTTTCGACTAACACCGAGATAGCCCCCCCAAGCAGGAGAGACCCTCACACCCGGTAATATCCTTAGAGAATCTTATATGTTATATTTTATGAAAGTGGTGATTTATCGATCTCCTCTTTCGCATGTTTACTATAATTATTCTAGGTTTAACCAGAAAAATGAACATATAATTTTTTGTTGAGTATAAAAACAAGTTAAAATTAGAAGAAAAAAAAAAATATTACATGCATGACGCGTGAGCAACTCTAAATACTATAATGTAAATTACACTCTATCCTAAAAAATATTGCGTCCTAGACGTTTTTTTGACTGAAAATTTAGTCTTCCCGGAAAGTGATGGCTTCAAATTGGACGTAGATAATAAATGACTTGGACCAATGTGTTAGAATCAGGCCGCCAACAACAACCAAAACCATGTTGAGTTGATTTTTCAATAATAATTTTTGGTTGAGATTTAGTTGTCACAATCGATCATCACCAAAAGAAGAAGTAATCCATTCACGAGATTAAAATCTGGATTAAAGTTCCAATACTTTTGAGCTCCAATAGGGTAGAGAGGAGCACGTAGGAGCTGAATTAAATTGGTAACGTAATCTTTTTAAATCTCCAAAAATAAATATTATAAAATAAGATAATATTGGATAATCAATCCAATTTCTCTGGCCAAAAACTACACGCGTTTTCATATTTCAAAGCCTATCTGTCGCCACGAAGGGCTTATAAAGAGCTGAGGGAGACTGTTCGCTTCCGCAACTCAAACTTCTGTTCATACTTGAAACCTGCAAAAAAATCCAAAAGGTGGGACAGAAATATATTAGAATTTCCCACTATGATCTTCTCCTTCCTCTTTCTGTTTTTGTTTGCCAGAGCTTCTCCAGTCGCAGCTGCTGGTGGCCGATGGCAACTTCTGCAGAAAAGCATCGGGATATCAGCCATGCACATGCAGCTGTTGAAGGATGATCGCGTCGTCATTTTCGACCGCACCGATTTCGGGCCGTCGAAGTTGATGCTGCCGAACGGAAAATGTAGGAGAGACCCGGCCAATAATTTGGACTGCACTGCCCACTCGGTTGAGTACGACGTTGCTTCCAACTCGTTTCGAGCTCTCATGGTGCAGACTGACGTTTGGTGCTCTGCCGGTTCAGTAGCGCCGGACGGTACACTTGTTCAAACCGGTGGTTTCAACAACGGAGAGAGAAGGGTCAGGATTTTCAAGCCGTGTTCTTCTTGCGACTGGCAAGAGATTGAAAATGGATTGGCAGTCCGACGATGGTACCCTACAAATCATATTTTACCGGATTCTAGGCAAATCATCATTGGTGGCCGGGGACAGTTCAACTATGAATTCTACCCCAAAAGCAGAGCAACTCAAAATGCATTCAGTCTGCCATTTTTGGCCCAAACTAGCGATCGAGGAATAGAAAATAATTTATATCCATTTGTTTTTCTCAACGTCGACGGGAATCTTTTTATTTTCGCCAACAACCGAGCTATTCTTTTCAACTATTTGGAAAACAAGGTGGTCAAGACATTTCCGACGATACCCGGAGGAGATCCGAGGAATTATCCAAGCACTGGATCAGCAGTGCTTCTTCCATTGAAGAATCTACAAGCTCAGTTTGTCCAAGCAGAGGTTTTGGTCTGCGGCGGAGCTCCGAAAGGGTCTTTTAGAAACGCTGAAAGTGGGAAATTCATCGGAGCTTTGAATTCATGCGGGAGAATTAAAATAACTGATCGGAATCCGCAGTGGGTAATGGAGACAATGCCACAAGCTAGAGTCATGGGAGACATGTTACTCTTACCAAATGGCGACGTTTTGCTAGTCAATGGCGCCTCAAGCGGGACAGCTGGATGGGAGATGGGTCGAAACCCAGTATTAAACCCGGTCAGTTACCGACCCGATAACCCAACGGGTAGAAGGTTCGAACTCCAAAACCCCTCCACCATACCCAGAATGTATCACTCAACCGCTATACTACTTCGCGACGGTCGTGTCCTCGTCGGCGGTAGCAACCCACACGCAAATTACGACTTCACCGGCGTTCTTTATCCAACCGAATTAAGCTTGGAGGCATTTAGTCCTACATATTTAGACTCTCGATTCTCTAATATACGTCCAAAAATTACATCACCCGCTTCTCAAACCACCTTGAGTTACTCGCAAAAACTCCAGGTTGGATTTTCAGTCGCCGGCGAAGTAGCTTTGAACAGCGTCTCTGTAACGTTGGTAGCCCCGTCTTTCACGACGCATTCATTTTCAATGAATCAGAGACTGCTGTTAATCGGCGGCCAGAAAGTGATAAAAGCAGGGACGTCGGCGTATCAAGTGGAGGCGACGATCCCCAGCTCCGGCGTGCTGGCGCCGCCTGGTTATTATCTTCTATTCGTCGTTCATCAAAGTATTCCGAGCGTGGGTATTTGGGTCGCGATAAAATAACGTGGAAAAACTTCCACTCTGATTCATAAAAATACATTTTTTTAATCTGTTCATCTTAATCTGGATTGAATTGCCCAAAGTGTGTATTTTTCTTACAATTAAAAGATTGTAATATTGTAAAAATAAAATAAAATCTCAATTATTTGCATTATTTTATTGAGCTAATTTGAATTTTATTATTGTCACGGTAGTATTATTTACACATCAATAAAAATATCTTAATTGACTCTTACATAAAATTAAACTTAAATTATAATACGTGACATATTGATTTAAATCTATAGTAAATATTGATAGTATTATTCACACATCAATAAAAATATCTTAATTGACTCTTACGTAGGATTAAACTTAAATTATAATACGTGACATATTGATTTAAATCAATAATAAATATCGATAGTGAAATTATTTAAAATAAAAATTAAGATAAAAATTAAAAAGTAAGCATTATCCGAAGACGCAACAATTGTCGATGAGGGTTTTTTTGCCCACTTCATCCTCTTCCTCTTGGACCTCAATCTTCTCTTCTTCCTCCTCATCACTTTGACTAGCCGTTGAAACTCTCTTTCCCGCCATTTCCCATTTAATACAACCGTTGGCGTTTTCCAATTTTAAATATAGCCGTTGGATCTGCCCAGTCTGCTATACTGCCTGCTTGCTCGTTGATTTGTCTGGTTGGCGGGAAATGTCTGCTGTGGAGGTGGAGAAGAAGGTGGAGGATGGAAAAGAGGAGAAATTAGAAAAGTTCGGGGAGCTCTTATTCTGTGGCGGAACGGGCTGGGATATTATTGGGCGGCGTAAAGGCTCAGTTGATGGTAATTTGACCTCGCCTGCTCGCCTTCGTCCGCTTCTAGGTGTTGGCATCCGATTTATCGCCTCTGGTTGCTGTAAGTTTCGCTTCTCATGACAATAATGTTAATGTGGATCAATGCAGTGTTTTAATCGTAGTTTCTTTCAAAGTTGTGGTGGTTTCTTGACTATTAGTTGGTTTTCTTTGATTAATACAGTAGTATCGATAATTCTGTATTCAGCGTCATTCTAAGAAGAAATTTGATTATTATTTCTACTGTAAATGTTGCCACAGCATCGTGCCATTGTGTGGCTTTGGATGTGGAAGGACGTTGCTATACTTGGGGACGCAATGAGGCAAGTTTAAACTACTCTCCTGCAATTTGTTATCGTATTCATTTCTTTACTAATTAAGTTTTTGGCTTTCTTCTTCTTAAACTCTTTTGTAAATTAATATTCGAAGCCTTTGTTTTTCAGAAAGGGCAGTTGGGTCATGGAGATAAGCTTCAGCGTGATAGGCCAACGGTAGTGTCTGAGCTTGCAAAGTAAGTTTAAGTTGGTGCTTTTTTTCTTCCATTTTCCTTTTCAATTTATTGGTATGTATAACTGTTCTTTTACGGCTAATATTCCGTACATTAATTACCATTGCTTCAAGACATGATAATATATTTTTTTTGGTGATAAAATTTCACTCAGGTACAAAGTTGTTAAAGCTGGAACAGGTAAGAGTCATACAGTTGTGGTCACTGAGGAAGGCCATTCCTTATCTTTTGGCTGGAATAGACATAGGCAGTTGGGTTCCGGCTCAACAAAGAATGGTTGGTTAAAGCTCTACAAATTTCTCATGTCTAGGCTTTACGCATGTTTATAGATTCCTGATTCAACAACTCAGATTTTCTTCTTATGAGTCTGCATTTACAAATATTACCAGTAATGTAACATTAATCGTTCTTGATAACTTTGTACTGATTTAGTGTTTTTTCATATTTAATTCGAGCATTTCAAGAATTTCTCTAAATTTATCGCTTATTTTGGGTAGTTAGTACTCTTGTGTGTCTTCAAACATACTAGTGACAAGTGAATAAGTATCTTTGAACTTAAATTTTTTTTTTGGTGCTTTATATGATTAATGATTTTAGATTCTGTTTGACTCCCGTTATTCCTCTCAATGTCTACTTTTCTCCTTGTTTCTTGGCATATTTTTTCATAAATCATCCACTTAATGTTTTCGTGAATCAATAAACTGCTGTTTCAAATTTTTGTTTTTAATTTCCAATGATAAAAACAAACACTTAAGATCTCGTCAGGGTTATAAGCTTATTGATGTTGATTATTTCATTATGTAGGTACTTCTTGTCTGAGATTCTATTACACTTAATGTTATTGTTCTAAATATTGGTTCTTTTCTATAGTATTGAATCTTATGCATACTTACTTATCTTTATTTTGTAGAGATTGAACCATATCCTGTTCGATGTCTTGTATCTGAAGTGACTACTACTGCTTGTGGCAGTGATTTCACTGTGTGGCTATCTGCTGTTGGGGGCGCTCCTATACTGTATGGCTTATGGATGTGCCAGTTTTTTTTTTGGAATACTTATTTTGTTGCTTTTGGTACATGATTATTGTATGTTTGTTGATAAATGCAAGTTGTTTCTTTGTTTCTAGAACTGCAGGACTGCCTCAATATGGCCAACTTGGTCATGGAACAGACAATGAGGTATAGGCTATGGCGAATTGTATTATTGTTGTTTTTGTTACTATTATTCATTGACGAAGTTAAAGTACACGAGTATCGGTTGTTTAATCAAAGTTACTTTTAATGGCCAAAATGCTTGGCTGAATCATATACTTCTTGCAGTTGTGGAGTTTATTATTATGAGATGATATTCATTGCTGCACGACTAGGTGATAACAACCTATGAGATTAAATTTTCATTTTCAATACTCACAACTTTTGTAACAAACATAAAATCACCTTCAACCTTTTATAATGCTGCTATTTCTTCGTGGCTAACAAATGAAAATTTTCTTTAAGTATTGTTGTTGGTGCTGAAAATGCACAAATTGGATTAGAAAATTAAAGATGTGCAAGTATAATTAAAGTTATGCATGAAAAAATTCGTAACTTTATCTTACCGCCATTTAAAGATTTTATGCTATGTTATGATGTTGTGATTCTCTCTGGAAGTCTGGAACTTTTAATTGATTCTCTCTGATGTGACCTAGTTATCTTTCTACAATTTTGTTGAAGAATGTTTCTTTCTTAGACAAGCACCCTCTCGTTTGCATATCTCATGCAATTGAAATTAGGAATAATCTTTTTTTATTTGAATGGGAAGCTTGACGCCAACATAAATGTGCTTACAGTACAATACTAAAGACAGCTCAGTGAGGCTTGCGTATGAAGCCCAACCTCGTCCAAAAGCAGTTGCTTCTCTTGCTGGAGAAACCATTGTAAAAGTTGCATGTGGAACTAACCATACAGGTTAATCTTTTTCAATTGTCTATGACACTTACGCATTCAACCACATCTCAAGTTCATTTTAATATCTTGTGACCTGATGTTTAGTTTTTTGGACATGCAGTTGCAGTGGATGCAAATGGCTTTGTCTATACGTAAGTTTTGTTATTGGATTATTCAATAGAGATTTTCTTTCTTTTATGATTATATATTCGTCCTTAATCAATTGTGGTGGTACTTGTTTTAGGTGGGGATTTGGTGGCTATGGAAGGTTGATATCTATTTGAATATGTCAGTCTTTCTATGCACTTTTTATCATTAGAGAAGACCAAATCGTGGAAATTCTAGTACCCTAATTTTTTTGGTCGGATATTATTTTTCAAACTGTTACTTTTCATTTGATCTCCCTGGCAATGATGGAACTTTGCAAGTGCACATTTGCCAGACTTGGACATAGAGAGCAGAAGGATGAGTGGGCCCCTCGTCGTGTTGATGTTTTTCAGAAGAAAAACGTTTTACCTCCTAATGCTGTTATTTCAGCTGGTTCTGTTAACTCTGCATGTACTGCAGGTATTGAATTTTTTTCGCTGGACTTATTGAATTATTATCATGCCTCCATTTGATTGATATCTTGAATTGGGTTACCTGTTCTTAACTGATGATGTCTGTACTATTAATAACTGATTCTATTGTTTGAAATGATTCATGTTTTGTTTAGTAGAGCAGTCAAATGCTATTCTTCCTAAACAGTCACAGAGTGGGATTTTCCTTTCGTTAGCTCAAATGTTCCTTGAAGTGAATTTTATATTTTCAATAATCAATTGTATGACACAAACCAAATCTGCTTGCTGTTTTAGGTGGAGGGCAGTTGTATATGTGGGGGAAAATAAAGAATGCTGGTGATGACTGGATGTATCCTAAACCCCTTTTGGATTTAAGGTCTTGTTCCAGGCCACTGCATTCTTGATTTTTATGCGACGAAACTTGATTAATATTTTCAGATGCTTTGACTTGTTTTTTTGGCACATCTTATTATTTCATTTGTGCTCTTAAAACTGTATTATTGGTTTGCTTCTCCTGACCCCTATCTTTCACAAATTCATGTCTTTTTTGTGTAATTGAATATGTAGTATATGCTCAAATATTATGACTGCTTTAACAGCTATGCTTATTTTTTGTTAGTGGGTGGAATCTACGTTGCATAGATTCAGGCAATATGCATCATTTCGTAGGGGCTGATAACTCCTGCATTAGTTGGGGTCATGCTCAGTATGGTGAGCTAGGATATGGCCCTAATGGACAGAAGTATGTTTCCTGCTTTAGCTCTATGTATGTTTGTGTGCAAAATCTCGGGTTGCTTTTTTCCTTTTTCAATTATCTGAATCAGTTGCTGGTTCTTAGGTCTTCTGCAGTACCCAAAAAGGTTGAAATTTTAGAGGGCATGCATGTTATCAGGTGGGTAAGGTTTTAGATGATTTATTGAACTCTTGAATTCTAATATGCACTTACTTTTGGGTCATTCTCATAGAGGTTCTTGTGTAGTGTTGCATGTGGTATGGGCCACTCCATGGTTATTGTTGATCGAACAAATGTTGCTGATCGACTTGATGAGGTAGATCTTTTATTGGTCTGTAATTTACTGTACTCAAAAATCGATGCTATTGTTGCCCCAGTACTTTTTATCTTTGTAAACAGTTTGTAACTTCTTCCCTTTTTTGCAGCTTGATATTTATGATGGCAAATTTGTTGGTGAAGGTATTTAAAACTGGCAAATTTGTTTGTTTATTGAACCTGTTTGGTTAAGATGAAGTTTTTTTGCCCATCTGATAATATGGATGTTTGGTGCAGAGACTGAGATACAGCAAAACAAAATTTCAGCTGTGAAGCAAACTACTAAAAAGAACGCTAAAACATCTGATAATTCAAGGAAGAAAAGGAATCAAAAGATTCATCCGACTCTGAAGAAGAGGAAGAGGAATATGAGGAGGAAGAGGACAATAGTTTGGACATTAACAGCAGCGGGGAAGAGAAGAATGGCAAGGTAGAACGGAAAAGACAAATGGGTAAAAGGGGCTCTAGAGGTCGAGGCAGTGCACTTGGACGTGGTCGTCCTGCAAAAGCAATTACACAATCTTCTACCGTAAAAACTGGTAAGAGAGGAAGGCCCCGGAAGTTGTAAGTTTCTTAATTTAGTTCCAAATGGAAGTTTTGATTCGCAGTAACTCTCTGAATACTGACCTCAGTCTTAACTTCAGCTTCTACATGTATTATTATTGCTTCATTATCTTCTACAATCTATATTCTTCACTCTGACCTTACTGTCCTGCAGTGAGATTTTGAGCTTGAACGGGAGTTTGTACTGAGTTTTTATTTGAAAGTACAAAATTTCCACTGATCATTCCTCATATATCGTTACATCTTTTACGGGACAAATAGACCATAAAGTTTGGCTAACTCTTTACACCCACATTTATACTATTTTCATGGTATAACAGCTGAGGGAGCATCTTCGTTAAGAGGTAAGAATTGGAGAATTTCTTCACTTAGTTCTGATTACTGAGTAGATGTAATGGAGTGGTGTAACTTGATATGATTCAGCAACGAGGAGAGAAGTTGGAAATCTTGATGTGAATTAGAATTAGTCATTAGCTTTGCAGGTGTATGACTCCTACCTTGTTTTAAAATGAAAAAATTCTGAGGTGTCTTATTGTGATTTTGTTATAAAGTTAGAAATGATGAAATTATCATAATATTGTTGAAACAATGAATGAATGAATACATCTGTTTCTGGAGAATAGTTTGAGAGTGTTTGATACTCCTTTTTTGAAGTTTAGAAAAAAAAATGACTGTGAAGCTTTTCATTTTGATGTAAATTTAGAATCATGTCCAGAAAAACTTGATGGCTTGTGATGATGTAAATTAAGATTTTAACTAGTATAAAATGAAGTTTCATTGGAGCCACAACTACAAGTGGTCATTTGCTCAGTACAATTGCTTTTTCATTGGGCATGATTTTGTCGTCTATTTTGTTACAGTACTTAACGGTGAATTGAGATCATAGAAGAATCTCAGATTGAGACCTTAAAATATTTTATCCACTTTATTGTTTTTGTAACAGATGCAAAAGCTGGCCTGGGGTTGGGGTAGGAGGGACCCTTGTTTCATACTCAAACCATGTTTGCTTCTAAAGTCGAGCATGGCAGCCGTCAGTTGCTATCAACCCAAAGTTTCTGACCACACCACGCTGGTTGGAATAGCACAACTCAGCAACCAATCAGGCCCCATCCTCTTTGGTCATTTCAACTTTATCTCCAACCAGACATCAGCATGGTTCTGCAAGCTTAAGGTATTGCTTTCTACAACCAGACGTTGGATCTGTTTTCAACTGTTTCTGAATCTGAATTTAAAGAAAAAAAAAATTGCATTTTTTGTGATCATCTGTGCCTTCAAACTGATGGGCTTCAACAAAAACGTTTCATTTGTTCTTAAAAACAAGCTTTTTAAAAGGAGTTGATAGAGGAAAAGAAAGGATTGTGTTTGTGTACGAGAATCGAGTGGCCAAGACAAGGCACAAATATCCAAATCAATAGTAAATAATATCACGCTCTTACCTCCTCTGGGCATGTGCCTAGAGGCCTGAGCGGGGGTCCCTCCCGTACCTAAAGAATAGATAGATACTTGCCGTTTGCCCCATCCCTTCTCCAACCGCGACCTCACGCTCTCTTTGATTTTGACCTTTTTGCCTAACCATCTAACCAGGGCTGTTTAAGGATTTGTTTGGGTCGTTGGTACTTGGTTTCCAATTCAATCGAGTTTTAGAGTGTCAAAGAGTGATATTTTACGCAGTTATTTATCAACTTTTGAAGGTTAAATCGTGACAAGCTTGACTAGATCCTATAATTTATCAAGTTTTGGAAGGATGGCTTGGACTGGACCAGGGTTGATCTCCCCCCTTTGTCACGTGAAAACCACATGCATGAATACGTGTCAAAGTATGAAAGCTCCACAGAAGAGCAGTTAGAGGTGAGGACAACGAAAAAAGAGAAACCTTAAATAGTAAATGCGGGAGAGAAGACGGGTCCGGACCGGTCAGACAAAGGTCCGTTGCCTGAGCCTGCCTGCCTGCCTGCCCGCCTGTAAGATTTACCGTTTTTCGCATAATCTTCAATTTTGTCACATGAAAGCCACAGTTCATTCAAGAAACTGTGGGCCCCACCTCACCTCATCCAACCGCTTTGCCAAATAATTGTTGGTCCCACACTCTTCTTATTTACCGTTTAACACTAATTTTAACTTTAATACTCCGGCATAATCACAATTAAGATTAATTCTTAATTGAAACGAGAAATTAAGAGAAATGCTGGTCACCTAAACGACAAAAACAAGTCCGCGGAGGTGAAAATGGATGAAATTTGAAAACACGAAGGCGTAGAAAAGTGCCAGCTTTTTTCTCTCGACTTGCTCTCTCTGACTAACAGAGCGTTAATGGCAACGGACCTCATCAACGGCGGACTTCAACTTTACCATTTTGATGGCTTTAATTAATGGGTTGAGATCCGCATCCTTTTTTGCCTCGTTTTATCAGCCGTTTCAGTCGTGCCATTCCCAACACAACACCTGGTTTGGCGGATTTATCTCTCTACTTACAGTCGGGTAGCGCAGCGAAAGTGTCTGTATCTTAATTCTCATCCATGGGAAAGTCTACCTCCTGCTTCAAAATCATCACTTGCGGCAGCGATTCGAAGGATCATGATGATGTCCATGTTCCTGAGGTGTTTGATTACTTTTCTATTTCCCTTTACTTCTCTCTATCTCTCTCTGTCCCCCTTTTATTCTCGTATTAACTGGGTTCTGTCGTTTTAGCGAGGAGTTAGGGTTTAATAGTTTGGTTAGATCTGCATTCGTCGAAGGCCATTCTTGGTTTACTTTATGGCGCCATCGAATCTTCCTGATTTGCGCTGCGCTCAAATGAAGATCGGAGGGAAAAATTCCCTTGTACTGACTCTATTTGATCAGAAAGGTTTCATATTTGGAAATAACATTGAAACGAAGATCATTGCAAGATGCGTTGTTTAGCAAAGTGATCATGCCAACGGATCGAGGCTATATATTGATTTCGTTTTCTTTCCAACTCCTTTTGTATTTTGATTTGAATTCGTCAATCTGGTGACATTCAATTTTGGCGCAAGCTCTACGACTTAGCAGAGCTTGCGCCAAAATTGATTGTAGTCTGATTAATGTGTCTTCGCCGAGTGTAGGCAATTAGGTGTAGTTGACTATAATGCATATGAATTTATTCATTTGCTGGACTAAATAGTTTTTTTTTCAATTACATAAAGTATGAAAAGGCCATATATACTATCATCATAATTGTTGTCTCGCTGACTTCTCTTGAATCAGAACAAAGGTTCAAGTGATAAGCGGGGATGGAGTTTTCGAAAAAGATCTGCGAAGCAACGGGTGCTGAGCAATTCCGTGATCACAGAATCCCCTTCTCCTGAAGTCAAAGGGAGTTTCGAAACAGAGCCCGCTGACTCTATACTTCCGGAGAAAAGCTCTGCCACTGATTGCATAAATGAGAAGTCTCAACTTTCTTCTCCGGAGGATCCAAAAGCATTTGACAAAAGTGAGGATGATGGCCATCTGGAGGAATCTATTGCCATTGTTATTCAGTCTGCGATCAGAGGGCTTCTGGTATTTATCTGCTTCGAAAATCCTTTGATCTTGGAAGCTATATTTGCCAATACCCATAATCTTCCTGTTTTGAAATTTTCTTGATAGGCTCAAATGGCTCTCACGAAGCTTAAAAAAGTGGTCAAATTACAAGCTGCAGTTCGTGGCCACCTAGTTCGAAGGCATGCTGTTGGAACATTACGATGCGTTCAAGCCATTGTCAAAATGCAAGCTCTTGTTCGAGCTCGTCGTTCTCGTCAATCTTCGGGAGGGACCCATCAAGCCAAATTGGATGGGAAGCACGAACAAGATGCAAATAGCTCAAAGACCTTGGCAATTCAAGTAAATTCAAAAGAGATCATCAGATTTTCTGTTTTGCATAGTTTCAATGATAATAGCTGGTGTAGAATGTGTCCATTCTTATTTTCAAATAACATTGTCTTTTCAGGAGAGAGAAGAGTTTGATAAATCTAAGGTTACCTATGTTTCTATCGAGAAGCTGCTGAGCAATAGATTTGCTCTTCAGGTTTGTTGATTTCCTTTGTCCTTTTGTTATGAGTCTCATTGAAGTAGTCAATCAAACTGATTTATCTCCAATTTAAGCTGCTAGATTCCACACCGAAGACCACTCCTATTAATATTAAGTGTGATCCCTTAAAATCCGATTCTGCTTGGAAATGGTTGGAGAGATGGATGTCTGTCTCGTCATTGGATACCTGCGAGCAAAACAAGGCAGAGGTGATTGCAGAAAAGGCTGATAACCAAAAGGAGGAGAATTTCGTGTCTGAGTTGGATAATGGAATTGACACTACAGTGTGTGATTCAGTTATTGCAATATCCTCCTGTGAGAAATCAACTTTACCATTTGAAGGTAAAGGGATAATAATCAATGCGGATGAAGAAAGGTTAAAAGTTCAGGCCTGTGATGCTTACACTTCATCGTTGAGAGAGAGCTCAGAGCAGCCACAGAGTAAGAATACAAGTGTTTCAGATATGAAAGAGACCACAATTGAGGTTGAGGCGGCTGAATTTTCCCCTGATCAAATGGCACGATCAAACATAGATTGTCAATTGCAATGCGATTACCCAAAAAGTCATGTAACAGAAAATGACCAGCCTATTAAGGAAGGAATTTTGTCAGAACAACTAGAGACCAGTGGTACAGAATTTGTCGGTGAATCAAGAAAGGCAACAAATCCTGCATTTATTGCTGACCAGTTAAAATTGGAAGAGCTGAGCTCAACAGTAAACTCTGGAAAATTAACTAGTTTATCCTTTGAAGAAGACACGGAGTCTCATGTGGAAATGGACTCATCTCTTGCAGATACTGCATTAGAAACCAAGGAGCAGAGCAGTTCAGAAATTTTTTCCCTCCCTGAATCTAGGGTGGTCCAATTTGGTGGCTCCGAATGTGGCACAGAACTTTCTATTTCTTCTACACTTGATTCCCCTGAAAGATGTGATTCTGGAACCTTTGAATTAGAACATGATCGTAATGTTTTAGTGGAAAATATTCCTGAACCTATCAGAACTCAGAACGCAGATGTCGAACAAGTTGATGTTTTACCTGACATTTCAATGTCAACTGAATCTCAACTTATCTTGGATGAGCCAAAGAAATCAGATGTTATAATTAGTGAATCCATCATTTCTGATGTTAATGCAGACCCTGAAATGATTGAAGTGAAGCCTGAGAAAAATGCATTTCATCAGCAAGGCGAAGAGGACACTGAAACAGCCAATCAAGCACCCATATTATCTCCAGAAACTTCTCCTAGGAGTCATATAACTGCCCCAGAATCTCAAGGGACTCCTTCCAGTCAGTTATCTGTGAAAGCTAATAAGAAGGTTAATAAGAATGGATCCAACCTGAAACGCAAGTCCCTGTCTGCTGGTAAGAAATCACCTTCAAACAACAAACATGATTCAGGACCGAGAAGTAGCCCAAATCATTTGCCCAAAGATCAGAAGATTGGAAAGAGGCGCAATTCCTTTGGCTCAGCAAGAACTGATAATATTGAACAAGAATCCAGAGACAGCACCTCTAATATCTCACTCCCTCACTTCATGCAAGCCACTGAATCGGCAAGAGCCAAGTTACATTCTAATAACTCTCCAAGGTCAAGTCCCGATGTTCAAGACAGAGATATTTACATTAAAAAGAGACATTCCTTACCGGGTACCGATGGAAAGCAAGGTTCTCCACGTATTCAACAGTCAATGTCTCAAGTGCCACAGAGTACTAAAGGAAATGGTATGTAATCTTTGCTTGTTATTTACATTTTTGGTTTACTGGTCTTTTGTGCCTGGGCTACTTGGTGCTTTAGAGCATTTATTGTGGCTCTATATTCTATTTTACTAAATATGTCATTTCTAAAACACTAATTGTCACAAGGAACTGGCAATATCCAATTGATACACACTTGCAGCAAACGTTATTACAACGACACTAATTATCTGTTTTCTGATTGTTATTCAAAGGGCTTGGGGAAGGAAAGAAAGTTTATAATATTTACTCATAAACCCAATGCCTTAAAAGAAAATGGCTTTCCAGAGTCAATTCTCAATTGTTTGAAGTCTGAGGGTTATGATTTTATTTTGTTGATATTTCTTTTTGCTCATGTCTCAGTGGGGATTAGTGATAGTGAAGGTTTTAGTGTACTGACAAGAGATTAGGGCTGTATAGTTCAGGCATTTGGTATAGTTCTGAACATTCTCAGAATCCTGAAATGTTTTTCTTCGTCAGGGTTTTGATATCCAATCCTGCAATGAACTCCCATTCAAATATAATGTCCCATAAATGGCAATGCCTATCAAGGGATGGTGAGTGGGTATCTTTTTACTTCAGGCATGTGGAATTTTGATGTCTTCCTAAACAAACAGTAATGGTGGTTTTAAAAGTCTTTGCATTGCGATTTATGTTATGTGTGCTTTAATCTTACCTTTGGACTTTCTGTTTTGTTGTCATACTTACTGCTTTGATCCTGCATACAGAGAGAAAGTGGCAGAGATAAACAACAGTCAATGACCACAATCAGATGGACCACAAAAACAAAATTTAATTCCAGAGTTGCCAGAGTTAAATTGCTGAACTAGATTTTGCTACCTCATCATTTGCTACTTCCACGGCTATTATATACACTTAGAGGCACCTAAAGTAGCCCACTTGGGGTGGTCGAGATGTGTCAAGGGATGTTACTGAGTATGGACATCTCAACTTCGTTGGGTTTGTATTATTGCCTCTATTGATGTAATTTCTGTGAATTGGTTTGTTCTTTTGCTTCCTCCTGTGCCATAGCATATCCCATTTGTTACAATATTTTTTCCCCTTACTCCATATTTTTGTCGAGCTACATGTTGAAAGAACTTTTGGTTGAATTTTTGTTGCCATGTTGCTGCTGTAATAAAGCTGGATTTAACTCGAAGTATCAAGTTCTGTACCTCGTTATGTCTTGTGCTTTGACTTCATCAACGTCTAAGGAGTATAAACACGTGTTGTCCTAAATAATTATTCAAACAAAGGCATCTTCAGACTTAAGTTTGATACATTGAACATTATGCTCACAGTTCCGTCCAAAATGTAATGGAGACAAAATTGACCTGAAAATTATGAGCATCTACGTTCGAACTTGGAGCTCCAAATTTAGGCATTTTGTAGTTTCTCTTCACTTCTTCATTTTGTAGTTCATTCTTCTCTTATTTCCTTTGGAGAGATTAGTAGTGGGGCGCTCAATTTCGTCAACTGAAGATTGTGAGTTCTTCAAACTCTTTAAATTCATCAGCAAACATCCAAAATTTAAGTCCTAGTTAGAACATCAGTCGAATGAGGAAGAAGGCAGATAAGAGATCAAGAAATGCTGTCTGAATCACATGAAGAGCTCCCGTCAGGTTTTCCACCTTTAGCTGCTCGGCGGAAACCTTTTTGTCCGTCGAAGTTGATGCTCCCATGTCCGAACAAAATCGATTACGGCAACAATTTCTTCTTCTGGTATGGTACCAGATGAATTTTCCAATATGTTCTTTCCCACTCACAAATTACTTCGCATTGAATTAAAAAAAAAAGGGAGAGCTCAATCTATAAAGTGGAGGTTATAGAATTCATTTCCCAGAGCGTACTCACATCTTCGCCGATCGCTGCAAGGATGCAGCCGGCTATATCGACTAGTTCTGTTTCTTTTCTATTTCTAGAAAAATCGGAAAGCAGCTCGGCCTTGGCTTTCTTCTTTCGGACATAAATGACAGAATTCCACAGCAAGATTTTAATGGGATGAGATTGCACAAGGAGGCGCATTTAGAATTGGGCCTAAATGGGCCCATTTATTGGCCTCTAGTATTCGCCATTCCCGCTAATGTTATTGGTCCATTGAAAATGGCTTCCGGATCCAAAATTAGGGTTTGTGAAAACTCCTGGATTCTTTTGCAGACGATCGTCGAAGACTAGTTTAGCATTTTCACTTTGCAATCAAGATCCTCATCATCGTCCAACCTTAATGGCTCCACCTCCGGGTCCTTACTCTGGCGCCAGCACTCTTGCTTTGGTATTTCTTTTTCCCATTGTTGTTCTTTCAAATCCCATTTTTTTAAGTACTCTTCTCTCGTCTCATCTTAAACCTTCGATCACGATTCAGCAATCCGCTTTCATGTTAGTCGCCGAGAATTCAAAGGAGTAATTAAGCAAAACTGAAATTTTGAATGGACAAACTATTGATTTATTTTGTAAAGGATATCTCTGATTCAATATGGTAGATTTTATTTTGTGACATCTTACCAGCATGCATCATCAGTGTTTGTGTCTCCAAAATCATTCATCTCGCCGTCTTTTAATATTTGGTTTTAAAATCTGGACAGGTGGCTCGTGCATCAGCTTTCACCTTTGGCGTCGTTTATGGAAGTATCAAGCTCAAGGTTCTCAAGGTATGTTTACATCAATTTCAATTGTATTTTTTATTGCTTCGAATTTGATTGATTGGATGCCTTTTATTCGGATCTATTAGAATAAACTTGAATATGTTCTTGGATTAGGCTCTTGTGTAGTATATATGCTGGTTCATTTCATTTTGTGTTCTTCATGGAGGTAGGGTCTTTCTCATAGCCTGCGATTATATGTTTGACTATCTTTGGCGTTGTGCTTTTTATTCCTCTCAATAATTGAATTATTCTTTTCCATTGTCTTGACCTCAACATTGTAATGGTTTATGGTGTGGATAGAAATGTTTTTAGACAGATTTTAATAGTGCCTAGTTTATGTTGAGGTGTGGATAAGTTGTTTGGTCTGTATTCTCTTAGAGTAGAATTCATATGCATGTAACACTGAAAGTATTTTTTGCTTCATAATCTAATTTTGGTTTGATCTCGTCACTTTACTTGGCATATCTGTTATTTATGAGTATGATACGTCAAACTGGGATCTTATAGAAGGCTTAACAACTTTCATTTATAGAATGCTAATTGTGGAGAGTTTTATAATCTATATGGATTTTGGAAATTAAAGAGTTAGATTGGCATCAGATTATACAAGGGGAGAAGTTATTTTGGTTGATTATGTTTGAACCTGGCCATTTCACCAAGATGATGAAAGTAAGAAGATTATCCATTTTCCGTTTGTGACAGAGTTAGGTTGTTACAAAAAGCCTTAATATGAGTACCAACAGCCATTTTTTCTTTTCCATGTAGGACTATGGTACGTTTTAGAATAGACATCAGCTCTTGAGAATAAGATCTGTCTAATATGGTTACCTCTAGTGTTACTCTATTCCTTCAAGGGTAAAGTATAAATTAAATTCTTAACTTTGGGGGATTGTTCAACTTAAACCTTAAATTTTTTTTTTTGAACAAAATGAACTTTGAACTTTGCAATATGAGCAAAATTTACCTTGAATCTATTTTTTCAATTCTATTTGATTTAGTTCCGGTTCAATTTTTGTTTTAGATTTTTTTTCAAATTTTAGTCGAATTGAGTCGGTTTGGACCTGTTTTGGGTCAATTTTAGTTACTTTGGGTTGGTTTTTGTCAGTTTAGTTTGGTTTTTTGTAGTTTTTGAAATTAAAATTAAAAAATATATAAATATTAGTTACGATTGGAGTATAGCCAGGCATGATTTCATTTGTTCAAGATGCAAAGTTCGAGTTGTATTTTGTTAAAAAAAATTCAGGGTTTGAATGGAACAAATGTTAAAGTTCGAGTTTAAATTTATTTAAAAATAAAGTTCAGGATTTAAGTTGAACATACTCCTAAAATTTAGGATTTAGTTTGAATTTTATCCCCCCTTTAATTAAGCGCTATATATTCATTAATTTTCCAGTCTATGACTTTTCAACATTTTATATTGATGCTACTACGCTGACCCAAATGATTCAAAGGGCAACTTATTCTTTTATGGTATTGTTGGGGCGCATTTCATGTCAGTTTTATTATTTTCCAATGATATCATTTATCATCTGAGCCCTTTAACAGCTTGGAAAATTTAGCTGGAGCTCAGGACGTGAAATGAAACCAGTTACCATTTATGTAATCACTTTTGTTCTTCTCAATTCAGGCTAAGGCAAAGTCACATCAGAAAGCCGAAGCTAAAGCTCATCATTGATAGACACTAGTGGCAATGAAGAGATTTCAAGTATTCACAGAGAGAATGAGCTGCGCAAAGAATATGGCCGTGTAATACGTTAAATGCGACTTGAAGAGTTTGCTTGTGTTTTTTGTTGGAGGAATTGGCTTTTTATCTTCGTTGACAGCACACCATTGAAGTTGATTACCCAATAAAATTAAGCTACATATCGTGTTAAGCTTTGTTTATGTCTTGAATTTTGTTCATGAAACATTGCCCAAATATCTGGGAAATCTAAGCTTATATAGTAACAAACAGGTAAGAGTTGGAGTTGACTGAGGACTTTGATGATTTGAGTCTTTTGACATTAAGGATAATACACAGTTGGAGCCTTGAAAAATGGCCTCTGGAACTCGTAGTAACGTAGTTTACAAACAGTATTCTCAGTTAGTGCTCTCCTACGCAACTGGCTGCTAAGTGGGCACCGACATGATCGCTTATTTATCTTTCGTTAATGTGTGATTTACCTTAAAAATCACAATTCGGAGCTGTCATTTGCAATTTGTCTTTTTTTTTTTTTTTTATTCTCTCTCTGCTCCACCTGCTGCAAATCTCAATTTTAGTGTACTTGCTTTCTCAGTCTCAGCGAAGAAGTAAGCAGAGGTGGTGAGATGGGCTCGGTTTCTCTCAAAATCGGAGATGGAACTGCCAGATTCAGGAGAGCAAGTTACTGTTCTTCAGCTCTCAACGTTGTTATGCTTCTCTCTGTTATCACTACCAATCTTTTCGCTCTATATGCTTTCACTTACTCCCCTAAAGATCAACAAAATGTTTTACTTCACCATACCCAGAAGAACATCTCGCTAATTTCTGAACAGGTGTCTTTGATTCTCCGGGAAATTGATTACTCCCAGAAAAAGCTTGCCCAGATGGAAAAAGAGCTTATTGGGTATGAAAGCATCGATCTTTCCAGATCCAACACTGCAAATGAGCTCAAACTCTTTCTTCAACACCACCAACTCCCTCTGGGCAAAGATTCGAAAAGTGGAATCACTGAAATGGTGGCATCTGTTGGCCATTCCTGCGAAAAATCCATGGACCAGCTTTCTCAGTATATGTCTTACAAGGTTTCTGGACCTTGTCCTGATGATTGGAGCCTCGGGCAGAGGCTGATTCTTCGTGGATGTGAGCCTTTGCCGAGAAGAAGGTGTTTCGCCAAATCTGTACCAAAGGTGGGTTTCTCTCCTTTTCCTGCTTCTCTTTGGAGCCCCGTTAGTAACAAGAGCGTCACTTGGAGTGGTATTGGCTGTAAGAATTTTGAATGCTTAAATGATAGAAAATTGGGTAGAGATTGTGTTGGCTGCTTTGATTTGGCTAATGCTAACGAGAAACAGAAATTTGTTAAAGCCAAAGGGAAGAATGATTTTCTTCTAGATGATGTTTTGGCTTTGAGCAATGGTGGAATAAGAATAGGCTATGATATCGGAGGTGGGTCTGGAACATTTGCTGCAAGAATGGCAGAGAAGAACGTGACTGTCGTCACAAACACTTTGAACATTGATGCGCCATTTAGCGAATTCATAGCTGCAAGAGGGCTATTCCCCCTCTTCTTGAGTTTAGACCATCGATTTCCTTTCTACGACAACATCTTCGATTTGATTCGGGCATCAAGCACGTTAGATGTTGGGGGAAAGCCGGAGAAATTGGAGTTCCTAATGTTCGATATCGACCGAATTTTGAGGGCCGGGGGATTGTTTTGGTTGGACAACTACTATTGTGCTGATGAGGAAAAGAAGAGGGGATTAACCCGAATAATAGAGCGATTTGGGTATAAGAAGCTGAAATGGGTTGTGGGGGAGAAGGTTGATGGAGCCAAATCTGAGGTTTACTTGTCTGCTGTGCTACAAAAGCCTGTAAGAGTATGATGTTTGATCAAAATCTAAAAGAAGTTAAGTCCATTTTTTCCTACTGCACCAGCTGTGAAAACGCGGCGTAGCAAATCTTCTGCAACTTAACAATCCATATGAAATGTAGTTGATTAGTTTCCTTTTTGTGAGACACCAGTTGGTTTTGCTTTTATGAAAAGTATTCATCAGGATTTATTTATTTACTCTCAAACATATTTGTGTTTTGATTTATGAAGAATGTAGTCCAGATTCCTTCCATATAATTCCGTCTTTCTGTGGAGATGACCTTCGGCAATGGCGATGCCACCGCATGTATCAAATGAATGTGGGTGTACCATATAATCTGATGTTCTTGGTGACAAGATTTGTTTTGAAAAGTCGAAGAAAAGCTCATTCTATCAACACAGGTTATCAGAAGTGAACACTGCATCGAAAGCTAGAAATCAAAGCCAGTCTGATACTATTCACTATCTGGGTTTGTGGGTCTGTCATTTGTCTAATTTTACGTCGCTGATAATAATTCGTAAGCCATTCTCACAACCAAACTCTACAATCACAAAGCACCACCCACGATCGTACAATTAGGCTGGCGTGGGCTTGAATTAGGAAACTACACAACTATCTTATCCTCCAGATGTATGCCTTCCCTGTAAGCAGCAGATCTCTTATTGGATCATTAATGGCGACTAGAATTTGGACATGAATCGGCCACTCTCTGATACAGAGCAATTAACCCCTTGCGTCATAGCACTGTTTAGGAGCTTCGTACCGTCTTGGCTCATCCGTTGCACTTCAGAAGGCGATAGAATTCTAATGCACCTAACACAGCTTACAAATTCTCTGCACAGACCCATTAATAAATCATCAGGAAACCATCCAAAAACAACAACTTTACTATATTTGAGTATACCCAGAAAAGAATAGAAGAGAACTTACTCCCAGGGATCATCGCCAACGAGAAGAACGTCATTTTCATAATCTACGAATACTAATTTCCATCCCGACCCTCTTGTGTCGATCAACAACCCCTCTAGGCCAAACATGCACTCTATTGCCGAGCACAGCTCATCGTAGTTCTTAAAACTAGTCACGTCAATTGATCTGCCCACAGATCCTGCCTTCTGAACCTGTTATTATTCATCACTGGGCTTAATCATCTAGAGAAAATGTGTTTGAGAGGATAAGACTAATTTTGTATGAAATAAAGAATAAAAAATCAATCCATCTTGCCAGCACTGATCGAGTTAAGAAACTATGAGAATAAAAAGTTAGCAGACCTTTGTATAAGTTCTCATGGGTGGAACTACTTGTTTCCATGAGCTGTTCTGCAAAAGGCTGTTCTCATCAAAATCCAGATTGCATGATGATGTACCGCCGGAGTTATCAGATATATTTTGGCGAGTCTGAGCCTGTGAATCTCCGAGACTGGCACAAGTAATCTGAGACTGCACATCCTGGCTAGACCCGAAATTCCCGACAAAACAATCAGAGGGGTTTTGAAACTCGGGATCCTTTAATGTGCAGTATTCATCAAGAATTGCACTTGAAACAGATGGATCTAAAACAGTACTTCCACCATTACTAATGTCAATGTTAGGACAGCTATATATCCCACTTTGATTGTTGCTTTCATCAGACAAATCCAGCAGACCATTAGAATTAGTCGCGCAATTCAAACTAGATGGATCTTCATTGGAGAATAAAGTCATTTGGTTTGCATGGGACAAGAACCTTAGGTTATCCCAAGATTCGTGACCCACCAATGGTAAAGGATAGTTGAATGAGTCTGAAAATGGTCCAAACTGGTCTGGCAATCCTGCCATAGATGAAGGCACTGAAGGTCTGATGACTACAGATTGAGGTTGGTAGGAAGGGTTAGGTACACATCCATTGGGATCTAAAGAAGGAAGCAAGGAAGTAGGACCAGAAAAGTCATATTGAGGCATGTGAATTGGTTGAGAATGGTGCATCAATGGTTCTAGCGGAGGCTGGAGAGGCCAAGCATTAGCCTGCAATGGCAATGGAGTTAGACCCTGGCTTGGAGATGGCAAATGGTTTACATAGCTCTGCAGATTTTCATGGCCAGAACTTAGTTTTTCTTCACTACACTCCCCGGTCAAGGCTAACTGGCTTAACTGATCTGTTGTGAGCTCAGAATTGACTTTTGAGCACTCACCATTAGCTCCAGCAAGTATGAGACTCGGAGGAGATCCAAGTTTTACAGGTAAATTAGTGTTTGATGATGAAATTGAAGTTAGTACGTCAGATTGATCAGGGCAAGAAGTTTGATTTTGCAAGCATATGTTTTCCAAAGAGATGAGGTTAGTCTTTTGATCACTTACAGGCTGTAAGATCTTCAAATTCGACAATTGGTCGACCTTGGAAACTGACTCTTGGGGCAGAGAAGAAGATCTAGGAAGATTCACAAGTTGAGGCCTGACAAGCATCTTCATCAGGTGTTCAGAATATAAACTCGAAACTGCATACGGAAAATTTTGATGTCCATTTTCAGGGACTCGAAGAAGAGGTCTTTTAACCAAACGTCCCCAATCGGTTTCGCCTGCAAGATTGAGAAGAAATTTTCGTAAGAGACAAGTATGCGACACTTCCAAACTAAAAAACTGGGATAAGATAATGAATCCTACCCAAAAATCCATTGTGTAATGGTCGTTTCAAACCCCAAGTTAGAGAAGGAAACATAAAGAGACTTTCTGGAGTTTCGATTTCCCATGAACTCACTCTATTTTGTTTATCACAACAGCCAGGCTCATCCCATTCCACCTATAAATCAAAAGAGAGAAATCATTAATGCTATTACTCGAAAACATTCTTAAGCTAAATCCCGCCTTAACTCTAACCTGAAGATTTCGCCACTTGGAACCTGGCCACCTCAACGGATCTAAGTCGCTAATACCTACCAATGTACCCATGTATCTGTAGAATAATATAAACTCCTATGAACATTCCAGGTCAGAATCTATGAACATGAAAAGAAAATCCAAAATTCCGAAGCTTTGAATAATGACGAGAGGATTTAAAAACAGAGGATAAATAGTCATTTGGAGAGTACCTGCGCTTGCCTGATTCTTCTGTTTCAAACATCATTCCCAACCTCATGCCGACAGAAAGTTGAGTTCCATATACAGATTTTCGATATTTAGCAATAGGAATCACAAACATCGACGGGCATGCCCTGCAAATAAGAAGAAAGATATCGAATTGAAAAAACTAACAATTTAAAAGCCAGCCATTCGAAGACTATTAAAATGAACAATTGACATGTCCTTTTGGACTATAACCTTGGGTTGTAGAATATTGTAAATGGGCTATGATTAGCAGCAGCATGAGCTGCAGCAGCTAGCACACCGATGTGCATACTATCAGCAGACAGAACAGACGATGGTAATGTCGTTTGCTGACGATTGGCTCGCCTCACTCCAACTAGCAATTGCGATTTCTCATCCCTTACCGCAAAATAACAAGAAGCCGATAAATCAAAGACATTGAAATTTCACAGATCTTTTACGTTTTCCCTTGCAACGCTTCCCCCAATAATTTTTTACCAATGAAAATGAAGGCGAGGCAGTGATTGTACCTAATAAATAGAACAGCGTCGCCTGCTCTAAGCCTTTTTGCACCTACAAACAAACTCCACCCGGTTGTCAGAAGGTGTCTCTTTGGCTGGCCTGCAAAAAAAATATAGGAAAATTTATACACAAGAAAACATAATAGTAGAAGCGAAAATACTAAAATTTAGGAAATTTGAAGTAACACGTATAATTGTTAAAAAAATAAAGCTGAAATAGGAGGATAATCAGTCAAATTCTTCCTATAAGTTACTGAGGTTACTATTAGAACAATTATCACCTCGGTAAATATGGCGAAAAGTCCACGTATTGTCATGCAAATCTCGTACAACAAGTTCTTGAGTTGGTGGTTGCATCGTGAAATCCTATTTAAATAAACAAGACATCCAACACAAATGGTTAAAAAATCATAGTCTTCTCTGGTCAAAGGACAAAGGCCTCACCAATGGAGGAAAAAGTT
Source organism: Begonia loranthoides (assembly GCA_022433065.1). Lineage (NCBI taxonomy): Eukaryota > Viridiplantae > Streptophyta > Magnoliopsida > Cucurbitales > Begoniaceae > Begonia > Begonia loranthoides. The sequence continues at coordinate 27,101,322 of CM039479.1, read as the reverse complement.
TTTCGGCTGCCCTTCGAGGGACCGAGAAGCCACCATGGGTGCTAGTATCACTGGCAGTCAAAGTTTTGCAGAAAAACTCGCTTGGATGTTCACCTGGCCGCAGTCTGAAATCCGGAACTGGGAAAACATCTTTTCCCTGAATAATGAGTGAATCAAAGCCATAAATAAACAACCATAAAACTACATAACATTGAGAATTTAACACAAAAACTTACAGAGTTCACTGGTTGGAGGCACATTTGAGCATATATCTCATCTGTATCTTTATCTGCCTATCGAAAAAGTAAGGGGTAAAATCACAAATGTTCCTTTAAATTTGCACCGTCATGGCTTCAAGAAGCATTTGCTAAGTAATAATTCATACATGTAAAGTTATATTTTGAACTTGGCACATCAGCTGGGATGAAAGATTTGGATAGTTTGGAATCTGAGTCGTTGCGATTCTTTTAGTTGAAACTGCTACCTGTCCCAACAAACCAAACAGAGCATGCATACATTTAGTATATACTCCTAGTCCTAACCATCGCCCAACAGTTGATGTATGAACCACAGAATCAGAATAAAAATGGCAGGCAATGAACTCTTTGATGGTGTAGAAAGAAAACAGATTGAAATTGTTTTTTTGGTAGATAGTACTTTATTATTTCATTATTTCTTCCGTTCGTGTCTTATATCTCACTAAGATCTTATAATACTTGAATTCTCACTAAAGAACAGTTTGAGCCATTCACATGAAATAATGTATACCACAATTTACCCAACAGGGAAAACTCATGCGGGGACTTGGGCCTCAATCTAAATTTTGAGAGGAAACTCTCGTTGCTATAGCACAGACAAATTCTAGTTTTTCACGGCAAAATGAAAACCAGTCACAAGAATTCAGAGAGAGAAATGGAATTGTGACCTGCTCGCTATGCCCTTGAGGGAAGTAATAAACGAGGTTTCCCATCTGAGGCAAAGAAACGAGAGGACCAGCGCAGGCATGCCATAACTCTGAATTTATGGCCTTTCGAGCACCTGAAAATCCAAACTTTACCGTGAATGAGTTAAGAACAAGATAAGAATTACGTTTGAGTGAACCACTCTAACTCTTCGAATGTAATGTTACAGGAAGAGATTGGAAAAATCAACCTTTATCACATTGTTTTCATCTTTAACAACTTAAAACTCTTGTTTGCTGTCAAAGAAGAAATGCATAAATTAGAGATTCAAGAGAAAGAAACAAACCACTCTGATCATGTATCTCTTTCAATAGCTTCATCTCCTCGAGCAGATTTGTCTGTGGGGCATTAACCACAACCCCAGTCTTTACCTTCTCTTGAACAGAATCCATGATGCAATAACTTATAAGTCTTGAGTCTCAAACTGAAGCCTCCATTGCTATAGCATTCCAAGCAATCAGAGACAACAAGGCCAAAGCCTTTCACTTCATGGGAGAAAAAGGAAATCGCTAATGACCCATCTCCAAGAATCTCGTGTATTATTCAAGAAAACATAGCAACCGTATCAGTCGCAAAACGGAGGAACAAAACCTGCAAAAGGGCAGCTCTGCAAATCTCTATGGTGGGGCTGCTGTTTAGGCCAACAAAAATAGCCCATCAGTTTGCATCAAAGCACGCGGACCAAAGCATGAGTGCCCTCTAGTGTCATATCGAGTACTTGTTTTTATCCTCTACATAAACAGACCTTTCGATGATTCCTTCTCTTAATCTCTTCCCCTCACTCGATCCATCAAAAAAAAAAAACAGGAAACAAGAAATGGAGAAAAAGAAGCTTTTTTCTCACTCTATATCCCCACTACACTCATTTGCTAGTTTCTATTTCCTCTCTCTTCCAAATAGGCCACCTCTCTCTTTTTACTGGAAAAAGGGAAGTGTGTGCATGCTCTTATCCTGTGCACACACCTCCTGCTTATGGCGATTTCGTTGCAGCTTTAAACTGTGACGGATGAATGATAAAAAAAGTTGAAAATAAATACAATTACACGTAAAGAGAAGGCAGAGCAAGACTAGGAGAACACGAAAACATACAGCAAGAACAGAGAGAGAGAGAGAGAGAGAGAGAGAGAGAGAGAGAGAACAGAGAGATATTAGGAAAGAAAAAAAAAGAGAGCACGAAAAATGAAGGGAGAGTTGGTGGGGCAGAGGAAGGAAGAAGAGAATGACAAAGTAGCGTATTTTAGCACATGGATTACGAGGATTTGCAGCGTCTTCGTCTTCACCATCTCTTTCTTTAGATCTTTTCCGCTTTTTTCGATTTCGCCTGAGACATTTCCTTTGCTTTTCCTACAAAACTAATTAATTTTACCCAGAAATAAATATTAAAAAACAAAGGTTTGACATTTGACCGCAGTTCACGACAAATGGAGTGGGGAGGCGCTGTCCGAATGTAACGAGAAACGTGTCAGTTTGTGTATGGTCAGTAGCGGTGCGGCTTCTGCTTTTCACATTCGGTTTCTACTAACACCCCACCCCCTCTTAATCTCTTCGTTAATTTTTGTACTTAACCGTATAATTATTTTCCATCTCTCTCTCTCTATATATATATATATATATTAATAGAATGTTCACTTTCTTATTCAGTCCAAGTTTATGCTGTTTGCTAATCATGCTTTAATCTAACTAATAATGCATAATCATTAACTTCTCATTTACTAATAAGTATTTAATATATGTTGGTGATGCTAAGTCAATGACCAAGTGTAGCAAATGATGTTTTTGAACAATAAGAGTCTGAGTGTTTGAATTATTTTAAGCAAGATGGTATAATTTCAATTATATTACTTTACATTAATGACACTATTATTGGAATTTTAAATTTTGATCTAAGTCAGTTAATGATTTTATGGGCTAATTAAATTTGCTGTCTCAATATATTGTAACAGTCTGACATATGTTTTGTTGAACGGAAGTGGGTGAGAGTAAGTGATGTGAGGGTGGTGGAGATTATTATTATTCTTTTTTAAATTTTAATTATATTCATTGATTATATTTTAAGTAACCCGGGCCGTATGAAAGTGCCATGTTTCAATCATACGATAGGATGGCAGGAGGGTCAGAATTAAAAGTTGAGTTGGAGTGTCACGCGGGGTAAGACTTTTGTCTTGGATGCCATTGGAACTTACTCGCCCTTTTCTAAACTCTTCTGTTTTTTGGCTATCAATTTAAATATAAATTGAATTAATCTAAATAACAATAATATTTATGGTAATACGTACCTCTAATCAAATCTAATCTAATCTCCCCAGGCTATTATTATTATTATTCTGCACACGCTATTTATTGGATTTGGATTTTGAGCCAAATTACTAAACCAACCCTGCTGCCACATCATCAAAGTGGGAGTTGCTATTCTTCTATCCTTAATTTTGACCCTTCCTATTGTGGATCCCACTTATTTGAATGGTGGGCCCCAATTTTTAATTGTTTTTTTTTAATTTCACCTAATATTGACTTTGCCCCCCCAAAAATCATCCCATCCAATCCAATCCATACTTTCTGTGGAATGGGACCCAATTAAAAATATATATATATATATATATGCCTTGAATAGGAAAAGTGTCCATAGACTTGCATTATTGTTATTATATCCCTTACCGTGAAAACACCATATTTGTTTTTTTTTTATAATTTAAAAATATTTGCATTATTTTATTTATTTTCTTAGCTACTTTATTCTGAATTGAATATTATTAGGTTGGAAGTTTAGGATAATTGGAAGCCCAACCTAGTTGACCCAAATCGTTGGGCTGAATACTCAAAAAGGCCCACTAAAAGTGAGGTGGCAATACAACAGCCCAAACGATGACGTTTGTTTCCCGGCTCGCTCAATAGTTGGTGTTGGATGGTCTCAATCAATGGAGTTTGGACGGTCACTGATCAGATCCTTAAAAATCCTTAATTTCCTCAATCATTATTTGTCAACATTAATCATTGATGTAGGTATATAATTTGAAATTTCTCAGTTTCCCCCACTATTTTCTTGGCTCACTATTCCATCTCTCTACAATGATACACCTTAACAAAGTGTCAAAATCATGAGAGTTGAATCTACCGTGTCAAATGAATATAATCTTCATTATTCTTTATATTATAATCCCAAAACAACAATTATTTCAGTCGTGACCAAATCCAAATCAATACCAACAAAATATCAAGGTAATGTCACGCTCTCCCTAATCACAAAAAATGAACCATATTATATAAAAACAATCATATATTATATTATAATCAACGTAAGGGGGCGATGAAATTACAGCCATGTGCGCCGCTCTGCCGTCGCTACCACAACGGTTTGGTTATCATCTTAGAAACCAGGGGCTATGAACACTAAAGCTATCCGTGGATTTTTTTCGATAAGAGTTGGGACTCTCTCTCTCTCTCTCTCACACCTTAACAAAATGTCAAAATCATGAG
>CM039479.1:27008298-27091931 GCA_022433065.1 Begonia loranthoides | reverse complement strand
TAATTCCGATCGAGGGACGTCCGACCTCGATCTAATGGCCATAAACCATCGTCCACCATCATCTTCAGAAAATGACAAACTCCATCATTGACGTTCATTCCAATCGAGGGACGTCCATCCTTCGTTCCAACGGGCAGGACAGACGTCCCTCGATAATTGATGCCCTTCGTGTTAGTTTGCTGGTTTAGCGTTGGATGTCCCCCGTCATTGCAGGACGTCCGTTGTTGCTGCCTTAGACATCTTTGTTCGACGGTTATTAACGTTAATGTGACTACGACATTATAGCCTACGAATTTGGATGGACGTCCCCTGTTGTTGCTGTCTTGGACGTCTTTGTTTGCCAGTCCTTTGCGTTAACGTGACTGCGACGTTACAATCGATGGATTTTTATGACAAATGTCAATATTTATAGTGATATGTTTTATAATTCAATGATTAATTTATTAACAAAAAAAAACCAAGGTATAATGATTAATTCATCGTTGAACATTACTTAAGAAGGTTGGTTTGTAATTTTTTTCCCATTATACAAATATCACATCTAAAAATAGAGAATAAATATACTCAGTCTTCCAACTTTTACCAGCTCGGTCAAACCTCTTGCCATGTCAGCAAGATTTTGTGACGTGGTATAACTAATCTTTGAAACCCGTGTAAATTAACGTCTCTTACCACCGGTGGGTGGGGTCCACATCTATTCTCAGTCGCAGTAGAGATGCGAGTCCTGACAAAAGACCTTAGATGTGAGTCGTATTTACAATATTGGCCTTTGCAGAAATCCCGCAAATCATTCCTCAAATCCACCGTTGTTTGTCCGAACCGTACCCGCTTTAATTATAATTCATAAATATTTAAAAAAAAAAGTGCAATGGGAAAGCAAATGGTGGATTTGATTGACCTGACAATGTGATTATTTATGTAAATGATTGATTATGATACTAATTAATCCTTGTTCATTCAGAACCAGAACTAATAATGTGATCGGGTTAGTTAGGAAGACACTAATAATATGAGATTTAAATACAAGAAAGAGTGGCCGCCTACCACATGGGAAGTGCAGAGACAAAAACAGAGCATCTTTTTATACGGGGATATTTATTATTAATTTTTTATAATTTGGGAATCTCCTTTTTTTATTTATTTATTTAATACTCTGTTAAAATAAATTAAAGATCAGAGGGTTGGAGCTCAAATGACGAAATTGGATATTAACAACTTCAAAACCAGCTGAGAACTGTCTTGTAATTTTCTCCTTCTTCAAGGGCTTTTGCGGAAACTGCTATCTTTATAAAGCCTCATCTCTCCCCCCGTTGCAAAATCCCTCCAAATTCCAGGCTTCATTTTCAGCCGGAAACTTCTTCTTTTACTTATTTCTCCCCAAAATGTCAGCAGGAATCGGAAAATGCAGCAAAATCCGTCACATTGTCCGCCTACGTCAAATGCTGCGGCGGTGGCGCAGTAAGGCGCAAGCATCAGCCAATCGCCTACCGTCTGATGTGCCGGCAGGGCACGTGGCTGTGTGCGTGGGAAGTAGCTGTAAGAGATTTGTAGTGCGCGCTACGTACTTGAACCATCCGACGTTCAAAAACCTTCTCGTTCAGGCCGAAGAAGAATACGGATTCAGTCACCAAGGTCCCCTGCTGATCCCATGCGAAGAGTCGGTCTTCGAAGAAGTTATCCAATTCATTTTCAGGTTCGAGTCACGTAACTCCAGCCGCTTTCAGAACCTAGAAAACTGCAAAAGTTCCTCCCATGTTGGTTTCAGAAGCAACCTTGACTTCTGGTCGGAATCCAGACCGTTACTTCCCGGTCTAGCGGATGAAACCATTTGGTAAGCAATAGCTTCCACAACAAAGGCCACATCACTCCATTGGCCGGGAGTTTATTTTGCAGAATTCGGAGATCCAGAATTCGCTTTCGTTCTTAGTTTATTTTGTTTGAAAATTCGACGTGATGAACGGCGACTGAGTCGGGGCACCGAGTTGAGAATTATAGAGCCGAGAATTGTGCAGGAGATGGTAGAGTGGTGGAGGATGTATGCATGCATTTCCACCGAGTCGTCCCAGCTGTTCGCATCGGAGTTTGGGCCGGGGCTGAAGTTTGAATCTTTTTTAGCAGATTTGAAGGACAAGAAATCCCATGATTTATCGAACTCAGTTTTGCCACCATCATCCACATGACAGCCTACCATGCGAAGGAATGCAATTGTCTAGTAGTTTATTATTATTATTATTATTATTATTTTATGTACAATTGAAAATTTTAAATGATAATAAATCATTTGAATATATATGAAATTCAATTTCTTGGATTTTAAATTTAGTTCGTAATCTAATGGCTCTAATTTCATGCGCGTTGCGACAGGCTGTCTTTGACTAAAAACCTTGCCTTGGTCAACGCTGTGACTAACTATTACTAGTCAACATGTAGCTGGCCCAAACGTAGCAGCCACTCACTCTTCAATATTTTATTTTTAATGGGCCGAATCGCGAATGGCCCATTTAAAATGGGGTAGAACTATAAATTATTCAAACCATCCGCACCAAAATCTATACATTCATTAATCAAATTTGTCGCATTCATTGTACCTCGTAAAACTTAGGAATTAGGAGAAATTTTATATCTTAATTTGATTCTTTCCAAAACACTTATAATTTGGTGTAACCCGAATTCTATTAGATTGGACTGCTGAATCTGTATTGTATATCTCATTTAAAGTTTTATTTTCTCTATAAATTGATGTAAATTAGAGTCGCAAAACTCGCAGTTGTATTTCGATCTTCCCAATAGATTTATTTCTCTATCCGTAGTTTTTTTCCCGAAATAATTTTTTCACGTAAATCTAGTATCTCACATCGTATTTTTCTTTTTTTGGTCATTTTTCGATCTCTATCAATTACAATAAACATAAAACTATTTCATTCGAATTCTATTCGTAACTGGTCAAAAAACTCACAACATAACGTAAACTCCAGAAGAAAATTACAAGTTTTTTTTTTCTAGAGGCCAGTGATGGTTCATACCACGACGGGGTTTCCATGAAGTACTTGGTCATTTTTTCTTATTTTGATATAACTTTTGGGTTTGCATGAGGCCTGGGTTGAGAAGAAAAGAACAGTTGCGAGGGAAATTGTGACAAGTGTGAGTGGGGATCAAAAACATCATTGATGACAACGCTGGTCGTTGGAGCCTCAAATTCCCGTCGCCTTCCATCAACTCCCAAATTTATGAGGAGGTTTATAAGGAGTTAACACAAATATTGGTATCAACAAGATTCAAAATAAGATTAAGAATTGAGCGATAAAACTTACTAAATAGAAAACATAGTAATCACGTGTTGTATTTAACAAATAAATTGACGATAATAAAAAGGTTGAAAGATGGTAGAGGTAAGTACTGAAATGTGCATGTGAAAGAGCAGAGTTCAGAAGTGGATGATAATGGAATTTGACTGAGCATAAATTGTAAAGTCTCTAGATTTCTTCCATGGGTAACTGGTAAAGGAGAAGTTTGATTGTTGGGGTTTGAGCAAAACAATTGTTGGAGTTAGGACCACTCCTTCCTATCTTATCATATTCATTTCACTTCACTGCCTTTTCCCATCTTTTATCTACTTCATTTTACACACTATAAATAAATAAATAAATAAATAAAACCCTAAAAATTTTGGAGGAGAGATCAGTAAAATCTTTAAGTAATTTTGCGAACAAAAAAAATATTGAATTGTGAGATATGAACGATGTAAATTTTATCGTTATGTTTTCTGTTAAATTAAATTTTGTTTTTTCGCAACAGATCAATCGTTTTTTCGCAGCGAACTTGTGCGCTACTTATTTTCTGTAGTGGAAATCAAGTATCCGCTCTAGAAAATACTATTTTCGCAGCGAAAACGTGTCTTACGCTTTGACTTACTTTCTGTAGCAGAAAGAATATTTTTTGCAACGAATACTTAGTAGATTATTTTAATAAATTAAATTTTTAATAGAAAATGTCATTACAAGATTTGCGTTGTTCATTTTTCATAGGTCAAAATTTTAGTTGTTGGTGAAATTACTTTAAGTTTTGTTTGTAACTCATCTAATAGTTTAAATATTATTTTATTAGTTTCTCTAAATATATATATATATATATATATATATATATATATATATATAATTAGTAGAAAGTCATAGTTAATTTTATAAAAAGGTGCAGTTAATTTTATAAAAAATAGGAAATGATTTTGTTAGTAGAGTAATAATTAGTGATAATGACAAAAGATGTATTCAATGACAACCATGAAATTCACCTCAAAAAGCAAATGAATTTGATTTTTAGTACAAGGTTATAACGACATTAAGGAAAAGGTTAATTATTATTATCGAAAACGGGGTATCTCTAAAGACTAAAACCAGTAATTAGAGTTAAATAAGAGTGCTAATTAATTACTATTTTCTGTTTAATTCTTTTTGCCACGTGAAAGAGTATTATTAAGAGAACAAAAAGAACGAGACAAAATAAATGGGCCCAGTTATTATAAATTCAATTATCTAATGGGCCCAGTAGATTTATGTTTGGTTTTTGTCAAATCATGGCCCTTGATCTCGTCCCCAATCAATCGGAGAGACAGATGTTCCCCCAAGAATTTAATCAATCTTCATTGCCTTCAACCCCCAAATAGTTCTAAGCAAACCCAACTTAAATAGACTAGGAGGGCATAGCTCATAACACAAAGCTGCAAAGTCCTACATTATTTTGATACCATATTCATAAGCAAGATCACTTTATAGTCAAGGTCGTCCTCAGACTTAGACTACCTTGGACCGCCGACCTTGAACCATTGAACCAACTTTCACAGCAGCCTGTGGGTTGCCCTGCAGACCCTTTATTGGCAGTCGCTTAGTTTACAAGTGATCGCGACGGTGACTCCTTGCGCAAAGGCAGTTTGCCGACTGAACTAGTGAACCAAGTTTGCGGGGCTAACCTACTTGAAAACATGAAGTGGCCATAGAGTATTTGATGACTCTGACTGTGAACTAATACAACACGATTATCATGCAAGGTTGGGCTTAAAATGGGAACATCGTACTAATCCGATGACTTTTAACCAAGGCTAATATGTGGTTGAAAGTGGGGTCTGCGTCTACATTAGTACGTTCAGATAGTCCTTGAGCTTGATTGCAGATGAAAATGGCGGACCCCAAGCTGTCGTCGGGGTCCCAATTATACACAACTTGGTTCCATTTTTTTAACACATTTCACCACCTTGGCTTCAATGAATGTTCTTCCACCTCGCTTTACCCCATATTTACGTGTATTTGACAGTGCCTGCGTTCACACGCATGCATCTGTCTTTCAATTATCGATGGAGTATTATAATTCCTCCTGACGACATCCATCAAATATGAGTTTTTATTCTTGATTGACGATAAATTATGCTTTCAAATTCATTTACATTTTTTATAATTCAACTACTGACACTTAGTGTTGTTAGAGATCGAACGATAATTAAAAATTAAAAAAAAAAAACGATGTGAGATCCTTATCTATATGGAAAAATCTTTTTGAGAAAAAGAATAAATCTACTATGAAGATCAAAATATAACCGTGAATTTTGCTACTGTAATTACATAAATTTATAGATAAAACAAAACTATAGATGATATCTACAATACAACCTACCGAACCAACCCAATAAAATTCAGGTAATACAAAGCTCTAACAGGTACAACTCTTAAAATATAGGTTTAGGTTTATTTGTGAGGTTAGATTATTTAATGAGTTTTACCTAGTAAGTTAGGTAATTCTTCAACTAATACCAATAATAAAAAGTAATTAAAAAAATAAAACAATTTTGTAGATTGCGATAAACATATTCTGATTGCTAATCCAACATATTACTAGTTTACGACTTTTCAGACGACATGCATGCAGATTATACCTCCAATTTTTCTTAATTAAAAATACGTGGTGGAACCTAAATGTCACATTCGTTACAGCTTATTTTGTCAACTTCATTAACCAAATTAATTAATTTTTATGTCCCTTATATGATTAAAATATACCATCAATGTAGCAGGCAATGGAATTTCTCTTCGGGAGGAATCTGCTTCTTTGTTTGAAGATAGAGTGACAGTTGGATAGTACCTTTAATTAAATGTAATAGCAGTCAATTAGGAAAATGTTTTAATGATGCTTAATTAAGTGAACTGTCTGTCATTAACAAAAATTATTAAACTATAGTTGTTTTTTAATATATCCTAGTTCGTTTGTAGCGCTAGAAAAGCTGACATTTTGAAGTTGCCTAATGGTGTTTAATAAAATAACAGTTTGCCTAATCGCTCTTAATTAACCGTGCTATTAAAAATTAATTATAGTGGAAGACAATCTAACGCGTTTATCAATCAATGTATATTTTCATATTAAAATGGGTATTAATATTTATAATATAAATCACTTGTTTTAATATTATATTTAAATACTGTTTTTCCAAATATGTTGCAGGTATTTCAGAAAGACTGTCATTTCCATTAATTTCCCTATTCTTTTTTTTTTTTTTTTTGTTTTTAACTCTTGATTTTTTGAAATATAATTAATTGTAATTATCAAATAATTGAAAGAATTTACTAATGCTAATAACAGCTATTAGCAACTGAGCAGGAGATTATGTTAATAATAAGAAGGTTATAGTTTAGTTGAATTTTGAGTAATATTTATTTCATGGATATTTGAATTAATTAAATTGTTTCCCATATGAAAAAAAGGGGAGCGTTTGTTTTGCCCCTCATCGGCGCTGCCGACGCTGTCAGTTTCGATTAATTAAGGGGGCTAAGCGTCGGGGCTTTATGAAACGTGGCAGCCTTTCTTTCGACACGTGTCCCATTCAGTCTTTTAGGGCGAAAGGCACAGAACAGCCACTCGAACGTGTGAAAGCTCGTGGGGACCACCTTGCTCCTTTTTAACCTCATCGGATTCTCCTCCACTATTTAGGGGTCTGGTTGTTTTACTCTGGCCATTCCCCCTCCCACGCGCTTATTATATCTCCACTCGCTGTGTTCCACCCTGCACTGCACCTCACCTTTATTTCCTGAAATGTCGCGTCTTTCGTTCGACGATTTATATAAATGGAAAATTAAGGCAACTGGTATAGGCAAAAGACGGTTGTATCCCCACTTTTATAGCCTTTTTACAAAATCGAAGTTAGGCTCAGCTCAATCACCCTCTCTCAAATTTCACTACTGAGATTATTAAACCTACCTACCCATCAAAATTTTGAGTGTTTAAAAAAATGCGATTGGTTGGAGGGGCCACTAGTGCCGACGTGGCCTTCTCCGATTGAATGCATTACAGCTATGCACAGCTCAAATGTAGTGGGAAATAAAATAATATTTTTAAATCCCATTCATATTATTATAATAGTATAAGACAAGTGAGAAAAACTAAAAACTTGTAATATTTGAAACAAAGGAGAAGGGTGAATGCAACAGTTGACGTAATCTCAGCCGTGGAAATAATTGAATCAACAGATGAGGAGTCAGGTGGCTGGCTTCCAGCCTAGTACGAAGCCGCAGCAAACCCTGTCGCCCAAAATATAGAATATTACAACAATCTCCCCACCTTCCTGTTTTGAAAAATGAAGTCCTTACACTTGAGAAATCAGATTTGAGGTTTGGAGTTTGTCAAGTTATGAAATACAAATTCAACAATTAACATGCGTTTGAATATTAGAATATTGTATAAAATAAAGTTCAAAATGAAATTTAAAACGGGGGGAGGAGCGTGGGGAAAAGATTCTCTCCTCACTAAATAAAAAAAAAAACTATTTTTCCAAAATCAACCGGTTTGGCCACTCCGGGAAATACCAACCATCTTTTACTGCTGCTACAAGACGACAAAGTTGACCATAAACCCTCCTGGTTCTAGAGAGTAAGACTGGAAGAGGAGGAGGAGACGACTTATTTAAATTCACTTGCGTTTGTCAGAAGTCATTAGCTGCCAACATGACCAACTTGCTCTGTTTTTTTTTTTTTTTTTTTATTACTTGCAATCTTCCTCCACTGCGTATCATATTTTGAGATTTTTAAGGTTCTTAATTAATGTCCGCAAACGACGTCGTTGGACTGCGAATAAATAGGGAGATTTGTAGATTTTGGTGGTATTGAGCACCGACGGATTGAGGAAAAAGGAAAGGCTGAGATTGAAACAAGTGGAGAATAAGTTAGACAGCGGCGGTCCACACCTTAGGTGCACTACGGCCTACGTACAAAACGTTTGAGCTGTAGCGAGCAGTGACGGTGGTCCACTGCGAACTCGTTCCTTTCGCCACAAAACATTGGCTTTCCATGGGGGTCATACTAGTCTTTTCCCCTTTTATAAGGGTAAATATGTCTAATCCTGAAATTAATTTCACAGTTACCATTTTTGAAAAATAAAGTATTATTTATTATTATTGAGTTTTAAAAATAAATAAAGGGTAAATAACATTGTAGACCCTATAGTTTGCAATCAACGACAAGTCAAACTCTGGAGATTATTTTTTAACAACTAAAATCCTGAACTATGAAAAAATGTCGCGGGCGACCTCGCAGTCACGATTTCCGTCTAGAGCCGTCGAGGTTAACGCCCCATTTGTACCCTGTCTAGCGGCGTCGAACGGAGTCGAAGGGCAATGGCAGAGCTGACGGTCGAATCGTCCAGAGCCGACCGAAGTATGACATTTGCTGGCCGTTGGATCGACGAGGATCGTCCCTCGTCTGGATTGACGGCCAGGATTGAATCTGGCGTCCCTGCCAGATGCGATGACGGACAAAGATCCTTGGCCGTTGGATCGAGCGAGGGACGTGCCTCGGATCGACGGCCAGGATTTAATCCACCTGGCGAAGACGGACGTCGATCCTTGTCCGTTGGATCCTCGCCTGGATCGAACGGTCAGTAGTGACTCCAAATTAATTGGGTCACGTGCGGGTCACATGCGATCCTAAATCGCCAGAATTTCCCATTATGACGGACGTCCGTCGTTATACCACGGACGTCCGTCTTTAAATAACACGGCATCAGCATCTGGACGGCGTCTGTTGGACAATGACGGACGTCCGTCATAACCAAAACGACCGCGTTTTCGTCCTGACGGATGACAAAACGCTGCTTATACTCACTAAGGGCGTTTTCGTTTTGTCATCCGTCAGGACGAAAACGCGGTCGTTTTGGTTATGACGGACGTCCGTCATGGTCCGACGGACGCTGTCCAGATGCTGATGCCGTGTTATTTAAAGACGGACGTCCGTGGTATAACGACGGACGTCCATCATAATGGGGAATTCTAGCGATTTAGGATCGCATGTGACCCGCACGTGATCCAATTAATTTGGAGTCACTACTGACCGTTCGATCCAGGCGAGGATCCAACGGACAAGGATCGACGTCCGTCTTCGCCAGGCAGATTAAATCCTGGCCGTCGATCAGAGGCACGTCCCTCGCTCGATCCAACGGCCAAGGATCTTTGTCCGTCATCGCATCTGGCAGGGAAACCAGATTCAATCCTGGCCGTCGATCCAGATGAGGGACGATCCTCGTCGATCCAACGGCCAGCGAATGTCGTACTTCGGTCGGCTCTGGACGATTCGACCGTCGGCTCTGCCATCACCCTTCGACTCCGTTCGACGCCGCTAGACAGGGTACAAACGGGACGTTAACCTCGACGGCTCTGGACGGAAATCGTGACTGCGAGGTCGCCGGCGACATTTTTTCATAGTTCAAAGTTTTAGTTGTTAAAAAAAATCTCCAGAGTTTGACTTGTCGTTGATCGTAAACTATAGAGCCTACAGTGTTATTTACCCATAAATAAAATTGGAGGAAAATAGCTTTTTCAACGTCTTGGCCTCTTTCTTAGGCTTAGCGTAGTCTGAATATTTCCCTCTCTCACCCACTCGCTCCACCACCACCACTTCCACCATCTTCCGCTCCTACGAGCTCCACCTTGATCTTCACTCTCTCTCTCTCTCTCTCTCTCTCTCCGTTCATTCTTTCTCTACTTCTTCAATTCGAGGATGAAGGAAACCTAATTTCGGATTTCCATTGCTTGACTTGGAGGAGCTCCGGTTGCTCTACATTCCCATACTTACTCTATCCGACTTTTTTTTTTTGGTTCGCTCTTTGTTTTCCGTCTGTTGAAGCTGCATTTTTTTTTGGTAAGCTGAATATCAGCTTATTTTCTTTTTTTTTTTTCTCTCGTCATTTTCTCTTCTTCTTCTTCTGTCGCTGCACTATCAGGATTTGATTCAATCAGTTTCGAAAGACTGTTTTTGGATTTAGAAGTTTTAGTGATTTGCAAGACGGTCTTTTAATTAGTAATTTCTTATTTGATATAATTGAAGGTTTTCTGTCGGTGACCTCGTTTTTTTATTTTATTTTCTGATCTTTGCCTTTATTCCTTGAATTGTTCAAAGGGAAGTAAATTCGGCTCTGTTACTGCGATTCTAATGTTATATCTGGCAGTGATAGCCGTTTTTGTGGTCCAATCTAGCATGCTTTTGCGATTGTTTTTATATTAGGCATTTCTTATACTTGACTGTTTTCGACGCTGCCTTGTTTTATCAACTTTGAGCTGAAATGCCAGGAGTTGTGAGTTGTTTGCTTTTGAGCTATATGGCTGTCCTCTGATTAGATCTTGTGATATCTTTCTTCCAATTGATGGACTTTCATTGCATTGCCATGCCTGTGAGATTGAAGGATTTATCATGGTTTCCGCAGAAAGTATGAATTTGCCCTATTACCTATATTGCTTGGAACCTGTGAGAGATTCTCGATCTCTTCCCTTCCCGAATTTTTATGGTTTAGGCAGTTCATTAAGCATGCAGCGTTTTTCAGCATACTGCATTGTGTTAATTATAATTTGCTGCCTTTGGTTTTTTACGTTGATTTTGTCTTTTTAGATCTAATTGCCTAAACATCTCTTATCTTTCTTATTGCTGACTGGGATTGGTTTCTTATGTGTTTGTGAAATCTTTTACAGTGTAATGGACGGTAGAAGTTGGCCATGGAAGAAAAAATCATCAGGCAAGGCTGTCGCTGAGAAAGCGGCTGCTTCCTCAGAGACTGCTGGAACTCAGAGTGACCGGGTATATTTTCATTTCACTGACGTTTATTGCTGGCCCGTCATCTACATCCTTTCTCGTACACCTGTTCCTCTTCATTCTTTTTACGCCCAAGTTTAAGCATTCACGATCGTTTCTCTTTTGTATTTGGTCTATTTTCACACAAGAACACAGGCATATTTTTAAATAATGTATAATTTAAGACTTCAGCATTGCAAAGCTGAGTTTTTGTTTCTTGATCTTCAAGAATTTGTGAAATAAGTTGAGCCCTTCTTTAAAAATAATTCAAGGCCATCCTTTAGTGGTTGCATAGATACTCATGATTTTCTTCCATTGCATGAACAGGAAAGCTACAAAAAACCGACCTATGTTCAAATTTCTGTTGAGTCATATTCACATTTTAGCGGTTTAGAGGATCAAGTAAAGATATGCGAGGATCAAATCCAGACACTTGAGAGTGAGATTGAGGAGTTGAGTGAAAAACTTTCAGCTGCGCATTCGGAAGTGACTACCAAAGACAACTTGGCGAAACAGCATGCTAAAGTTGCTGAAGAAGCTGTTTCAGGCATGGTTTATTCTCATATTTATACAAAATAACTTTTTATTTATATGTTGTTTTATGATCCTGTGGCTGTATTTGTTCTGTTTCTAAAAGTGGACATCTTTTTGATGCAGGCTGGGAGAAAGCTGAGGCGGAAGCTTTGGCGCTGAAAAATCACTTGGAGACTGTGACACTCTCAAAGCTCACGGCAGAAAATAGGGCAGCTCATTTAGATGATGCTCTCAAAGAATGCATGCGGCAGATACGTAATCTAAAAGAAGAACATGAAAAGAAACTCCAAGATGTTATATTTACAAAAACTAAGCAATGGGACAAAATTAGGCTGGAGTTTGAAGCAAAGATATCAAGCTTAGACCAAGAACTCCTGAGATCCGATGCTGAAAATGCTGCTCTCTCTCGATCTTTACAAGAACGTTCTAACATGTTGATTAAAATCAGTGAAGAAAAATCACTAGCTGAAGCTGAAATTGAGCTCCTGAAGGGAAATATCGAGTCTTGTGAAAGGGAGATAAATTCACTAAAATATGAACTCCATATAGTTTCCAAGGAGCTAGAAATTCGTAATGAGGAGAAGAACATGAGTATGAGGTCAGCTGAAGTAGCCAATAAGCAGCATATGGAGGGTGTTAAAAAAATAGCGAAGCTAGAAGCAGAATGTCAAAGATTACGAGGTCTTGTGAGAAAGAAGCTGCCCGGTCCTGCTGCTCTCGCTCAAATGAAGCTAGAGGTTGAGAACTTGGGCCGAGATTATGGAGATGTTCGACTTAGGGCACCTGCTGGGAGTGCGTCCCACACGTCTTCGAGTTCTGAATTTACCATTCAAAATATTCAAAAATTTCAAAAGGAAAATGAATTTCTTATGGAACGGTTAATGGCCATGGAAGAGGAGACAAAAATGCTTAAAGAGGCTCTGGCAAAGCGAAACAGTGAATTGCAAACCTCCAGGAGCTTGAGTGCCAAAACGTCTAGTCGGCTTCAAATTGTAGAGGCACAACTTCAGAATTATAGTGTTCAAAGAAGCTCTCCCAAATCTGTTGTTCAGCTCACAACTGAAGGGTTTTCAAGTCAGAGTCATCAACTGAGCATGATCTCCATGTCTGAAGATCAAAATGACGAAGAGAGAAGTTCCGTTGGATCTTGGGCTATGGGACTGAGCACTGAAATTTCTCAGTTTAAGGGTGGGAAAAATGAGAAATCAAGCAAGACTGAAAATACAAATCACTTGGAGCTCATGGATGACTTTCTGGAAATGGAGCAGTTGGCCTGCTTATCAAACGACTCCAATAAAGACATTTCAATTCTTCAAAATCCAAGTAATAACGTTTCAGAAATTGTGCCTTCAGAAAAAGTCACCACTAGCAAAAATATCATATCTCACCAGCAATGTGAGTCAACTCCAATGAATGTGTCATCTTTTGAAGTAGAGTCATCTGCAGCTGATTATGAGGAGCAGCCATTGATGAAACTAAAATCAAGAATTGGCATGATTTTTGAGTCTATTGCTAAAGATTCTGACGAGAAGAAAGTTTTGGAGGATATCAAGCACGTTGTGCAGGATGCACATGATGCTCTTTATCAACACTCCATCACTTGTTTAAGTTGTGATTCTGAGGATTTGCAGTCCGTAGCAACCTGCGATAAAGAGACAAATCCTGATGATGCGGGTCTGATAGCAGAAAAGGAAATTGCCTTATCCCTGCATATTACTGCAACCAATAATAAAATAAAGCAAGATTTGGAAGATGCAATATCTCAGATTCATGATTTTGTGCTGTTTGTTGGAAAAGAGTCCATGAGAATTCATGACACGTCTGATGAAAATCATGACTTGAGTAAAAAAATTGTGGAGTTTTCTGCCGCCTATGAGAAAGTTGTTCACTCCAATACAAGTTTAGCTGATTTTATTCTCGATCTTTCACATGTTTTATCTGAAGCCAGGACGCTAAGGTTCAGTATATTGGGCTGCAAGGGTGATGGAGAGACAATTAGCCCTGACTGCATAGACAAGGTGGCTTTACCGGAGAACAAGGTAGTTCAAAAGGATTTGTCTGACGAAAAGTATCAAAATGAGTTTTCTCGCCTTTCAAATCTTGAAGTTCCTGACGATGGAAATCTAGTCTTGGGTTATGAATCAGACCACAGATTATGCAAAGTTCCACCAGAGGAGTTTGAAGAGTTGAAATCCGAGAGAGACAATTTAAAAGTGGATTTGGGGAGATACAGTGAGGATCTCGAGGCAACCAAGGTTAAATTACAGGAAACTGAGCATCTTTTAGCGGAGGTGAAATCACAGTTAGCATCTGCTCAAAAGTCGAATAGCTTGGCAGAAACTCAACTAAAATGTATGGCAGAGTCGTATAGGTCACTTGAAGTACGCAAAGAGGAGTTGGAAACCCAGCTCCATTTATTGCGTGCTAAAACAGAGACGCTGGAAAATGAACTTCAAGACGAAAAGAGTAATCATCAAGAGGCTTTGGCTAAATACAAGAAACTTCAAATGCAACTACAAAGGTTAGCACTTGATTTCGTCATAACAAACTACAGAAATTTGTTTCTCACTCATATTTTACAGTCTAGTCAGAACTCTTCAAGCATTCTGAACTTTAAATCTTTTTATGTTCAGGCAGGAACTTAGCTCTTCAGAGGTTGACGGTGATCTGAAGAACAACCAGGTTAATCACACTATCCAAAATTTACTAATACAGTTGTTCACTATAGTGCGTAACGTGAATTTTTCATTTGGTTTAGGAGAGAGACTTAGTTGCTGCAGCAGAGAAGTTAGCTGAATGCCAAGAAACAATATTTCTTCTAAGTAAACAGTTAAAATCCCTGCGTCCTCCAACAGAGCTCAGTGGATCGCCATACAGCGAGACAAACCAAAGGGCAGAAGGATTTGCTGAATATGAACCTACTACTAAAACTGGAGTAAGCTCTTGCGGGTTTGATCCTGCTGACATGGACCCATCTGCTTCCCCAAACTTACAGAGACTTGGTGCAGATTCGCCTGTCGATATGTTCAACTCGACCTGCAGTCCATCTGATGCCGAGGGAAGCTTCATGAGATCACCCATCAGTTCAAAACACCAAAAACCCAGATCAACCAAGTCAAGTCCATCTTCATCATCATCATCATCATCTACTCCGACACCAGAGAAACATGGAAGAGGGTTCAGTAGATTCTTTTCCACAAAATGAGAACCAGGTCAGTAGGCTTGCAGTTGGATGGCATAAATAATATAATATATTTTGTGGTCGAAAATGCCGTTTAGCAATAAGTAGTAGGCGCCCTAAGACAGAAACCATCTAGACTGTTAGATGTTTCTTTGAAGATCACTACACTCAGTATAAGTGAATGCTTCGAATATCATTTCAAATTTGTAACTAGTATTATATTCACGTCTTTTTCTTGCTCTTTCTCTGCTTCTTTTATCCGTAATTGCAGAATGAAATTACTAATTTCCTTTCATTATTCACATACAAGTCTATTAATTGTATGGGATTTATTCCTTCTGGTTTGATGAACACAATCTAAGCCCACCCTTTCTGTTTTTGGTCGACCGGATTGATTAATCTGATCTATAAGCAAAATGTCACACTTTATTGGATCGATCGATCCATCTCATTCTTAACATCGTAAATCTAACCTTTAAAGACTAGGGCAAATGATTAAATATTATGAATTATAGTTCATAAAGGAATCAAAGATCAGACAACCAATGAAATCTAAACTAAACGTGGGCTTACCTGTAAAACCAGGCTTAATAATTCTGTCTAGAGATTAAAAAAGAGCGATTGGAGTTAAGAGAAAAAGACTCTCAAGAGTAGACTATGGCTGTTTGCTTCTGTTTTTAAATGATTAGTCACACTTTAACCTCTTTCATTTATCTTAATTACCTGAAATTAGTAGTGGGTGGGTCCCAATTAGGATTGGGCCATGATCTAGTACATGAGGGGTGATGGGCAACAACTGGTGGACTACCATAGATGTAGCCTCTCTTTTTAGGGGGCTCACAAATCACATCATGGCATGTTACTTACTATTTCATAATTTTTAATTTGTTCGATGATCATGTATTAGATTTTAATAATTAAAAATCAGAACACTTTTAGTTATTATTGTATTAATTAAAACTTTAACAAATCAATTTCTGAAACCTGTACGACTCGTATGTATGGAGATGGAAGGGAATTTTCACTGATCTAAAAAATAATATAATAAGATAAGAATATATAAATGTTATGAAAGTAACTGGGTGGACACCCGTGACAGAAGAGAACAATGGAGAGAGAGGAGTCCACTCTTGACGTTTTCTAACAGTTTTAACGGCAACACTTGTACAGTTGAGTGAATTATATAATAAAACCAGACAAAAAGTCTGGGAACAAGTGCAGGTTGCTGCATAACAAAGATGAAATAAAGATGGAGTAGTGGGGTCTTGGGGAAGATAAACCCTAGATTCAAACGAAATCAGCTCTCTCCCACACTGGGTAACAATGGCATTCACTATTCCTACACCACAGGTGAGAGGAAAAATTTTCAAACTAGACCTAGATTTACAGATCTAAACCCAGAAGATAATTAGTAATAATTCTAAATCTGGGTTTAGAGTTAAAAATTTAGTAAATAAGGAAGAGAGAGAAGCAGGGAAGCAGCTTCATCTTCAGCCATTTTTTGTTTTCTTTCTTTTTCATCTGAGCATGGAGGTTAGAGAGAGAAAGACATCTTCTTCGCAAGGAATTGTGAGACCCATTTCGTGGTCGAACCCAAATTCTTCAGCTGCTTGATTGAGAAGGTTCTGAAACTCAGGATGAGTCAAAAATGTAAGAGGAACGATGAATCTGGTCCTGTTTTCTCCGACGTACACCACAAAATGGCCTTTTGGAACGTCTAGAGGGTGGCCCTGCTCGTCTTGGTAGCCATGCTGTTTCTTCCCTAAGCTTGAGCATCTCTTCAGAATCTGCTTGAGGGCCGCAGCTTGAGACAGTTTGTTAGATTTTCTGATAGCCATTGTTGTTGTACAGTGGTTGTTCGGAGGAGAAAAGAGAGAGAGACAAGCAAAAGAAGAGACCAAGGTTGAGATGGGTGAGAGGCAAAGTATGGTATTTATGGTAATACCCAGAGAGAGAGAGAGAGAGAGAGAGTCATGTGGTGGCAGATGTACAAAGAAAAGATGGGTTTTTTAAGGGTCTGTATTGTTATGTGATAACTGGGAAGGACATGTTTGTAGGCAATCCCTATTGGGTTTGCTTTCCCTTGTTGTCCTTCCAAAGGACACTTTGGTCCCTCCCCTCTCTCTCTCTCTCTCTCTCTAGAAATGATTTTGCCTTATCGTTCCTCTCAATTTCCAATACCTTCTCCCCTCGACCAAGTTTGCTTTGGTACTCGTCCTCTTAAATCTCTTTGCCTCCACAACTTAATCCCACTCCTTAATCTAATAATTTCATTTGTTTAATCAAAAATACTTTAATCATTTAAAACTCCAAATGTTGGGAAATTATACGTCGTCTCCAGGGTCTTTTTTGGTCGTAAATTGTGTGGAATTTCATCAAATATTTATTTATTTAGGTTTAAATTTTTTGTATAATTTCATTGCTTGCCTGCCTCCATCATTAAACACCCC
Organism: Begonia loranthoides; assembly: GCA_022433065.1. Classification (NCBI taxonomy): domain Eukaryota; kingdom Viridiplantae; phylum Streptophyta; class Magnoliopsida; order Cucurbitales; family Begoniaceae; genus Begonia; species Begonia loranthoides. The sequence goes on along the minus strand of CM039479.1, from coordinate 27,074,676 downwards.
CTAAAAACAGGACGTTTAACTTTAATTATTAGAAGTTTCTGATGGGGCCATCTTCGCTTATCCGTTACTTTATGGGAAAAATGACCCATAATTCAAAAGCAATTATAATAATAATTATTGTTATTGCCAGTAATTTTCTGCAAGTTCAACAGGTGCTTTCAGTGTAAACATCCGATACCAGCTCCAAGCTAATTTCCGTAATTATGGAAGAACTCATCCAATAAAAACCCAGGCATCAAGCAAGGTCCCACTTGACCTGCCCAACGTTGACTATTCTCCCCAATCACACCCGTTCATTCACTCGGAATTTTTGTTGGCTAAATTCAAATTAAAATACAAATCATTATCCATTAAGAAATAATGTATAGACATGTGAACTCTAGTTATAATTGTGACAATATAAATATCTTGGGCACAATATATTAAGTGATTGAAACGTTAATCCCCCATAAATTAATAGTTTATTTTCATTATTTTGCGTTGACAACAAATAAATTGGCATTCCTAACAACACAACAATGCATGTGTTAGTTTCAAGTTCATATTAAATATCTCTTTCACTGGGATTTCTAGTTTCTTATTATAATAAATAAAGATGAACTGCATATTAGCCCTTGAACTTGATCGTAGCGGTAAGAGTAAATAAGTCATTAAACTATTTTTTAGGCAAAGGAATTCATGATTTTACCGGTATTAGCGATTAAGTTCCTTTCGTGAAGATTGCCATCAAATAAATTCCGTTTTTTTTTTGCCATGTCACTTTCTTTGGTGCATGACTTCTACCGGAACGATTCTTGATATAACAATTTTGACAATTTTCAGGAAGAAACAATTGGAAAAACTTAATGCAACCGACAATTCTGGCAGCTATTTTGAGCTCTAGAAGTCGATTTTTCTCTAGAAATCGCTCAACAATGACTTACTCGATAGATTATTTGACTAAAAAATAAATAAAAGGACCTACTTTGTTTTCAACCTCTAAATTAAAGAGCTACTTTAGAAGATTTAATTAGAAATGAGATTAAAAAAAAAACAAAAGTCATTAAATTGTTAATCAAACACAGACAGTAAAAGAAGAGCATAATTTAAACATTTTGGGTAGCATGTGGTCCAGTTTGTAGGTAATAATTAAAACAGCAACTCTACTTAAAATGGGTGTGTAGTCAATTTAGAGATATAAATTACAAATCCATCACAGGGGAACACAGTGTTGTGGCTGTTAATCTCCATGTCTTCTTTCTTTAATTACGCATCAGTCCTTCCCCCCCCATGTTCTAAGGTTCAGATATGACGCTGCGTTTCTGCAAAAACAAGATAGAGAGAGAGAGAGAGAGAGAGAGAGAGAGAGAGAGAGAGTCGTCTTCTCTGTTATAAATGCTTCTAAAAGGACGAGTCTCACTCACCCGCTTCTGCTGCTTTGCTTCTTCCCCCGTCGTCGTAATTAATAACCCTTTTTCAGTACACCAAACAGTACCCATGGTTTCTACGGACCTGTCTAATATTTCCTTTTTTTTTTTCTTTTTTATTCGAAATACCCACCACGAAAACTCATTATTTTGTATTGATTATCATGAGAATATTGTCCACTGATAAAGATAGGCACGATAAAACAATAAACAGACGTGGGAATAACATTTTCTGCTCTGCTTCCATTTTCAAAGCCATACACATTTTTATTGCCCTAGTTTCTATCACAAGCAAACAACTACAGAGAGAGAGAGAGAGAGAGAGAGAGAGAGAGACTGCAATAAATTCGAGACACGGGACCCCCACGAATTATATGAAAAACAAATACCATCTGTTCTTTTTAACAACATTCTCGTATTGTTGTTCCAACTTATGCATAAATGGAGAGCTTTGATTAGGAGAACTTACCCGTTAACGACTCAGTTTCAATAGCATTAATACTAAAACCTCTATGCATTTGAAGAATATTATTCGTCAATTAGCGCTTATAATTGCTCTCACAGAAGTATGTTTAACGACCCTAACCAGTTATTATAAAGTGATTAGTAGTATAAGATAATCAGACAGAAGACGTGATAGAATAATGGAGGTTTCTAAAGTTGGAGTGGAAAGAAACTACATCCCATGTTCTGCTGATGAGATTGGCTAATAAAACGTGATCTAATGTCTTCCCTTTTGACTCTATTCTACCCATGTTACTTTCTTTTCACTTTTTCTTGAATCACCCAGGTGTCAGTCCAGCCTATATCTGTGGGAGTGTACAATTCTACATCATTTGGAAAAATAAAAAATACATGATTTATTAGTAAGATTCTCCTTTTTACTAAGTACAATGCGTTTTGAGTTAACTTCAATAACAAAATCATGCAAGTTTCTGATCAAAACAGATAATATTGTATTGAGAGAGTTGAAGACGTTACATTTATTGATCTAACTTGTGAGTTTACTAGAATATTATGCAGGTGGACGAGGCATTAAACCGTAATTACTAGAAGATTAAGATGTTTAGAGAATCTATTTGTGCATGATATCTTTCCTCTTTCTTTTTATTTTTTTTATTTTGTGCAATATTTCCAACCCCTTTTACACCGGAAATCCATTGAACTTATCATATTTAGTAAGAGAATTAGAATTCCTTTCAAGCAAACTGCAGTTGAGTACTGTAAGACAAAGACCTTCGCATGTAAAGAAAGGGTTTCGACAAACTTTACAAGACCTGTGCAAAAAATGGAAATGCAGAGAGCGAAAAGCAGATTAAATGCGATGAAAGAAATCATGACATGTTTCAGAATGGCAAAAATAGTTGAAATAGTACGCTCACACAGCAAGAATTCATAGCTCAGGACCCAATTGTACGCAATGTGGCAAATCCTTAAAAATGGTGGGGGCAGCGTGCTTTTTAAGAACCAACCCAGTTTATAAATACTTAGTTTTACACCAGACCACAGAAGAGAAGAAGAGGAGGGAGTGACCCCATTACAGCTTCTTGCCCTAGAAATAAGGTGCACCCAAAGGACTTCATGGTCGTACGTTAGCCATTTGGAAGCTCAATTTTGGACTTATAAATTGCACATGTCACTCAAAATATCCCTCTCCCTTTTGTTTTCTGTGAGCGTTAATTGAAGATAAATGTTTGGAGTATTATATTATGAAATGAAGTGATGCTTGACTCTAACAAGTAACATGGGCAGCTCTAGAACATGATAATTGATGCACGTCCTTTAAGAGAGTTGAAAATGCATGAATTTATAACTAGAGTTCTCTTACATACTTAGTACAAAGCGTTTTGGACCAACTCTTAGAACAAAACGGTGCGGACTTTGATCCAAAATGAATAATATTGTACTTGGATACATTACAGAATTCTAGTCCGGGTTTTTGAGAAGAACAGTGATGTTAATTAAGATTTATATTCTTAAAAACAAACAAATAATTAGAGCTTTGAAAAATAAAATTGATTCTTGGATAATGAATTTATATATAGAGTCGGCTGGCATATGGGCTGATGGTTTGTTAATATCAAAGGATGGCGCAGGCCACGTTGCCAGTGTAATAGGAGTGGGTCCACCTTATCGTAGCGTCTGGGCAGCCTTGACTTGATCGTTTGATGGTTTACATTCACATTGCACATGGAAAATATAAGGAAAAAACCCCAACTTTTCTTTGCTAATTTCCTTTTTTTTTTTTTCTCATTTCACTAAAATGTAAATTATTTTAATTAAACAATGTTAGATTTTTGTGTGACCCAAATTCTATTGGGCCGGGTCGGTAGGCCCACATTGTAGATCTTAGTTAGAGTTATGTTTTCTCTATAAATTGATGTAAGCTAGAATCGCAAAACTCGCGGTTGTATTTCGATCTTCATGGTAGATTATTCCTCTGCCCGTGGTTTTTTCCCGAAAGGGTTTTTCCAATTAAATCTGGTGTCCCAAATCGTATTTTTTTTTTCTTGTTATCGTTCGATCTCTAACAAATAACTTATAATTAGAGTAGAACGTTATTTGTATTAATGTTACGAATATAGTTTTATAAAGTCATACGATTTTCTTGATCTAAATAAAGCAGGTTTTACGTGAAGAAGATTTGGCTCGACTATTCTATTCGATAAGTAGGGGTTTAAATTTGTATTAAAATAAAAACATATGTGACAATATGGTATTTAAATTTCATAAAATTTATTGTAGTTATATTTGTAAAATTAAATTTAAAAAAATGTATTATTTGGGCCTTATTTAGTAAGATAAGATTTAATATAGGGCCTGCCAAAGGCCCAGCCAACCGAAAGCCCAACATCCAATTCTAGACTGACCAATCGGCCGTTAGAGACAGTCGCAGCTTTTTTCGAAACCAAAACGACACTTCTCTGACTCCCTGAGCTAAACGACATGCAGCTACGTAGATATTCAAGTTAACTGCAACTGCAAGGGCATTCAGGGGTATTAATGTCCGTAAGTTTAGTTCAGCCCTAATTTGCTTTTGCCGACTTGTGGGTTATCAACTACTCGAAGCGCGGATCTTCCTTCTCTTTTATTTTTTTCCCACTCTCGTATCAGTTTCTTTCAGCTGGGGTTTAGGGTTTTGGATTTTGTCTTTCTTTTGTTTTTTTTTCTCCGGGAAGTTGTAGTGAGCCACGAGAGATCTTCGACTCTGTGTCTTCCCAGTGACTTCCGATGGGTGTTCCGGCTTTCTACAGGTGGCTAGCGGAGAAGTATCCGTTGGTGGTGGTGGATGTGATCGAGGAGGAACCTGTTGTCATCGATGCAGTTTCGATTCCCGTTGATACCAGTAAACCGAATCCAAACATAATTGAATACGATAACCTCTACCTCGATATGAATGGCATTATTCACCCTTGCTTTCATCCCGAAGACAGGGTTAGCTTCGCTATTAGTATTCAATTCTCGTGCTTTGATTTGGATGTTAAGACCAGTTTCTTTTTTTTTGTTCAAGTTTTTTTTTGCAAATTTCTCCATGTTTAAATCATGTTCGTAATGTTCTCTTTTCTTATATCTGTATAAAATCTGATTTAGAAAGATGTTTTCTTTGTGAAATTGATGCTTTGTTTATATTCTTCCGGTCTGTGCTCTTCGTTTGTTTAATATAATGTAACATAAACTAAATTGCACTTGCAGCCGTCTCCGATTACTTATGATGAGGTTTTCCAATGCATGTTTGACTACATTGATAGACTCTTTGTGATGGTCCGGCCTCGAAAGCTGCTATACATGGCTATTGGTGAGTATTGGTGTTTGTTTGTTGACTCTTTATTGGCGGAAAGTGCAAGGAGAAAGTACAAATATAATGTGCCAAATGCTAATATCACGAGATTATTTATAGATGGTGTTGCTCCCAGGGCCAAAATGAATCAACAGAGGTCTCGACGTTTTAGAGCCGCAAAAGACGCAGCAGATTCGGTATGAGTTTTTGTCAATGTTAGCTTGCTATCTTGAATACAGGCACAAGATGTCATCTCTCCCTTTTATCTTTCTTCAGATAAGGGAATTTACTTTTTGTTTCGTTCATTTTTTTAAAATAATTAATTGAGCCTTGTTATAAAAATGACTGTCTATTCTGTGTGATCCTTGTAATTCTATTGTTACTTTGACTAGTTTTCATGAACTCGTCAGTTTCAGTTCTCTTGTTAGCAAGACTTCTCTGTTTTAAAATCTTACACTGTTCTCGAACTATTGTACGAAGGGGGTTACATCTTCCATTAGTCCAGAATTAGTTGGAACATTTTCTTTCTCTCTGGCTCCCTTGTCATCAGGTCACCAACTTCCTTGACCTTCCGGCACTGGGCAGACGGCATCCCTCATACATGGGCTTTTGACTTTGCGGCGACCTAAGTTTTTGATAAACAGTCGCCCAAGCCTAACCCCCTCACTGGCATTTCCAATAAAGTTTATATCTATGCAATAGTCTTTCACGTGCTCCACATGGGCAGTTTTAGAGAGAAACAATCGGCCGCTGATATAGATAATTTCTGAATTTTTTTTGTAGGCAGCTGAAGAGGAGCGCTTGAGGAAAGAGTTTGAAAGCGAGGGAAGAAAGCTTCCCCCAAAAGAGGAATCACAAACTTGTGATTCCAATGTTATAACTCCGGGAACTGAATTTATGTCTGTTTTATCTATTGCTTTACAATATTACATTCACCTCAGATTAAATAATGACCCTGGTTGGAAAAAAATTAAGGTTTGTCTTTCATATCAGAGTTGCCTCTGCCAATTGTTGTTTCTTTGTTTCCTGGGTTAATCGTTTGGTATTCATTTTCTGCTATATAAATCGAATTTTAATGATAAAGAGTGTTGCTAAGTCATAGTATATTTTTCTGAAGGTTATCCTTTCTGATGCAAATGTTCCTGGTGAAGGGGAACACAAAATAATGTCATATATTCGTCTTCAAAGAAATCTTCCCGGTTTTGATCCAAATACGCACCATTGCTTGTATGGTTTGGTATATTTCTTCTTCAATGTATATTTCATATGATATTGATATTATCCATGAAGGTGTGTTAAATTTTTTGTTTTATCATTCTGTTCACTTTGTTATTAAATATAGCATGTATGTCTTATTTCCATTTTTGGATGGAAATTACAGGATGCAGATCTAATTATGTTGGCGTTAGCTACCCATGAAGTTCATTTTTCTATCCTTCGTGAGGTTTGTGTTTTCATCATGGATAGTCACATTGATTTTATTTTACACGTTTTTAGGAGTGACTGAACTATTTAACTGATGTGATGTACGACTTATATCCTTTAAATGAAAAAAAAGAAGGAAAAGTTTGCTTCCTTTCTCCTAAAGTGCATTCATCTTATTGCAACAAGTGAGGTTTAGTGCTTGGTTGTAGAAAGATCCTGGACTTTTACTTCTTATATGTATCTAATAATGGGAATGTTGGATCTTTACGATACTCTTTCAGATTGTATTCACCCCTGGGCAGCAAGACAAATGTTTTCTATGTGGTCAGATGGGACATTTAGCTGCAAATTGTGAAGGCAAGGCTAAGAGAAAAGCTGGAGAGCTTAATGAGAAAAGTGACACTGCTAATTTTGTGAAAAAACCTTATCAAGTTAGATTCGCAAACTATTTCTTTGCTTCCATATACTTTTTTTTTTGGCTGTTACTCACCTATCAAAGCCACTTTCTTTTGGCAGTTTCTCAACATATGGACCCTTAGGGAATATTTGGAATATGAGATGAGAATACCCAACCCTACATTTGAAATTGATCTTGAACGCATTGTTGATGATTTTATATTCATGTGTTTCTTTGTTGGCAATGACTTCTTACCTCACATGCCCACATTGGAGATCCGTGAGGTATTTTCAATATATATATATATTAAAAGAATTTTACAAATCATGTTAGATTTTGATGTCTTCCTGAATATGGTTGAGGCAGTGTCTGTGTGTTGCAGACAACATATGCTCCACTTTTGTCAAGTGCTGTATGGTTATGAAATTTGATTTACAATCTCTATTTTTAACCTTGTTTGGTAGATAGAAATATGATGGAGAAGCAGGTTATTGTGTTATTCTGTGAGATTGAAAAAGATTATTTTAGATTGCTAAGGCGTAGGATTTTGTTGGTAGATAGAAATTTGATGGAGAAGCAGGTTGTTGCGTGTTATTTAGTGAGATGGGAAATGATGATTTTCGATTGCCAAGGCGAAGGCTTTTGTTGACATTGATGTTTAGTTCTACAGTTGGACTAATCTTGGAGTTTTTTTCTTCATATTAAAGCTTGTGGACTTACTTTCTTTCCTGAATCGGTTCTAAGGGTGCCATCAACTTGCTTATTGCTGTGTACAAAAAGGAGTTTAGAGCGTTGGGTGGATATTTGACTGAGGGATGGAAGGTATTGAGCAGATTATCAATCTTGTTGATTGCTGCAATAGTGCAATTTAATATTTTACAATGGATTTCGGCTTTCTATTTTTAAAAACTACCTCTTCTTGTACTTCTCTCTATTTTGTTATAGTTTGTATTTGATAATTGATATATACCAGTAAAGGCCTTGCCAATTTTTTAATTTCTGAAAATAATTTTTTTCAGCCTATTTTGAGCAGAGTTGGCCGTTTCATTGAGGCTGTCGGATCTTATGAAGATCAAATATTTCACAAGAGAGCTCGATTGCATAAGGTTTCTTGTATTACTGTTGTTCTATTTAAGCTTTGAGTGTTGTCTCTCTATTCAATTTGCTGCATTAGACAAAGATGATTTCGTTAGGTGTAAAGATGCTTGCAGTTGTATTCGTTTCTGATTTGCTTTGGTTCGTATTTCATGAATGTTTGACTAATTTTGTGTTATCACTCCTTTACAGCGACAAGCAGAAAGAACAAAGCGTGATAAGTCAAATGCACGAAGTTCTTATAAAAATGGACCGAGGGGGGATGATGTGGGACCTCAAATGCTACCTGACCTATTGGTTCCCGTTGGTCGTTTTCGTGGTTCACGGCTTGCTTCAGCTCCTTCTCCTTCACCATTTCAGTTATCAGGACGTGGTCCTTCATCCTCTGACAGAACAACATCTGAGGATGGTCGAAGTTTTGTTCACCCTAGGAAGGTTTCCAGATCATCACATGGGACTTCTGTTGCTGCCGCTATTGTTGAAGCAGAGAATTGCCTTGAAACAGATGTACGCCATCTTCTCTTAGGGGACTCTTTATTGTAATTCTAACTCCTGTAACATTTATTGGGGGAAATTGTGTGAGCATTTCTGAAATGGGGTTGAGTAGATCTAGATGTTATTCGTAGTCAAATAGAGTTAATTTACTGCTCCTTCATTCATTTATCTATTGCTTATTTTTCAGCTGGTTGAAAATAAAGAAGAACTGAAAGCAAAGCTTAAAGAAAGACTGCGCGAGAATTCTGATGTCTTTAACCACAAAACTTCAGAGGAAGATAAGGTGTGTAACAGTCTATTTTTGGTTTTTGATATTTAATTATAGCAACTTATTTTTTGCTTTATCTCCTATTGTCCATTTTTCTTCTACATTTTATATTACTGGTTACTCTGTCTATAATTGTTCTTGTGTGTTGGTTTTCCATGCGTAATGCATGATTTTTCTTCGTTCATCCTGTTTGGCTACCTAGTCCTTGAAAACTACATTACTTTCACCTAGTACCGTCAATTTTTTTAGAATGATGACAGTTTTTAGTTACTATTAGGGTCCAACATCCTAACAGAAACCCAAAAAAAAATCCCCTTGGACATGCGCTGAGGGTATATATTGAAAGGGATAAAAAAAATATTAGTTTCACTAATGACTATATGTTGCTTAAGCTATGTTTTTGTTATAGTGTAGAGTAAACTTGATTATGTGAAGACTGGTTTTAATGAATGTTTAGGCACGTGGTTATAGTTTCTTTGTCATATTAATGGTAGGGTATATATTGAAAGGGATAAAAAAATATTAGTTTCACTATTGACTATATGTTGCTTAAGCTATGTTTTTGTTATAGTGTAGAGTAAACTTGATGATGTGAGGACTGGTTTGAATGAATGTTTAGGAACGTGGTTATAGTTTCTTTGTCATATTAATGGTAGACAATCAGAAATCTGCAAAATATGTATTTGGCGTGGTATCAAATGCATTGCTTCTTCCTCAGCGTCATTTTCATTTATGCAGAGGACTTACCAAGGATTTTCAATTTATTGTTCTGTGTTTTGATAATTTTGGCAACTAACATGACTCTTTTAGGTCAAATTGGGGGAACCTGGGTGGAAAGAAAGATATTATGAAGAAAAATTTTCTGCTAAAACTCCTGAGGATCTTGATGCAATACGAAAAGATGTTGTAAGAGAATAATAGATATTTTATTGATGGCGAACCTTGCTTGATTGAATGTAGGTTAATCATATGAGTTCTTCACATTTTTGGATAGGTTTTGAAATACACGGAAGGATTATGCTGGGTTATGCACTACTATTATGAAGGAGTCTGTTCTTGGCAGTGGTAATTTACTGTACTTTTTTATCATTGTGCTTTTTTCCTGCTTTATTTCTCTTTTCTGCTGTGAAAGCTTTCTTACCAGTGCCAAATGTTCGTTATCTTTATTTTTTCTTGATTGAATGTGGAGGTTAGTTTAGAACTTTTTTCTTTCAATTTCTATGTATTGTTTTTTTTGTGCATTGTAGCTGTATAAGAATAAATTAGGACGTTATTGAAGGACAAACATATATTTTTTTTTATGGAAATGCTATTCTATTTGATATTGGAAATTGTCACTTGCATTTTATTATTATTTTGGATGTTGATTGATGTATTCTGTTCCTTGAAGGTTTTATCCATATCACTATGCTCCCTTTGCCTCTGATCTTAAGGACCTTGGTGAACTCAATATATTTTTTGAGTTGGGATCTCCCTTTAAACCATTCAATCAACTTTTAGGGGTTTTCCCTGCAGCAAGGTGTTGTGTGCTATTGTTTATATATTCTTTAAATTTTTGTCTTGTCAGGTGTTTAACTGTTTTCCTTTTTCAGTTCCCACGCGCTGCCTGTACAATATAGAAAGTTAATGACTGATCCAAACTCACCTATCATTGATTTTTATCCAACTGGTATGCTGTATATTGTAAATAGCAAGCCTGAATTACAATTTTTTTTTACTGGGCATGACTGAAACTTTGTTACTCTACTTCATTTGTGATAACTTTTTTGGTTTTGGCATGGCAGATTTTGAAGTGGATATGAATGGCAAACGGTATTCTTGGCAGGTTCCATTCTTTTTCATCCTTTTTTTTTTTTTTTTTCTGTTTTGTTTTTTTTTTTTACAGCGCCACATGGTGGTGACATGCATCAGTTGAAATTCCTTTTAACATATTTTTCTGCTGTCTACTTTGAAGGGTATTGCAAAATTACCTTTCATTGATGAAACTCGTCTTCTTTCAGAGGTTAAAAAAATTGAACATACATTGACGGTATGACATTGTCCCAAGATCGCATGACATGTTTTCATTGGTTTTCCTTTTTTTGTTCTGGTCGTTCATGTAATGATCCTTACGTGTCAGATTATGAGTTTCTATGCAGGAGGAGGAAGTGCGAAGAAATAGTGTGATGTTTGACATGCTTTTTGTGGCGACATCACATCCTCTATCTGTTTGTATATATTCGCTTGATCACCGCTACAAACAATTGAAACACAGTGAACGTGCTGAGTTTAAGGAAAAAATAGATGCTGAATTCAGGTTTGTGTTTGCGATATTTGGGTGCTGATATGTTACTTTTTATTGATATTTTAGTCAATTTCTGCGTATTTACTTTTAATTTATGCAGTGAAGGAATGAATGGCTATTTGTCTCCATGTGGTGGGGATCCTTGCCCTCCTATATTCAGATCTCCTGTCGAAGGAATGGAAGATATTATAGACAACCAAGTCATGTAAGACTTGTCGTTGAATATGATTTTCTTGTTAAACTGTTTTTTAATTTTCCGTGTACCCAACTGAAATTTGGTACTGGTGCCAGATGTGCTATATATAAATTGCCTGATCCACACAGCCATATTTGTCGGCCACCAGTAGGAGTAAAATTTCCTCCAAAGGTACTAGGCTACAAGATCAATCATAGCTTTATTTTTTCCATGCCTCTCAGGGCTGTTACTTCATTTTGTTTTTTGCATTTTCATATTGTTTCTGTTTTAGTGGTTGGTGAATTCCATATAAAAACAGAAGTCTAATTTTGTCATGCTTACGCTCAATTAATGGAATTTATCCTCTTTTTTTTTTTTTTTTTCATTTTTTGGACTAAAATGTTATTTGTTTGATTGAATTCTTACTTGATAACATCTTGGCAAGCTTATTTTGTACATCGGGGATAGGGTTGTTGGGGTAAATAAATATACGGTTGGGATGCAAGGGGTAGGATTGTTGAGGTAGAGAAATATAGGATTGGAAAATCTTTTCTAGTTCAAGGGTAATGCTTATTAGATACAACGGACGAATTTATGTAAAGTTTTCATGTTACACAGGTTGTGACTTTGGGGGATATGAAACCTGCTCCTGCTTTATGGCATGAAGACAATGGAAATAGATGGCCACACAGCGGAAGGTAAAATTTGTTTTTTTGGCTTGTTATATGGTGTTATGAACTCAAAGCATGTGGACGTATTATCTCTTCTGGTTTTGCATTATGAAAAGTTTCTGTCTTTCACTGTAAGCTGTGATTATAAATATGATTTTTTTATCCTTGTCAGGGAAAATCCCCCGGGATCTATTTCAGGTCCACAGCTTGGTGATGCTGCACGCCGACTCGTAGTAAACAGTTTACAGATAAAATCTGACCATAATGTGAGCGGAGAAATGCAAGTGCCTCCACAACCATATGGGGCTCCTCCTTTCTATCCATCACATCTTTCTTACCAGGATAACCAATTCCATGAGCGAGGACATAACAGACAGGCTCAATCCAGGCCATCCTACCCCCATAATCAATACCGTCCTTTTAATGACTCATCCAGGGGAAGTCATCACCCCCTTGAATATAATCATTTTCACTCATCAGCCCTCCATAATCCTCCAGACTACAGGGCTCGCTCTCAACAATCTGGAAGAGAAGGCCAAGTGAGTCAAGGCAACCTTGAATTTCCTGGGCATCCATACCACCAATCAGTGGGTTATCAGAGTAGTGAACCTTTGCATCGTCAAAGACCTAATCAAGGTGGAGGCCGAGGAGGCTACAATCATAGCCGACCACCAGTTGGCTTTAACCATCAGCAGTGGGGTGGTCAGGGGGCCCCACAGCAACACTACAGCTCTCCCAGAGGATATCATCACCAAATGGGCAACCAATTCTCTACTTTAGGCAGAGGAGCAAATAGGAGACCACCCCCTCCAAGCCAGGGGTATGGACACAGGGAAAGCTAATGCATTATTTCGTCTATCATGGTTGCGAAATTGATGTACGGTAGGTCTGCTTCTTTATTGCCTAAGTTTGCAGTCAATTTTTCCCCTTTTCCCCTCCTTTATCTCGTGAGCCTGGTCAGACTCACATGTTATGCTCTTCTCATTATGAGTATGTGGTATAACTACCCTACCAATATTGTTAGCTCTAGGGAATCATTTAATAGATTACATTTGTAATGTAAAAAATTTGCACCATTCTTTAGTCAGAATAGTTTGCTGCTATTGTTGTGGCGCACCATGTTTCTATCAATAATGAGAGAGTGTGATATTACAGTCGCTTGTTTCTTAATTGGTTTTTGTTTATTGTGACTGAAGTTTCTGCGCAATGACGATAAATGCCCATTCAACCATTTCTGCTATTTTCTGTTTAGTGCATTTTGTGAAGCAGGAATGAGCTCAGAGACCATTCTCAACGAAGCGGTGAATTGGGTCTCTGAAGGCGACTAACAATCTCAGGTACTTGCTCTTTCACCCGTTCCATTCGGCAGACATATCTCTTACGTAAGTGCATTCTAAACAGGGTAGAAATTTAACACGGACATGTTCTCTATAATGGGAACGGGCGTCCAATGGAGGATCCTTTCTTTTTAATTAAGTTTATGAAATTGTGTGGTAGGTTAGTTATAGTAACCCTCCCCAGTAGAATACAAATAGAGTATCCACCACTTTTGAGCACAATCATGCTCTCTTTTTTCAATATGACAACATTCCACCACCTTCAAACCCGCTTTTTGGTGTTCCTTTTTCGGAAAGCTTGACCAACAAATATTAAAAGTATATATATGGTATGTCAGCAGCGTAGCATTATAGATAAAGCCAGATCTAAGAATGGCTATGTCGGCAAGAATCGGCCAGGCCCAAGATTTAGAACCACAGGAATGGAAACTTTAGATTTGGGCGGAAAGAGAGAAACAGCCATTGGAAATACTAGAGAAGATAGCCATAATTGGTAGGTTTGTGTGTATAATTGATTGCATGGTGATTTGCGTAGTTATGTCAACCTCTAGGATGATGCGTTTTAATTATATTAAAAATGAATGGCGCAGGAAGGATCTCGTAAGCTTAAATAGTATTCTATCTTTTGGGTTACCATATATGGAAAAGGAGACACCTAATTCAGAGAATGATTCCCTCTCCCCTTAATGCTTTGAACTTTCTTTATTATTAAAAATCCACATTAATATCTTCATTATTTTAGACAATTGGATTCGGGTACTAATGAAAAGGTGGAGCGAGAGCGAGGCAGAGATTATGACAAATTGTTCAAATCTTTGACCTCCCTGCCTTGGCGTTTAGCATTAGTGGCGCCCAATTATTTAATTAACAAATGGAATTATTTTATCTAAATCTTTTGGAATAATTAAACTGCAACAAAGTGGGGGGTTTTTTTTTTTTTGTCTTGCTTTTCCCCTTTGTAGGAGGCAGGCTTCTCAAGAGTGTGCTTGAGTGGGTATCATTCATAAACCCTTTTTCTCTTCGTACTTATCTCCTTTCTTTGACCCTAATTTATATTCAATGTCTCCTTCCAAATAATGATGAGGGTGTTATGTCATTAAAAATCTTAACTTTATTGTGTTTTAACGTCCAATTGCAATGATGGGTAATTTAGTTCCATTTAAAACTGTTAATGATTAATCCTTTTGAACATCAAACTGGGTCGATGAAAGACACGTAAATTCAACACAATTTACAGAAAGTAATAGCTTTTCCGAGCAGTGACTCACCCTTTATTTATTAGATAATGGAATCAGATTCTACAATTTTCATTTATAATTGAAGTCTCTCTCTCCCTCTCTCTCTCTCTCTAAAAGGATCACGCTGGTGCTCAAATGGAAGTTGAAGAAAATCATCCAAAACATGAAAAACATCAATCGTCGTTCAAGTCAAGATTCAGGCGTGTCTGTGTTTTCTGCGGTAGCAGCCCTGGAAAGAACCCTAGCTACCAAGTCGCGGCTATTCAACTTGGCAAACTACTGGTACCCCATTTCCTTATCAACTCTGTTTCTAAGTTTGTAGAGAGAGAGAGAGAGTTGGGCATCTGCCTGAATATTCCATGCAATAAAGACGCTGAAATTATTAACAAATGCAGGTGGAGAGGAAGATAGACCTGGTTTATGGAGGAGGGAGCATAGGTCTAATGGGTTTAGTTTCTCAAGCCGTCTACGATGGAGGTCGTCATGTTATAGGGTAACATTGCCCATATCATTCAACACTTTCTGTAATAAGAAATATCTGCAATCTTCTACAACTAATAGTTTTTTCTTTTACAGAGTGATTCCGAGGACTCTCATGCCCATAGAGGTACTTCCATATCTCTACCTTCTACGCTTCTTATGTGAGTGAAAGGGGAAAAAGAAAGCAAATTTTAGGTCCTGCTCAAAATATTAAAATATGATTTAGAGAAGTATACTGTTGAAATCCTGTTTTTATAAACTATTTTCCACTTTTTTCTTGCTCGAATGTTTCAGCTAACAGGAGAAACAATCGGAGAAGTGAGAGCAGTATCAGGGATGCACCAGAGGAAGGCCGAGATGGCCCGTCAAGCTGATGCCTTCATTGCATTGCCAGGTCTCTTTCTTTCTTCTCTCTTCCATAAATTTGATTTGTTTACTTCGTATAAATAATCACATTATTACGTCTAATTTAACTGTATCTTAGACGTTAGTTGCTGAAATCTTCTTCTTCATGACTTTTTTCTCAGGTGGATATGGAACTTTAGAAGAACTCTTGGAAGTGATCACCTGGTCTCAACTGGGCATCCATGATAAACCTGTACACTCTCGTAATTTTATGTTGTCTTTCTTTTCAATGATTGAAAATTATCGTTTTAATTAAGAAAAAGGGTTGAAATGGGAGCTAATTATTTGGTGTAGGTGGGGCTACTGAACGTTGATGGATACTACAACTCATTTCTGTCGTTCCTGGACAAAGCAGTCGAAGAAGGATTCATCACCCCAGCTGCCCGAAACATCACTGTCTCTGCCCAAACTGCCCATGAGCTCATCTCCAAGCTCGAGGTACATCCTTCCCTTCCTCCCACCATTACTTTCCCTACGCCTGCCTCCTCCCATCAATGGATTTAAATTATCTGAGCAGGATTATGTTCCCAGGCCTTCTGTGGCAGCCACCAAACTCCGGTGGGAGATGGAACAACATCTGGGTTACACAGCAAAATCAGATATTGCTCGTTAACCGCACGATCAAACTAGTAACGACTGTCAATCTAGCTGATCTTTCCACAAATACGACGATGAGGGCGGAGAGTGAGTTGCTCTCAGATTTCTGGTTATCTGCTGCAGACCAATTCTGTGTTGTGGATAAGGATGCAAAATGAATCATTACCTCCTGTCATTCTTCTTTTGGTTGCGCCCGTAGTGCTTGTTTGAGCTCACGAGTGGGAGACATTTGCTGACGAGCTCAGAATATAAAGTAGGATAACGAAAGAAAGAGACTTTCTGTGTTTTTGAAGATAAAATCCATCTCCAGCCGACCTCAGGATAAGATGGTCGGCCTGTTGACCAAGTTTCTACTACTTAAAAAGTATTCCTAGTCTTTGTGAAGTGGTCCATGACCAGAAACATGGCTTTGTATGGGATATAGCTAATGGGGAAGAAGCTGTATACCTTTGAAATTCGAAACCCACATTTGTTCAGAGTGACGAGCTATCCAATTTTCCATTCCAATTCGTTCGACCACCGCTACAACATCCCAAAACTAAATCCTTAAAGATTAAAAGAGCAGATGTAGTAAACAAACAGAATTACTCATATGATATGAGGATGGTTCCTCTGATGTTCTTCAATGAGGATATAATAACTACAGAACAAATGAGTACAAGTGACAATCGATGAATTCAAAAAATTATTTAATTACTTTTTGCATACGTTCAGACAGGCGAGGACTTACATATAATACAAACATTATGCAATTATGTACGTACTTGAGCTGCTTTAAGTGAACGATTTGACAGCCGAAGAACTGGTCACCAAACTTGACAAGAGGCCTACAATTAAGGCATTGTTGTAAGTGCTTGGTTCGCATTGCATGGAGTTGTTTCGGGTATCAAGGAACGTCTCGTTGAGGAAGGGACCACCCACAAGAGCTCCAATGGCAACATTCGGATTGGGGTCGGTCGAATTCAACCACTTAAACCCATCTTTGCAACCAGTCTTTGCATCAGCTGGGATTGAAGCACCTCTATGGTGGACGTACTGTGGATAAGTGTCTCCATACCCAACGAGGAAACTCATTTTCATAGGATTTTCTCCCAACACATAGTCGGCCTGGAAGAAGGTACTTCCACAGGTAAATTACAGACTTCAAAAGGCATTTTCACAGTTCTAATGGCTACGTCTGGGTATGTATTATCAGTAGTTTACCTGAGATTTGGCGAACTTTCGAAGATCTGCTGGTGTATAGGCATCTCCATTGCATGACAGCGTAGCAGTCCGAGTAGTAAGCATATAATCACTATAAAGAACAGCTAAGAAGGCAGAAGCCACTGGATGCTGCAAGGAGTTCCACTCACTTACCCATATCAATCCACCTGTAATCAGAGAAATCATTTCATTACAGAAAACAAAGTAGATAATCCCATGATCCAATCAAACAAGAAGATTAAAAGTAATATTTTGTATAATAACTCAATGTAATTACAATTAAAAAAAAAGATTACTCTTAGTTCTGCTGGTTGTTGCTGTGGGAGAATTGGGGAGAACGCCACACATAACAGCTTCAGCTGTTTTCCTGTACTTTCGTATGGGCTTTGAGTCTTTGGAGCCAAAGAAGCTCAACCTCGACAACAAGACCTGCATAAAGATTAAATACAAAATCATATGAAAAATCCACAACAAAGTTAAGCCACCACAGTTAGTTTTGCTTAAACCATATGACTACTAGCTATCGCAAATATACTAAATTGCAATATCTTGACAAAACAAATTGTGCATTTGATTATGAGTTTTATAAACAGCAACAAGAAGGGCTTGTTATTGAGGAAAGAAATATTCACCTGGGTTCCAGCAAGCTTGTTATCCCAACTAAACCATGATGGGCTTCCCCAGTTGGCATAAGAGTTTCCATTTTCCCCTGTCACAAATTCAAGATAAGTTTCGTCTCCGGTTGCATGATACAGCCAACTAGCTGCCCACAAGAGCTCGTCTCCATATCCGGTTGAATTGTAGTAATTCTGGACTTGAGGAATGCTAATACTATAGAAAGCTTTATGGTTGTCAGCAAAAGTAAATAACTGTTTAGCATGATTAAGAAGTGTGCTTGAATATGTGGAGTTAATTTTTGAAAACACCAACGATGCTGAAGCCATAGCTGCTGCTGTTTCAGCAGCTACTTCAGTTCCTGGAGTGGACGTGTTAATCTGAATAAGTGGTCTCTTCGTTTTCATACTTTCAGGTCTGTCCCAACATTTGTGGTCTATTTCAGGATCTCCAACCTGTATTAAGTTGAAATGGTTTAAAAGATGTTCATCCATGCAGTAATCTGCTAATGAACAATGTTTTACCTGAATGTAGAGCACATTCTCTGAAGGGTGTGCATTGATCAAGAAGTCAGTTATCCACTTGAGGGAGCTTCTCGCAGTTTCCAGATTACCAACTGCATCCATCTGATCTCCATACTCGAGGATTGACCAAGACAGCACAGTGGCAGTAAAAGCCATCGGAAAACCAAACTTTACGTGATCTCCCGAATCATACATTCCTTTTGACAGATCCAAGTGCTCTTCACTTCCATCATTCAAAGCCGAATCCCCTCTCCATATTATTTTATTATCAACCAACTTACCCGCTGCAAGAACAAAGTTAGTCACTTCAAACTCCGTAAAGTCGCTACAATCAAATTATTAGTCCATCTTATCAAGACCAAAGGAAAAAAAAAACAAGAAATCCAGTCCCACTACAAACTAAAATTCGACGACAAACTTTATTGACATAACCCAATGCTTTATAAATTTATTGCCCACATAATCATCGAATTTTTCATCACAGATTACAAGATTACGGTATTAGGGGGTGGTTAGAAAAAGAGAGTACATTTTTGGATATCGAAGAATTGCAATGCCAAATTCAGTGCCTCGGAGTACTTCGCAACAATGGCGCCAGGAGGACCGGGAACAGGAGCTGCCTCGACGGAGCGATTGGATTTTTCCTTGATCTTAATCACTACAGCACAAGTAATGACAGCCAAAATTAACACTACCAGGGACCATCCGAACCATCCTTTGGTCCTCGATTTATTCCCCATTTCTCAAAATACCCCGAAACCTTGAGCTACTGAAGGCGGAGATCTAGCTTTGCTCAACATACAGCAACAATGCCCAGCAATACTGATATCGAAAAATCTGATTTTTAAGTCGAAGGTGATGACTCTGAAAAGAACTCGCCACCGACACAGAGCTTGTGGTTGTTCGGATCCCTTTTATGCTGTAAATGACAATACTAACCCTCATATCTTCGTAAAATTTAACAGCCTGAATGGACAATAGACGGAATTTCCTTCGGTTTCCCCTTACGTTTAGACAGTTAATATCCACTGATGTTAAGTTAATTGAATTGTTCGATTTCTATTAAACGAGAGAAGTTGCCCATGAAAGTTTATAATAAACTAATTATGCCCATAAAAATGTGACTGTTACTTTATATTATAATAAATATAACCTTCTAATCTATACTTTTAAAATAAAATAATTTCTTTATCTCTATCTAAAATTAACTATATGTCAGTATTTTAGAATAGACTAATTAACAAAACAATCACTAAACTATAAAATCTGTGTTAAATCAAAAATTAAATAATTTTTGTTAACAAATAAAATACTGAACTATGTAAAATAAATGGAGTAAAAATCGTTGTTACGTTTTCTATTAGAAATAAAAAAAATATATTATTTTCGCAGTAAATACTTGACTTATACTACAGAAATGATGTTTTCTGTCGCAGATACTACTCTTCTGTTGCGGAAAGCATATCATTCACTTCTTAAAATAAGATTTTACTTTTCCCACTGCAGAAAACAAGTTTTTATAATAAAATTTACTTTATGCAGTGAAAATCTCGTTTCTGTTGCAAAAAAAAACTATTTTCGCAGCTGATACTAGTCTTCTGCTGTGGGAAAATGAGTTTTTAGAAAAGAACTTACTTTCCTTAGTAGAAAACATGTTAAATTTTGAACGCAAAACATGATAATAATATTTGCGTCGTTTATTTTCTATAAATTAGTATTTTATTTGTTAGCAAAAATTATTTAATTTTTGGATTGTTACTAATCTTATAGTGATTTTTTTGTTAATTTTTCTTTAAATAAAACCCATATTTCTTAATAATTTATATGAGAAATATGAAAATATTCAAAAAAAAAAATAATAATAATAATAATGAAACAGGCACGTGCTTTAAACAGGCCGGGCGTAAATAAGTGCTGCTCCTTAAGCGGTGAGAAGGCCCAAAAAGCCTAGTTATATTGACGCCCAAACTTAATTATTGTTTATTTTTAATTCTCTCTTTGAAACTGAT
Organism: Begonia loranthoides; assembly: GCA_022433065.1. Lineage (NCBI taxonomy): Eukaryota > Viridiplantae > Streptophyta > Magnoliopsida > Cucurbitales > Begoniaceae > Begonia > Begonia loranthoides. Next base: position 27,054,274 of record CM039479.1, on the reverse strand, counting down.
CGTCTCAATCTCGCAGTCTGGCGTCTCTCCCTCCATTTCTCTCTTTCCGCTTCATCGCCGCCAGGTCCGTCTCCATCTCCGAACCATTTTAGAATCATATAATTTGGCTACTATCTTTGTCATCTTTTTATCTCTCTTTTCTGTCGATGTTCAATGGTTTAGAAGTAATTGTAAGATTAGAGCTTCGTTGTCTAACTTCCATATATAAATCAATTTCGTTTCAGACTTGATCGATTCTGATATCCAATTTCGTTTCAGACTTTATCGATTCTGATATTTTAAATTTTCTCCCATGAAGTTTACTTCAAAAACATCATTATATGCTTTTTAAAATTCATAACCTGACTGACTAGTGAGGAATTTTTTCTCTTACGAACATGTTGCCGGAGTGGAGTTTAGACTGTTATAAAAGTATAAAGACTTCAAGTATAGAGTGTTTTTCATGAATAATTTACAGATTATCAAGTTGATTTTCTAGTATAATTTTATTTTTTCTGATTCCCTTTTTCCTTTTTGGATGAAAAATTAAAAACTGTGTGTGTTGACTTCATATATCAAGATCAAATGTGCTGACACATTTAAGTAATTTCTGGTTTTGTTAAATTCTGTGAGGTGCGTGTATCACAATTCAACAAAAGCATGATCACTGGCATAATTAATTGAACATTCTGTTAATGAAGAAATACTGTGATTTTGTTGGCCTCATGAGTTAAGCAATTAATGGATTCTGAATGCAAGTTCTGCATGATAGATGGATTGTGAGGCTTTTCATGAACCCAAACTCGAACGATCAAGAACTAGGTGGACAGCACCCCTTGATAAGATATTTGCAGATTTGATCGTAAAGCATATTCAACTGGGAAACAGGCCGAATAATGTTTTCGATAAGAACACATGGAATCACATTCGTGAGGAATTCAATCAGCAAACAGATCTCAATTTCAATAACAATCAGTTGAGAAAACATCTAGATGTTCTGAGAACTCGCTTCTATAGTTTGAAGTCAGCATACGATCAAAACGAGTTCACAATTGACGATTCCTACAATATTGGGTTTGACCTTTGGGAAGACATTGCGGTAAATTTCTTCCATTTTGTTATTTCTATTTAGAAATGTGCTCTACATATATCTGATGGACAGTACTGTTAGGCTCAACCTCGGCCTGAGACACCAAAAGTAAAGGAATCTCCCATTTATGAGCAGCTATGCACAATTTTCACCGAAACAGTTGCTGATGGAAAGTATGCACAGTCTAGTCACTATGAAGAGTTGAACAAATCTGCAGAAAAAAATGTAGCCTTAACTTCATGTCAAGATGGAGCTGCGGAGTCCAATCTGACGTCGTCAGAAAAAATTACTAAAATTATGGTAGAAAGAAAGAAGAAGCGAAGCCTAGAGTCACATTGTTCTTCAGATCGGAGTAACAAGGATCGAGAAACTTATCTCATGATTTCAGAGGCATTGTTTGAAATGCTATATGCATCTAAATTTGGGTCCACGGAAGGAATGCCGAAGGACGATAGATTTAGTATAACTAATTGCATTAGATCTTTGGATGAGATAAAAGACATTGATGAAAACCTATACTTTGCTGCTCTAGAACTGTTTGAGGAGCCTAATCTTAGGGAGACTTTTATATCTCTAAAGGGGAATAAGATAAGATTGAGTTGGCTACAGGGGAAATGTAATGTTTGAAGTTGACTTAGAGAGACGAGCACTTGTCTATTATAAGGTTTTAACTAATGTATAGTTCCGTTTACATCTTTACCACAGCAGTTTTGTAAATTAGGTTTGATAAACTCTGGAATTTTCTCCTGCAAAAACTCTGTAAATTAGGTTTGATAAGCTCTGGAATTTAAAGAATGAGTGCGCAAGAGGAAAAATTGCATAATTTGATAGCTTGTCAAGTCAATTAGTCATCGAGAAGAACACGAAATCCTAGCCGCTTCAATCATCATCTTTGAATTCCCTATTGCAAAGAAAGTAAACTTTAATATCAACTTCTAAGAACTACCATCTGAAATTTCTGTCTGCATATATTAGTTCTACCATCTGGAAGCAATGTTAAACCGGTTCATAGAGGAGAAGATCATGCATACCTGCGATCTAAGTAACGAGGTTGGATCCCGCTGCCCTGGCATGTCGTGCAAGTCAGCGAACCAGCACCATCACAATTAATGCATCGAGAGACTTCTCTCTCGCCTCCCCCAAGTTCTACTGCCACGTTTCCAGATCCTAGACAAAATCTACATTTCTCTGCGAATCTTCGTATTAAATTAGAGTCGTTCCAGTTTTATGGACTAGAGACTCCATTAAAGGTAGAGGCGAATAGAACAATCAGATTTTGATGATCAATAACATTAATGTTGATAGAACACTATTGTAAACATCTGAAACCATCCTGTGTTTATTTGAAGACCCTTTTGGTTGATGTAATTCTGACAGTTCGATAAAAATGGTTCGTAAATATTTAACCAGGCATTACTAAAGAGAACTAATTATTCAGAAGGCTAAGCCCTAGGACACGGCCAAGCGCATGGAAATCAGAAATCAAAACTTAACTTCTTCTGAAACTATCAAAATGGCTGAGTATTCAAAATTATTTATGTGATCATGATTGAAGAATTGTAGCAATTGACAGTAGTAAGACGCAAGTATAATTGTCAATGTTTAAGAATGGGAATTGATCATTCATCCATCGTTGTCCACCGAAACACTCCTCAACACAAAAATCACCAATGGAGAATCTTCAAATTGATCTTTAGATGCGCATGTTCAGAAGTTAAGGATAATAAAAAAAACTTCAATAAGATAATGGGTTTATGAAGAACTGAAGGTAAAATTAGAAGAAACTTACGTGCACCCGAGCCACTGCAAGGGAAGCAAGGCTGAGTGTTGTCTCGTTTGGCCTACTAGACCATAATTCCAGAACAAAAAATGTAATTCGAAACCAAACAAGCACATAATTGAAAGTTTGGGGTAAAAGTTGTTACCGCATTATCAATCTGGGTTTCGTAGAAGACGGGAATCCCAATTCCAACGGCAACGCTCACTAGCCCAACTGATATTGCAACAATCTGAAATTCACAAAACCTGCCATTACTCCATTTCTAAGATAATCATCCATAATCTCAATTTTAACGTTTTATAAGAGAAGGAACCGTATTTTGGTCGAGATCAGCTCGGATACGAGGATATGACGCCGGAGACCGTAGATTTCTCAGTGATTTGCAAGATAACGATGCAGTCAATGAAGGCTTGATAGGAGTGCACAGAAATGGCGAATGAAGACGAGGAAGCGAGGGTTCCAGTGCCATATCTCACTGTCTTAACTATCTACTTCTAGCTTTGCTACAGAGCGAGAGTGATGGAGAGAGCGAGCTTCGCACTGAGGTATTGGCGCTGGTTTGATGGAGCGCCAGGAGAGGAAGCACGCAAGAACCAGTGAATTTGGATTAAGCGCCAAACAGGTGGATGCCACGTGGCAGAGTGACGCGTCACATATCGAACAATTGGGCTTTCGCTTTCTTTCATCTCGGCCTAATCTCTCACTGCCATTGAAGGACTTAAGATAGCATTAAGCATTATTAATTGTTGTAATTAAGTTTATAATTTTTATTATTTGCGAGATTAAATATTAATGAAATAAAATATTCTTTGCTCCTTATCCACCATATCCATTGGATACTTTCCTCAATAATCGACCTCCTTTATATAGTCTGATAAAAAAATTATCCTCTCACCCAACTGTGCCCTTGGTGGGCCAATCCATTTGCTTTAAGTTTACTTAACAACCACGGGTCATTTTGAAAATATCAGCCGTTCTTAGGGACAAAAGAGTAAGTCGCCAACTCAAACCAGATGAAAGAAATGAACACGAGAGCCGTCTGTTCAGAGTTTGACGGTGATTAAAGAATGGGATGTAGAGTATTTGAAAACAGAGAAACAAAACCAAACGAACGGCTCTCTTTATATGGGCTTTATCGATACCGAAGTAAAGTCATTTGCCATTCGGGTGAAAAAGAAATTCGAACGCAAATCTTCTCTCTACTGACGCTCTCTCTCTCTCTCTCTCTCTCTCTCTCTCGCCGCCGATAACGAAACGGTTCGTTGCTCTCCTCGCAGATTTCTGTTGTAAGATTACGTTGCTGATCTGCTGCAACTTTTTTTTTGGAACTCTGTTTCTTCTACTTCGGACGAGGTTTTCGAATTGACCTTCATTTTGGCCTCAGACTGGTTTTCTCGATTGCTTCATTTGACTTCCAAAAACAAAAGTAAGAGGTGCTTGTTAACTTCTTGTTCCTCCTCTCCTATTAAGGTTTTTTCCTTTCGTTTATTCGAGCGCAACTAGTTCTATAGCGCAAATACACGTTGTTCTTTTTGATTTCGGTTAGTACAATGTAATGGCAATGATTTACTTTTTGATAAACATTTCATATCGTTTTCTTAGGATTGCTTATCATAGTTCGATAATGCTAGAATATTTCATTTGTTGTTTTTTTGGGATTAATTTGTCTAATCTATCACTTTCATTGCATTTTTGTCGCCTTTGTACATTGTCGTGTCCGATATTGGAAGTATCTAGGGTTGTTACATGCTGCAGGTCTTCTGTGCAACAATCTTCTGGCCGGCGCAAGAAATAGCAGATATTTGGTCAATTTCAAAATTGCCCAACACTTCCTAATTTATATTTGGCTATGCTATTTTTTCTGTTTGTTTTCCAGCATCCTTGGTAAGCTTTTCTGGTTTCACAGAATTCCGATATTGAAGAAAAGAGTCTAGTTGGAGTATTGGCTATATAAATATCTTCTTTTTTTAATCAAAACGATGTGTGAATTGCGATCCGTTTTTCTTCCTGCTACTGGATTTATTTATTTATTTTTCCAGTAATTGACGTGATAAAAAAGAATTTGACTTTTGTTTTTCATCTGGTGTTTTGGGGCCAGATAGATATATTGCTCATCAAATAGATTTTTTAAATTGTTTACCGTTCTATTCAGATAGTTCTTTCATATTACAATTAGCTTGTTGAGTTGTGCAATCTAATGTTTAATCTAACTAAATGCTTTCTTTTTGTATGGTAGGTATCCAAAATGATAGGATCCTTTCTCACCAGAGGACTCGTGTATGTTACCAGAGAACTAGTTTATTGCAAACTTTTAAGACCCCTTTCATTTTTAAAATATGTAAGTTCGATGTGTTGGCAGGATGCTTTTTGGCTATGCCTATCCAGCTTATGAGTGTTATAAAACTGTTGAATTGAATAAACCAGAAATTGAACAACTCCGATTTTGGTGCCAGTACTGGTAAATACTAAATTCTTACAATCAATGCCTCGCAAATTATTTGCTTATTTACTTTTTAAGGGACTTATTTTCTTTATGAATTGCAGGATTCTGGTAGCTATTTTGACTGTTGGTGAAAGAATTGGTGATGCTTTTATCTCATGGTGAGGGATATATTTTGCATCATTTACCATTCACATGATTTGTCTCTCCCCTCTAAACTTCTCCTTTCATTCATTTACTTCTTTTGCAGTGTAGATGTTAATATATGATTTACTTTGTATAAATTCTTATTTTAAGGGTTCCAATGTATAGCGAAGCTAAGCTGGCATTCTTTATCTATCTGTGGTACCCTAAAACAAAGGTATGGAAACAGATTTGTGAAACAGACAACCTGGATATATCTCTGATTTAAAGTATTCGCCCCTTTTCTCCTGCTGTTGTATAACTTTATCAGGGAACAAGCTATGTGTATGATTCCTTCTTCAGACCATACATGGCGAAGCACGAAACTGAAATTGACCGAAATTTGTTGGAACTAAGGACCAGAGCAGGGGATATTGCAATTTTATATTGGCAAAGAGCTGCAAGCTATGGTCATACTAGAATATATGAAATTTTGCAGTATGTTGCCGCACAATCAACACCAAATCCTCGCCCTGTGCAGGTTGTTTTCATATGATTTGATTTTATTCTGCTGCTTTTTTATTATTATATCTGCTACAGCATGTACGGTGTAGATGATGAACTAGTATGAATGAAATGTACAAATTAAAAATGGATAATGGATTGCTGGAAAAAATGGTAAAATATACTTGCTAGGTTATCAACCGAATTTTTATGTGCTGCAGTTTCCATCTAAGGATTCTCCTTCATTGGTAACTGAGAAATACTTTGATGGCATATTTTTCAGGAAAAATAAGTGGCAGTTTTTTTTCTTTTGGCTAGATGTAAAGAACTGGATAGGGTGTTTGTCAATATTCAAGTAGAATTGAGGGAAAAAAAAAGGTTTATGTTATATGATTATGCTTTTTTTTTTTTGGCATTGCAATTTATCATTGCAAGCTTTGATAAGATACCGTTATTTTTCAGTCATAACTTATGTGTGGAGTTTTTTGTTGAGCAATTTGTTCTCATATTTGTCTCTGGGAATTCCCATCGCTCTTCCACTCATTCTTTTACTTTTAATATGGTAACAGTTATTGACTAGTTTTCTTTTTTGTACTGAAGCATAAAAAAGAAGAAATTTTGTTGTCAACGTGAATATAAAATTTTTTATCTTCAAATCATTGATATTTAATTCTTGATTATATTAACTTATTAGTTCTGACAACATCCAAAGTATTCTAACCCTCATAAACTAAATTGTCTGATAAAGTTGTTAATTTTGAACGTGCAGCCCCAACAGCAGCAAGTTCCAAGGATTCACCAACATGTGCCTCCCACCCAACCACCAACAAGGACTCTAGTGGATTCGGAAATACCATCATCATCATCTTCATCTAGCACATCTTCAAATGAGCAAAAAAGTGATGGAGGAGAGGAGGTAGGTCCTTCTTCCGTGCCTAAACCAACAGTCTCAGCAGCTAGTTCAAGTATTGAAAAGGCAGCCGCTGGGTCTGAAACAACCAGCCCATCTGCGCCAACTCAAGTAGAACCAATGGAGACGGAGCCTGTACCATCTATTGCAACTGATGAAAGCGCCAATCCTCCACCAAATGAGATAGTCATGGAAGAGTCTAGTAGGGCGACGCGTGGAAGATTGCGAAAGAACCGGTCCACTGGAAAGTAAATGATTACCAGCGTTCGTGACAGTTCAGTTAACTGACAGTGACAGTATTGAATTCTGGTTGCTGACAATCTGTAAATTTGTTATTTCCCGTTTCTATTGCATTTGTTGTTTGTTTTTTCTTGACACCCAATGGTGTCGGATACATTTCCTCTCAGTATAGAACGTAGAGCCAGTTGTTGGAGTGGGTTAGATAAAAGGGCCAAGCAGAAGGAAAAAAGGATTGTTGCTGGCATTGGAAGAAAGGGATTTGGTAAAGCAGAAAGTGAAATCTAGACTTGGTTTCAGCGCTACCCATTTAAGCAAAAGTTATATAGCTAGACTAGACTTGGTTTTGTGGGCTAATTGATCAGATCTAACGTCACGTGAACCTGGAGATTCTGGTTCAAAGCTGGAGATCTAATGTTATGTGGTCAGCAATGTGAGGCCATAATTCTGTCGGTGGGAAGCACACGAGATGAATCCTGATCCTACCACAGACATTATAGATTGAATAATCTTAAAATGAGTGGGCCGTTCTTCTTCTTCTTCAATTCCTCTTTGGTTCATGCACTCACCCTTGTAGTTTTTGGTATGGGCCATTGCGTCGAAGAATCTTCCACCATTGGATTAAATAGATTGTTCAACGATTATTCGGCTCTGATGGGCTAAACTAAAAGTGCATTTGAAAAAACATGATTTAGCCCAAAAGTGGACGAAATTTATAGGGACGAAAGTAAGAGGATGCCCCACCATCACCCTCCTCCGCCTGCTTAGTGCCTCCAATCTCTCTCCCTTGCTCACACACTCTCTCTCTCTCTCTCTTCAAAATCATCTCTCTGATGCAAGAGAGAGCTCTCTCTGCAACTGTACTACCACCGTTTTCTTCTTTTCTTTGCCTGCTTTTAATGGCTGTCGAAGCATTTTTACCACTCCCCGATCAACAATTAGAGCCCAAAAACCACCATTCCAAAAGAAGATGCAAGCTGCAAAAGCCATCTTCTTCTTCTTCTTCTTCTTCTTCTTCATGGGACCAAATAAAGAACCTTCTCATCTGTAAACAGATCGAAGGAACCAAAGTTCATGACCCATCAAAGATCCCATCAGCCACGTCCAAAGTCGGGTCCACATGTAGCTCCATCTGTAGCTTCAAGGATGTCATTCATGGCAACACTAAGGTCGTACACAGAGCTGATAACTCGCCGGTGAGTAGCTCGGTGCGTCAGGAAGCCAGTTTGCTGAGTCGGAAAGGCGCAAATGGACAGTCGACTCGGTCTGTCTCGAGATCCATTAATGGCTCAACTCGAGGAATGCAATTGAGAAAGCTTTCTGGCTGTTACGAGTGTCATGCCATTGTCGACGTAAGGAGGTTAGAAATCTAAATACTTTCATTGACTGGTTTCTTAAAGTTGAAGAAGATTGACTCAGTAATGTATTCAACGAAAATGATCTATCCAAAACCAAATAATTCAGGTATCCTGTTGCGGGAACTACCCTTTGTTCTTGTTCTAAGTGTGGAGAGGTCTTCCCAAAGATGGAAAGCTTGGAACTTCACCAAGCAGTTCGCCATGCCGGTACCTTTGTTTCTCTAATCTCACTCCTGTTATTGAACTTTTTCCGACTTTCGTCCGATATTTAAAGTTAAATCAGTCATATTAGAAATCAGACTCCTAATTTCAAAGATTTATACTACCCTATGTCCCGTGATGCATGTTAGAACGAGTCATAGCAAGCTAGATTTCATCTCCACTAAATGCAGCCTGTAGCCATTTTCTGTTGGAATGAGGAAGAGGGATTTTTTAGAGAGGGAAAAAATAAGGAGAGAAGAGGAGAGAACTAGAGAAACTTTTTCTTTGAATTGCTTTGGCTAATTGCTTGATACAAAATGACTACACACATATCCTATTTATAGGATTATTTGGTACATGTATAACACAATACATGAACCACCTATTAACTCTAATACATTGACCAATACATAATGAACTTCCTAATTACATGAACTACTCATCAATGACTTATGCAAGTACATGAACTAATGTACCCTTTCATACATGAATGAGAACCTTCTAGATGACCTTTCACAAATACATAGACTTTAACCACAAACATATTAAAGACATACATTAACAAAGACACCTATTCAAAATATACATTAACCAAAAGACAAGAATTAAATAGATTAATATAATTAAGTTTATAATTTCAACATTTTCTTTAAAACAGTACGGCAATCTGGTCAGCTGTTCAGGACCATTGAACTAAAATTGACCTAAGCGATGAGATGGCACGTCCTGATTGGTGACTCTGTCACATCTGATCGTTGCTCTAGAAAATTGAATTGTGGGTAACCCCACCGGTAGACACAAAATTACAAAACTTTGCTATGATATTGATCTTTGCATGATTAACGATGATAGTATCGGAGCTGGGGCAGGAAGATTCTGGTCGTAATATAGTGGAGATCATTTTCAAATCAAGCTGGCTGAAAAAGGATACTACCGTATTCCAAATCGAACGGATATTAAAGGTCCACAACACCCAGCGAACAATCCAGCGTTTCGAAGACTGCCGAGACGCAGTAAAGACACGCGCGCTCAACAGTAGCAGAAAAAACCCTAGGTGCGCTGCTGATGGAAACGAGCTACTGAGGTTCCATTGCACCAGTTTATCGTGCGCACTAGGCGCACATGGATCGTCCAGCTTGTGCGGCTCAGTTCCAGGCTGTGGAGTCTGCACTATCATTCGCCACGGCTTTCAAGGAAAAACGGAAGAGGGGGTGCGCACCACAGCTTGTAGCGGTAGGGCTCACGACCTGTTAAGCTGTACAGAAGGAAGGACTCAGAGGGCGATGCTGGTGTGTCGTGTCATCGCCGGGAGGGTGAGGCGCGTCGACGGAGATCCGGCGGAGAAGGAGGAGACCGTGCCTCCCCCTGGTCCTGGGTCGTATGATTCTGTATCTGGGCAAGCTGGCGTGTACTCCAATCTCGAGGAGTTGATCGTTTTTAATCCCAAGGCTATCCTTCCTTGTTTTGTAGTTATTTACACGGCCCTGGAGTTCCAGTGAAAGCTTACGTCGTCGTTTGAAACTTTTCTTTCATGGCTAATCGTTGGCTAGCTAATTAAACCAGTTTTCTCCGTTTCGAAGGCATTTAATGTCGTTGTTTGGTCGGTTATTGCTCCCCTCCATGCGTTACTTAGCGCTAAACAATAACAATTAATCGCTGACATCGAACGACACAGGACTGATTAAACGTTGTTTAATCGTAAATTAATAAAATAAAGGGTTCAGAATTGTCAAACGCACCACCCACATGTGAGAAGATGGTCTTAGAATCATTAGGAAGGATTGAGAAATGGAATAAAAGAATAGATGGTGGGGATGTTGGTTGACTTTGACCAAATAATTAAATGAGAAGCCCAGAAGAAGCTTTTATAGTTCTTACGTACTGAGCAGGGTAATAATTGCATGCACGTGCATGCAGAAATGAGAGGGAGTGTTTTGAGCTGGCATTGTTTTGTTTCAACATTTAATAGCTTATCTATAAAGTTATAGATAGAATGATCATCAGGAAAAATAAAATACTTATGGAATACTAAGTTTACTTGAAAATTTTTATTTGAAAAAAATATTATGGGCAGATAAACAAATCTAATATAAAGATCAATGCGCAATTACGAGTTTTGCGACTCTACCTTACATGAATTTATACAAAAAACAAAATTCTAAATGAGATTTACAATGTGGGTTCACCGATATGATCCCAAAAAAATTGAGTTATATCAAATTTTAACAATTTTCACATTGACATGAATTTTATGAAAGAGATCCGTAGTCTGTGTTTGTCAGCTCAACCCAACAAAACGAATTCAAAACCCTGAATTCATTATGACAATCTCGATCGTGTTGGAAGGTTTTGATAGCAAACTTTTTGGGTAGATTGAACCATAGTTTTCAAGAGCGTCAATGACAGGAGTATTGACCAATTGTCTTCTTGGAGCTTCTAGAGTTGTTACTAAGCAGCCCTTGTACTTTTGAGGTTCTTAAGGAGTATATAAAGGGGCCTTTTGGAGTGTGCAAGTTGCTATTGAGAGGATTGGTAGGGAGTAGGGACCAATGGGACAAGATTCTCTATTCGTAAAAGTCAGTATTGAAAATGAATAAAATGTTAATTTGGGCCGACGATGGGCCTCAAATACACACAGTCCTTACTTCTGACCATGTTTGATAAAGCTCGTCGAAGTCAATATGGACTTCTGTAATTGACTAGGAAGAACGCGTATGGCAATTAAAAACGTAGAACGTCTTTTTTCAACATGTGCTCTTTGGAATACTCTTTCACCCACCCTCCAACTAAGTTGCCCGTAAAGCTTCATCGACGCGAACGCTCTTCTCCCCGGAGAACTGCATTGCTCGCTAAAACCTTCCCTACAACGGCGCCATCGCCGATTGGTTGGAATTTGTCAATTAGTTGAAGCCTGGGCTTGATCCTCAGAGAAGGTGGAGATTTCATGCATTTCTTCGTTGACTGTAGTCTACTCTAATCAATTTCTACGCATAATTTTGCTTTTCTTGTGTACGTTGGTCTAAACTTGTCGAGTTTTGTGGGCCCTTAATTGATCATATTAATATTTAGTAATCCGATAGTTTGTTTATACAAAACATTATCCAAAAATAAAAAATAAAAATTGCCAACCGAATAAATTCAAAAACAATGTCTGCATCAGCTTGATCGAACAAGAGAACAACGCAGAGATGCTGCTTCCTCTTCGCCTTGTCCGCCCCCGCTTTCCTCAATCAGAACCCACAGTTTCACTTCTACTGAAATTTCGATGGAAATTTTGTAAAAACTATTTAACTACAATTACCCATTATTGATTATGGACCTTGTTTCCTTTCTGTCAAGTTCATTTACTTTGCTCTCTCTGTTTCAGTACCTTTTCGTCCTCACTTTCTCCTTCCTCTGCTTCAATCTCGCCGGCCTTAACAATGTCTGTTGTCGCGTCATCACCCGCCGTCGGATCGTTTTCCATCACGCGATCCCGTCAGTTGGGAAAGCCTCGCTTTCGGATGGCCGTCCGATCTAGCAAAGTGATCGCCGTCGATCCGATCTTGACTAATTTTCAGAGTGACTCTGCCACTCCTTTGCCGGTTCTCCGCCACGTGGCTGATGCCATGGCCGCCGATATGAGAGCAGGCCTCGCCGTCGACGGCGGAAGCGATCTTAAAATGATTCTCAGCTACGTTCATAGTCTCCCTACTGGGTATGATCCGAATCACAGTTTTATCTTTACCATGTCGCCTTAAACTGTTTTCATGTATATAATACACATTATGTTTATTCAGAGTAAAAGTTACTTTCGAATTTCAATATTTGTGTTTCCTATCTTTCTATCTTGTTTCTTTTGAAATTCTTTGCGTGGTTACTAAAAATTTGGACTGAAAAATGTTTGAAAAGTTGAAATATTTAGCTGTGTGTATTGCTTTGAATGATTTCAAAGGAAGGAGAAAGGATTGTATTATGCATTGGATCTCGGAGGAACCAATTTTAGGGTGCTAAGAGTGCAATTGGGTGGAAAAGAAGACCGAGTAATTGCTACAGAATTTGAGCAAATGTCTATCCCACAAGACCTAATGTTTGCTACCTCCGAGGTATCTGCATTGACAGTGCTATTTCTGGTCAAAATAGCCGTGCATTTGGGACAGCTTCTTCATCATTCGTCTATTTTCTTTTCTTCTTCTTCTTCTTCTTTTTTTCTTTGCAGGAGCTCTTTGATTTTATTGCATCTGGGCTGGCCAAATTTGCAGAGAAGGAGGGAGGCAAGTTTCATCTCACTCCTGGAAGACAAAGGGAGATTGGATTCACATTCTCTTTCCCTGTCAAACAGACTTCCATAGATTCTGGCATTCTAATTAAGTGGACAAAGGGTTTTGCTGTAACCGGAACGGTCTGTTTTACTGTCTTTCTTCTGCCAAATTTCAATCGAATGGCTCTGCAGACATGTTCTCTTTTGTTTGTTGGAAAAAATAACATTGCTTTTAGGTACTTATGGACTAAACCTTTGACTTTCAGGCAGGAAGAGATGTCGTTGCTTGTCTCAATGAAGCCATGGAAAGGAGAGGACTAGAAATGCGAGTATCTGCACTGGTCAGCTTTCGTCACATAACCTTATTAATCTTTTTATGCTTTTCCTTTTGCTGTCGTTAAATTGTAAATATTACTATAAAACAATCTTAATTGCTTCACGACAGGTTAATGATACTGTGGGAACCTTAGCTGGGGCAAGGTATTATGACAAGGATGTCGTTGCTGCTGTAATTTTGGGCACGGGAACTAACGCGTGCTATGTCGAGCAAACGAGCAATATTCCTAAACTTCAAGGTCAACATTCTTCAGAAAAGACTGTAAGAATAATTTCCATATCTTCTTCTTTATACTTATTCTATTCAGACTGCTTAAATTTTCCTTGTTTTCTTCAGATTATAAATACAGAGTGGGGTGCATTCTCAAATGGCCTCCCTTTAAGCGCATTTGACCGAGAAATGGATGCTGCTAGTATCAATCCGGGCGAACAGGTAGATGTCTTGGTCATTTATTGTCAAAATATAGTATGAAATTATGGCGTTGGAATTCTGGACACCATACACATCTCTTTATTATTTATGTACTTGATGACTAGATCTTTGAGAAGACGATTTCTGGTATGTATCTTGGAGAAATAGCTCGTCGAGTGATCGTCATGATGGCTGAACATGGAGCTCTGTTCGGTGAATCCTTTCCCGATAAACTATTGACTCCTTTCATTCTCAGGTATTGTCGAACTTGATTAGTCGTGAACTAATCTTCGTCTGATTCGGATATTTTGTTATTTGATCTTACTAAACTATCCACCGAATTATTTGTAGAACCCCCGATTTATGTGCAATACAGCAAGACAAATCTGATGATCTGGACAACGTTGGTTCAATCCTATACAATGTCCTTGGGGTAAGATTCCAATTGAAAATATCAAACGAACGACACTCCAACTTCTGAGTATCGTACATATAATTAGGTGGAAGAGTCAAATTTAAGTGCAAAAAGGACGGTAATGGAGGTCTGTGATGCCGTAGCAAAGCGGGGAGGTCGACTGGCAGGAGCAGGGATTGTGGGGATTCTGCAGAAAGTGGAGGAAGATAGGAAAGGAGCCGTGTTTGGGAGGAGGGCGGTGGTGGCTATGGATGGAGGGTTGTATGAGAATTACCCTCAATACAGAAGATATCTTCGAGAGGCTGTAACAGAGCTTTTAGGAAGAGAAAGAGCAGAGAATGTGGTTATAGAGCACTCTAAAGACGGGTCTGGTATCGGCGCTGCTCTTTTGGCGGCTACAAATTCCATCTATGAACATGGTCATTAGGAAATATGTTAGTGTGTGAGGTGACATACTTTATATGATTAGCTTTAAATTTCCTTTATAAATAGTGTAATAGGCAAGGACAGACCGGATTGGCCAAGTACTAAATACTCTCTTGTCGTTCCAGCAAAGTGCGAGGATATAAACAAAAAATAAGTCAACATCGACTCTCTTACACAAAGTTGTAGGATTTACAATCGAAGCAGCAGCCACGGGGACCAGAACCTGTTTGCTTCGACCCTCCAATGGCCGGCTCGATCTTCATTTCTTAAATGCATTTGTCAGAATATCAAGTAAGAATGGTTGGAGCCGATCCAGTTCAGGCGGGAAGAGGAAGATGGTATGAGGGGAGTTGAAGTAGAATTAGAGGAAGGAACTTCCAGAGATGGTTGAGGGGGCATATGAGTTCGAGTAGAAATTCCTTCCATTTAACCAACACTGAACTTCACTATTGCTTGTGGTAGTCTCTACGGGTCTGTATCGAGCGGCCAGCTCAGCTGCCCATAGCCATGGCTGTCCTTTTGTTGATGCAGTGGAACTTGGATGAGAGTGGCTACTTATCTGTCGTCCCAGATGTTGAGGTAGTTTCACCTGTAATTATAATAACCACTTAATAAACTTCAACTAAATCACATTTGGGCAATATTATTCCATATTAAAATTTATTTTGATTTGGTTTTGGTAAGCAATACTCCAAACTAGACTAATCTGCCCGACAAACATCCAATAGAAATCCAAATGATGGCATCATTAACATAAAAATGGCATTGCGAAGGAAATTTCGAAACACTTGACGAAATGCTCTTCAACAGGAAGCTTTACCTGCTGTGATATGGCTGATGATAGAGATAGCTGGTCATGGTGAGCTTGCAGAAGAGAAAATGGCGGTTTAGGCTGCTGTCCAACTGAGTATATACGAGGAACGTGGAGTTGGGTCATTGGTTCCAATGTAATTCCACTCTTATTATAACTGTTACCCACTTTTGTCGACAAGGATAAGAAATCAAAGCTCTGTCGAATCCCAAACGACAGATCAGACAAATGAAAAGGAAACAAGAAACCATCTTCCAAAGCAGACAATTTTTACCTGCTTTTGTAGTGGATCCTGGTTGAGGTGAGAAACACCATTTTGTGAGTCCTTTGAGTACTTTCCAGCCATGTTATTTTGTACCCCTTTAATTTCAGAAGCAACTTCATTTAAGTCACTTCTCACCCTCTTAGCTCCCATGGCACTTCCTTGCTTAGAAGATTCAAGGGGAATTGATTGATTAAGCAGCGGCGGCAGTCTGTCTTTGCTTTCTTGTAATGTGGAAATTAGGTGACTTATGTAAATATGAGCTGCACACTTCTTCCACGATTTGCCATCAGCCTTTAATCTTGAAACCTGCAGATAAACAATAAATGCTTCAACATAGAAAATTTTCCATACCAGATTTTCATGTCGGCATTAGATTTGGATCTCCTCACCTTCCCACCAGAACAATTTTCCTCTGCATCAAATTGGCCAATAAATGAAGTAGAATCAAGCTGGTAAGGAGCATTAACATAAGACCTGAGAGATCATCAAATATATGCATGACGCAGGCAATCAAAGAAAACAACTAAAGCAAATTAAAAACTAGGATAATAAAATGGTACTTTGACTGATAGCTGCCTCCAGCATCGTGTAATACTGGTGGAGACAAGCCTGGCCACAATGCCAAACCTTTGAACAAGTAAAGAAGATATATTTTGTAAGAAACTTGTGACAGAAAAATGAAACCACTTAGAATTCCAGCAGATTTAATTGCCAAATGGCTTACTGTTTTTCTTCTTCCCCGTGTTGACATTCTGTTCTTCCAGTAAGCTTCCAACAGGCATTACCTCCTAACAACCAAAAGATCACAAATTTAAAGGCAAAGTTTCATAAAAATGACTATATTCATCTAGTCATAAATCATGCTCACTTGCATGGGTGGAATCACTGGTTTTCTCATGGAAGAAGAGGTGTCAGGTTGGTAATGAAGCTTAAACTGTCTGCATGATCAAAAATAGTTTCATAAAATATTGATATGTAATGAAAAATGGTGAAATGGATTCATATGAAAAATACCCACCTAATGTCAAGGGCTGCGTCTGAGTTTTGCAACTCGATTTCACATACAATTTCGTTCGTTTTGCCGATATCAGATGGTTCTGTGTCGCATGTTTCATTCAGAGATAGAGTTGTCACAGTTTCTTTCCCTAATGTTTCAATGGCCATTGCTGGTACATTTGGTTGCAAATTGCCCTTAACCGGAGAATCTGATAAAGAGTTTATAAATCTAGACACGGTAAGTATCAACCCCAAGAAGGAAAAAAGGCCAAAAAAAACAGAAAACATAATCAATGAACCTTCAAATTCAAAAGAAGGACTACCCTTTGCGTCCAAGTTTACTAAAGATTCAGATTCCATTTTACTCGATTCATTTGCATCATTGGTTGGAAACATTCCAGCCAAAGCGTAAAGGGTTTCCACTACTTCTTCTTCATCTTTCGTGATTTGCTCAGAATCCACCAATCCAGATGGCTTTTGTTCTAAGCTTCTTCGTTTCTGAGAAGTATAACAAACATAGTTCATCTTACCAGCTTAATCAAAATCAAAAGGAAAGAAGAAATGGAGCTGTGGACCCAAAAATCACTAACCATGCTCAGTTTAGATTTCTTCACATCTTCACTTTTAAGTGATTCGATGCCTCTTATTGTAGCTTTCACTTTTTTTGAATCTTGTGGAGATGGAGAAAGAGAATCCCCATGTCGTTTTTTCATGGCTGTAAATGCAAGAGAAATTATTAACACCTGCAGATATTCGTAGTGTTGGACAATATTTTAAAAAATAACAATTTAATAGAATATGAGCAAGTAACCAACGGAAACAACCCAGAATCACACACAAGAACCTCTCCTTTTTCGTACATCAATAACCAGACAAACCTGACCGAAGCTTTCGGGGAACAGAGGCCTGATCGACGCCGTCGCCATCATTGAAAAACTGAAGAAAAACTCAAATAATAGAGAAAATTAATAGACGCACAATGGAGGAGGAGAAGAAATATCCTTTGATGAAGATCGAGTATAACAATTTGCAAAATAGCAAGAAAATTAACCAACCTTTTTTGGAAGCTTATATTTCCTACAGCTACCTACTGTCTCATCCCCTCTATCTAACAAATTAGAATCCATGTCGCAGGCTTCGAGCTTCTGATTTACTATACCGATGAAACTTAATCTTCTGAGCTTCTCTTTCTTTGATTTATCAAATGATAAATCGACTCCTCCATCATCATTATTTAGACCTTCAAAGCCATTAACGCATAAAAACCCACAAATAAAAAAGAAAAAACAAAAGAAGCGACAAAGGCAAGTAACGTGCATTTATGTCTGGAGAACCCACGTAACAAATCAAGTGAGAAAAGGCAAATGAGGACAAGAACAAAGTGCATTTTCTGTCATTTTTTTGGTAAAAAAACCTTCGATTGGACAAGAAGAAGAAGGAAAAATGAAACGGCAGGTAAATTAATTTACCGGAGAAAAACTTTGGTTGAGATTGCTTAATCCGTCCCTTGGCTACAGAGACGTCACTCGTCCCACGCCTCAACTCTTTAGCTTTGTCCATTTCTGTCTATTAATGATGCTACCATCTGAATTCGAAAATGACGACGATGGCCCAGAATCGATGTGACCCACTACGATCGCTATGTCTTTCCAAATCGAGTTTCTTCAACGACCCCTGATAAGAAGAAAAAAAAAAAGAAAGAAAATCAAAGCAGTGTATAAGACCGAGATTTATTAAGAAGATGTGCCAAGAAAGTAGAAGGTGAGCACAAAATTATATTTTATTTTCTTCACCGAAATCGCTGCAAAAGAAAACCGAATAGAAGGAGCTAGGAGGTTCCTCGAAGAAAGAGAAGATAAGGAATTAGAGTGAAGATCAGAGAAGGGTTTCTGCTGTTCAGAAAAAAAGGGTGTGAAAGAGAAGCAAAGAGCATTCAGTGAGGCTGTAAAAAGAAAGAAAAAAACACGAAAAGTAGTTTGTTCGTCGATCTTCTGAGAATCAGGTTCTTCGTGTAATAAAAGTGGAAGGGAAAGAACGATAATCACAAGAACAACATAAAGGTAAAAGAGAAAGGAAAAAGCTCTTAAACACCCCGTGAACACTCTTTCTTCCCAAATTACTGGTTTATATTACATCTAAAAGATGTCCATTAATGCAGAATCCAAGAAAAAAAAATCGAATCCTCCTCTATGATTTGCAGCAGACCATATTCAGGTAATTGTCAGAGATTCACTCCTGAAAGTATACATCGATCCTTTCGAATAAAAAAGAATTAACACAAGCTCTATTTGTAAGACGAAGAAATTTACCAAACACAATCGCTCAAGTTTCCTGAAAATTTTCTCTCGCACAATCAAGTCCAAACTATGAAAGACGAGTGACAGAAAGCTAAAACAAGAAGAAAAAAAACCCTACCAAAAACTGAGGAATTTCACCTCTAAAGCAAATTTTCTCTCATAAAAAGCTCGCAAGCTCCAAATCTATGGAAAACAGAAACTTACTTGCTTCATAATCGCATATAAATGCACGAGCATTGCCGAAACGGCATGTCTCTGCCATTTACGCCCATCACCGTTTCGTTTCGATGGTCCCCACCCACAACAACACCCATTGAATCTCGACCGATACCACGGCGACGAATGTACACGTGTCTTCCACGTCGGATGGAGCCCTGCTCGCTTCAACCACATTATCATCATGCTTGTCCCACCAGTGCGGGCCCCACCACCTCCCTATGTCTAGTCTTCAAACATTTGGCCATCAGATCATCGCATTGGCGTGATCGTGCGTCTCCGACGTTGGTTTATCCATTAACTCAAAGCCATTATCCTATATCAACGGTTGGCATCGAAGATTCTGCCTATTTGTTGCCACGTGTTGTGATCTCCAGCCTAAATTACAGAAGAACCGTGTGTTCTGCAGCTAAAATAAATACCTTAATTACTTAGGGAGAGAATATGTCGTACATTTCCTCATATTATATTATATTTTCAGGCAAAATTACAAAAACAGGATTCTATGTTTGGCCTACAAGACTGAGACAGTTACAACCTCTGTCCCCTGAGAGAGTATTGGAGGATGGTAATTAATAAGAAGACGACAAGTCGGCTGCAATAATTAGTGAGAAGACGAATGGGCGATGGGCCGGGCTTTTTGTTCTCTTCCCGAATTAGATAGTAGATATTCCCTATTTTCCAAGTCCTGTTTTTTAATAACACGGTTTAAGAGCATTTGAAAGGGAATCTGCCTCAAGGACACTTGCGCCTATTGCCGCGAGTGGTCAATTTACCGTAGCAAGGGCAGGTCTCGAAGTTGCCGCAAGTGCCGGCAGGCACGCGGCTGCTTCCGCACGCCCTCTTGCGCAGGTTTGGCCTCGATGATCGAGAGCATCTGGCTACGGAAGCTCCACCACCGTCTGCCACACCATATTTTTTTCAGTCTTAGCTCGGTCAAAACTGTGGAAGAATATGTTTTTTTACGCCTCCGTAGACAAAGTTTGGGAAAATCACCCTTGGCCTTTCGCAACTTCGAGTCTGCGTTTGCCTACACGGCCAAAGTTAGAATTGTCAGAGAGGAAGGGAGAGATAGAGAGCAGTTTACCATCTGAGCATCAGCTTGGACAATCTGGAGGAGAAAAGGGAGATGAAAATGGAAACAAGAAGAGCTTTTAAACATCCATGGAGGCTGGAGAAGATTGGAACTTTAATGAAATGATTGAAGTCTATCAATCAATGTTTGGTCAAGGGTTGTATTACTCATTGGACGACAGATGAAGCATGAGGAAGAACGCATTGAATTGGATAAGAAGAATCGACATTTTTTCTGAAATTTTAATAATTATTAATGTGAATCCTCAGCCAAGTGACAAAGATGTTATAATCGGTGCAGGCATGGAGAAGGGATAAGACCCAATACTCTCTAGATTAAGTAAATTGGGTCGTTAATTTTTGTCTGGATTAGGATTAGTGTGTAAATCAATATCAAACCATTCAACTACTAATTAAGCATTAATATTAATTGGATCATTAACATTATTAATGCTGTAGTTTGCTCAACAACTGTACAAAGTTGCCCAACAGCTGTAGTTTGCTCATCCAAAATTAACTCTATTTGTCTTTGTCGTGTCTCCAATTCCCAATTTCTTTTTGTCTTTATATTGCGTCTATATTTTATTTTTACTATTTATTTATTAATTTGGTTAATAATTCATGCCTAAGTTAAGTTTTACCCTAGAAACTGAACATTAGGAGACCTTACATATAGAATGGAGGGGCTGCATTGACGTCTTGACTTCATGTTAAAATATAAATTAAGCTTTTATTAAATTTTCAAAACATAAAAATATAGCACACAATATTAGAAAAAATAAATAATCTAGATTTTTAGAGATCGAACAATAACTGAAAAAAAAGGAGGTGGGACACCAGATTTACGTAAAAAACTCTATTGGAAAAAAAACACTGAAATAAAAATAAATCTACTATAAAAATCAAAATACAATTGCGAGTTTTATGACTATAGTTTAACTGAATTTATAGAAAGCAAAAAAAAAACTCTAAATAAGATTTGCACCAAGCCCAATAAAATTCGGGTAACACTGAATCCTAACAACATTATA
Source organism: Begonia loranthoides (assembly GCA_022433065.1). Lineage (NCBI taxonomy): Eukaryota > Viridiplantae > Streptophyta > Magnoliopsida > Cucurbitales > Begoniaceae > Begonia > Begonia loranthoides. The sequence goes on along the minus strand of CM039479.1, from coordinate 27,033,133 downwards.
TTTAAGTTGATTTTAAGTTACAAAGACCAACGATTAGAAACTAGGATTATTTACCATACTCATACGTGGAAGAGGTGTAGAAAGAGTGGTGAGTATATAAAGGTGAGGATCAAGGGCACTTAAGCCTGCCGCCATGGGTGGTCATGGAGGCATAGCAGGGGCAGACCTCTTGATTACCCGACGTTCCTGGTGGGACGCACTTGCACCGGTTGCAGCAAGTTCCACACGCCCTCCTGCACATCTTCTGCCTAGACGCTAACCGACACCGGCCAGCACAGGCTCCAACACAGTCTGTTTACAAGTCAAGGTTCAAATTCATATAATTATATATTTTTAGTAACTGACAGAGTTTAATCACACAAATAACTGACAAGGGATGATAAATTATTGATTTTTATACCGATTTGGGGAGAAGCAGCTGTCCTTCGTCCATGGGCGGTCCTTACCTGGATGGGTAGAACTTAGTTATTTAATTGGAGACTCAAAAATGGATGAGAGGTAAGAGCAAAGTAGAAGTGTTGGTTTACCAGTTCATCAGCTTCAGCTTCATGAAGAAGAAGAAGAAGAAAGAGAAGAGAAGCAGCCATAGCCTTTGAATCTGCCATGCCTATCGACGACGACGACGACGACAACAACAACACAATCCTCTTCATATAGCAAGTATGGGAGAGGTGAGAGAAACAGAAAGAATGAGGATTTAATTTGGACATTGTGATTTGTCTTTTTNGAGAGAGAGAGAGAGAGGAAGAGAGGGAGAGGAGAGAGGATGAAGCGAAGCTCTGAGGCCGACTTTATCTTTGTCGCAGCCCTATTTTCTGCAAAGGAGTTGGAGGTTTCATATATCTTGGGTCAGCTTCCTCAGCTAATCGCCACATTCTCTTCTTCTCCTGGTTGTGCCAGATGGGGTGCAAAGCGAAAGAGATCTGTCTTGGACTCGAATCCACCTCCGCTATCCTTGTTATCTGGCTCCGGTGCATCGGTACCCAGCCGTGAGTTTGAAGGACCGCCGACGGCGACCAATAAGATCGTGGCCTGCAACTCCTCTCGCTTTCTTGCCTAGTGAATCTGAGGAGAATCCCAAATCAGTGAAGAGAAAATCGTCTGTTAAAAAGGTATCCGCCTCCTATTTTCCAAATCTTTCGGTGCCCTCTTTTGGGACTTTTCTTTTTCTTAAAATTTCTGTTTTTCTTCCATGGAAGACGATTGGTGTTCTACTTTTGATTTTGCAGAAGAAAGAAAGACTGGTGGGATTAATCGATGGATTAACTCCGAGAAGGAACTTGCCCAAAGGTGTGAGTTTCTCTTGGTCATCTTCTAATGGTGTCCTAAAACTTGCATTATCTACGATAAGAGAACGCTTTCAATGTGGGCTTAACGATGCTTTTTTTGTTTTTTTCTCTAAATCATATGTTTTTATTTGATTCTTAAGATTAATGTCGAGCTTGAAAGGGGAAAGATTGAGCCGGAATTGGCCAACTCGAAAGTCGAATGGTCACCGGCGATCGGAGGTCCGCTCTGGTCTATCCAAGATCAGACGGCTCACACTCAAAGATAACAAGTGAACGAAATCGGCCAGTACCCATCAAGCGAAACATCCTCATCGCCACCTTCAACTTCTGAATTCGATGCAAAGAAGCTCAACTTGAGGATCCCTGATCTCACCATTCCTCTAGATATTCTCCGGTTCCGGACTCATCCCAGGCGTTGGATCTAAGTAAGGCCATTGCAGCTCAGGCAAGACAAAAAGAATTCCGATTTACAGGGTGAAGAACTCCACCGTCCCAAATAAACGACGCCACAACTGCAGACTACACCATTTTAACTTCGTTCATAATTTTTCGTCATCAATATGGCTTAGATCTAACTGAGAATATACAGTTGCAAAGAAGATTAGCCCTTACTTGAAGCAAGAATCTCTTCCAATATTCTTGTTTGTAGGCAAGATAGAAAGCTTGAAGATTTCATTATATTTGCGATTGAAGAAGAAATTGTACTTCAAGAATGAAAATTTGAACTTTCTCCAGTCTGCAATCCATAAAAACCCAAAGAGATAATGAGACCTAGTTGGACAAGCTTAGCTACTCATTAAAAGCTTAGCTACTCATTAAAATTAATTAATTATTTTATCATTTTGAGCAGAGATCCATATGGTTATGCCAGATCTCGTATGTGTATTTATAGACTGATGTTAGTCATCTCTCTATTTTTCCACTTCTACCTTATTCATCTTAGCTTGTTAATTTCGCTTATTTAAATATAATATCAATGCTTTATCATTAAAAATCACGAATAAATAGAATTTAGAATAATTATCAAATATTGAATCAAAATCCGAATGTAATGTCTCATCCATCCATAAGAATTTTAAGGAAATTTAAAATTTCTAATTTTGAATTCCTATCTTGATTGCTTATCTAGTATTGAAAATGGTGTGAGGATCGGCCAACCCACACGCATCGCCAGTAATGCCCGGAAATACGCAGGGTCAGTCGCCGGAAACGTTTGTCCTTGCTACCATTGACATCCCCTCTTTCTCCTCTGCTGGTTTTTTACTCCTGAAACACAACCAGATGTTTTAGTTTCAGAAAAGTTTGGAAACTGAATTCGCTCCGGCGATCGTAGAAACTCGGACGGGTCAGACGGGTCACGTTCAAAGATCAGAAATGAATGAAATTCTTCACTACCCATCTAGCGAAACGTCCTCATCGGCGCCTTCAACTTAGTCCGTGGCCGTTCAAGCGAAACAAAAAAGGATTCATATTTACATCAATGGAGTTTTTCACGCTGTATGTCTCATCGTTGACAACAGTTCATGCATGTGAGAAGGAAAGAGCAGCAGGAAGAAGGAAAGAGCAGTTTGGCTTAATTAACAGTAATTTAATCTTATTTGGATTCTGCTCATTTGAATCTTCAATAAATTTTATTAATTAGTAATTAATTTTATCTCGTATAAACCCTAATCTCGGATATTTATGGCTGGACAGGTGTCCCACCGTTATATCAAAAACCCTCTCTCTCTCCTCTGCACTTGTCACTATAAACAGTCCCCTGTGAATGGAATTAAGAATTTAAGAAGGACAATACTGCTCCACCGCGAGGGAAAAGGAAACACACATATAAAAAGAGAAGAATGAAGACGAAGCAAAGCGCCGACGACCACAGTGACATTCAGGCTGACCTATTTTCAGCAAGGGAGTTGGAGGTCTCTCAAATCTTGCTTCTGCTTGCAGTTCCTGTGGTAAATGCAAAATCCTTTACTCTCTCCGTTTCAGGCGGTTGGGGCACGAAGAGAAAGAGATCTGTCTTGGAATCAAAACCACCCGTACTTTCATTACTATCTTCTGCGTTGCGTTTCCCTCCCGGCTCCGGTGCATCGGAACCCAACTGTGGTTTTGAAAGTACACCGCCGGCGACCGACAAGATCGTGGCCTTGAGTCCTGCAACTCCTCTTGCTTTCTTGCCCAGTGAACCTGAGGAGTGTCCCAAACCTTTGAAGAGAAAATCGTCTGTTAAAAAGGTACCAGCCTCTTTCTTCCCATATGTGTGAGTCCCGTGTATTGTAACTTACCCTTTTTCCTAAATTTTGCGTTATTCCTTCAATGAAGTCGGTTGGTTCTCTAATTTTTTCGTTTTTGTTCGTATTTTCTCAGAAGAAAAAGAAATCGGAGGGGTTCATCGATGGATTAACTCAGGAAAGAATGTCGCTGAATGTGGTGGGTTTCTCTTTGTCATCTTCCAATTTTATACTAAAATTTCCACTTTTTTCATCCTTTCTGTTTAACTTCTGGCTGCCCGCACAGGAGTTAGAAAATACGAGAGATTATTACGGCAAGCAAAAGGCTTTCAATGTGGAGCTTAAAGCTATTAAACAAAGAGTAGGTTTTCATGTTACTTGGAATCGATCAATTTTAGCGGTGGGGTCTGTTTCTTTTTTCCCCTTCAATCATATGTTTTTATTATAATCTCCAGATAGACGTCGTGCTTGACGAAGGAAAGACAGAGTCGGAATTCGCAAGCTTGAAGCTGGAACCATCTCCGGCGAGGGTCGAAACTCGGGATTTTCTGCATTCAATGAGCCAGGATCAGGCGGTTCACTACCCATCTTGCGAAACATCCTCACTGCCACCTCCAAATTGTGCCTTCGGTGCAATCGACATCAACTCAAGTCCCCCGGGGGTCTCCGATCTCAACATCTCCGTTCATAATGCTAAATCTTCAGACTCCTATCACCCGTTGGATCTAAGTTTGACCTGGGATTGTCAGGGGAGGCACGACAGGGACAGAGTTACGGAGTGAAAAACTCCGACGTTGCAAACGAACCACTGCAGAACACAGATTTTTGGTCTCGTTTTTTATAATCTCTCTTCATCAATACGGCTTAGATCTAACAAAAAAATGTAGATTAGTAAGATTATGCCTTAATTTATGTAGATAAATCATTTTTTTGGCCAAAATTAATATGATATTTACTCATGGAATGGAATCGGAGGCTCAAGTAGACACTCATTCCCTTAATTAGAGTGGAAAATAAGCAAATTATTAGGTTTCTTAAAAATGTTGAAGCAGTTATATTATTATGTCAAGGTAATTATCAAAAGAAAATTCACTTGAATTATTATTTCTATTAATAAAAATAATTATTAAACTATTTTCAATTTGGGTACAAAACATGCCTCATAATTGGTTGTCTACCAATTTTTCAATATGTCACAGGCTCTGGACTGGACGTCAACAGAAGTAATAATAGTTTAGTTTAGTTTAGGGTTGTTTTATTATAATTACTCTTATCTTAACGTACATGCATTAACTTAAAATATTTCCTGAAATAATCATTAGCTTATTTTATTTTACATCTACAAAAAATTACATTTTGAATTAGAATCAAAAGAACCATGCATTCATCGGCATTCTCTAGCAACTGATGCACTGAAAGAGTGGCGTTATATGGCTCAACAACTGTGAGCATCATCCTGTCTGGGTATTCTTCTCTAATCTTTGATATCAGCAGGGCTCCCATGCCAGAACCTGTACCTCCTCCTCCAGGCTCCAAGGGAGTGGCATACCTGAAAGCCTGGTCCCTAAACAACCAAAACTGATTCAGAAAGCTTAAACTCCTACAGACGTTATTGTTTGTGTGATACAAAAGTAGATTCAGATTCAGATGTAAGGGGCAATCATACACGTTTTTACTCTTAACACTCGATAGATGTTGATGCGATCGCTGAAGACAAAAGTCATTTTGCTTGACTCCCGACACTACTAAACAAATACTTTCCGTTGTCATACTGTTTTTTGTGAGTTGAAGAACAATCAAACATGAAATATCCAATCAGTAGGCTCAGTGCTTCTCTCGGCATGACACTGGAGCCGTTGAGCACACGCCAGAAGCGATGAGAACCTACCTAAGTAAGGCTCAGCCGCGTCAATATCTATCATCAACAAACAATAGTTATTGCAATATGCAATGTTACTCAGAATCGCTAGATATGAAACTACTTCTCAGCCTCCTTGCCCAATTATTACCGGCGCTGGACTGTCCAAAAACGAAGTTATCTGGGCGAAAGATCTAGCCGAAGGGGCCGGATCTGATACTGTCAATTGTTCCGGGTTCAAGATCCATGAGAACAGCTCTAGGAACATACCTACAGCCGGAAGCCTCATTGAAATAGACATTAATCCTCTCCAGTTGAATATCTGAAGATCCATCGCCGTTGTGCCTACCCGTCGAATCGACACCATGCTCGTCGCAATTCACTTCCCAGAATTTGGAGCCGATTTGGTTGCCACATTGGCCTCCTTGAACGTGCAGGATCTCCCTCATGTTGTGATTTCTAAGAACGAAATGAGAAAGAAAGTAGAGCAGAGAACGGATGGGAAGAGGGAGGGAGAGGGAAACAATATAAAATAGATGGGAGAGGAGAGGGAGAGTGAAAGTCGGAGGAGAGGATGGATGGCGGGACATGTTCATTTGAAGTTGTTAATGGAGTGTGACGGCATGTCTTAGTAGTGACCACCTCTGGCAAATCAGATTATTAAAGTAATTAAACATGATTATTGTGCAAAATTAACGTTTCAACTACCTTAAAATTAGAGACACAATTTTGAATCCCCTAGCAATATTGGTTTTGCATTCGCACGCTTTTTCGTGGCTTCATGTACGACGACTGGAGCTCGGAACTTGAGTACTATGTTTGTAACGTATCAAATTCAAAACCCCCAATTTACTGCATTCTTCCAAAAATTTGAATTCAATTCAAATCTAACCTAATAACGTTTTCCCCAAATCTAGTCTAACCGAAACCAAATTAGTGTTAGATTACTAAATGGTCACGCGTTTTGGAGTAATGGCAGTGAAACGGAAAACATTTCCGTTATCCCTCATTGAATCCAGACCTCTGGAAGGTCGGATTCATGAAGAATCCCATAAGGAAATAGGTGTGAGACTCCCCTATAAATAGAGGGTCTCACCGAGGTAGGAAATCACACAAAAAATTCGAAGAACACTCGAGCTCTCGGAGAAACTCACCTCTACCGTGAAGAAATCCCTCCCGAAGCAACTCCTCTCCAGTCGAGCTCCCTTCGCGGCGAAACCTCTTCCTCCAGCGGCGGCCGACGACGAACGTAGGACGTGAGACGACCTCTCGACACGAAGCAGAGAGGAACTCTGCCTCTGGTTGCCTCTGGTTTGCGCGTGACGAAGAAGAAGACGGGAGAGGGAGGAAGAAGTGGTTCGGTCCAACTTAAGTGACCCGATCCAGCTTGATCCAACCCGACCCAGTTTCGGTCCAACCCGACCCGATCCAGCTTGATCCAACCCGACCCAGTTTCGGCCCGGCCCGAACCGATCCAGCTTGATCCGACCCGACCCAGTTTCGGCCCAACCCGAACCGATCCAGTTTCGACCCGATCCAACCCGAAGTCGTCTTCGACTCATTTAAGGTCTTCGACGGTAACGATATTCTGCCCGAATCTCTTTCAAGGATTAATATCGTTATTTTCGGAAATTTAATAGATATATTATTTTGGAAGGTAATCGACGATTTTCAACGTTCGTTCAACACTTAAATCATCCTAACGTCCTAACTCTCTCGGAATCTAGGTAAGTGGAACACTTACGTCGTTTTGGCCATAGGCCCTACATCACAAGACATATGATATTTTCGTTATAATTATTTCGTTATTAAAGTTGTTATTTTATTATTAGAGTTATATAGTTTTATCCTGTCACGTACGACTAGATATTGACACATGATATAATCAAGATAAAAACTATAGGTCAATTTGTATGTGCATGAAACTGATGGAATTGACGGAAACTGAGATGGCTAATGAAAGCCTGAACGCATGAAACCTTGTGATAGCTAATGAAAGCTTGAAACTTGGTAGGGCTGGAAAAATGAATTCCAACCAGTATGTAACTTTCAAATTTAAAAACTTGGTAATGCGTGAAATTAAACATTTATGCACGTGTTACCACTTACTGAGTTTATCTCACGTTTTAGTTTTGTGATGTAGGTGAATTTTTAACAGATGAGGAACTTGGACTGATCGAGGATTTTCCCGAAGTAGAAGAGCATACAGAAGGAAATATCGAATATTTCAATGATGGGTCAGCAGAATGAATTTTATTAAAATTTTCATATTTTGAGAAAAACTTTATTTAAATGTTTTAGTTTTATTTGAATAAGTTTGTATTTGGTTTTTCAATAAACTACGTTTGATTTAATAAAGTTTTAATTAAATGCTTTATGGGATTTTGAATGTTAGGATCTACTCTAATAAATGGTTTTAAACTATTAGGTTGTTTAATGTTTCCGCCATAAATAACTATTTCATTAACTAATTTTGTAAATTAGGATTTATAACGACCAAATTAAACCTAATTTTGTAAATCGATTTGGGTATAAAATTTTAGGGTTTTCAAAATTGGGGATAATATAATTTGGGGTGTTACAATGTTTGAGTTTCTCTTTTCTGAATTTCTGAGTTTCTGCGATTTTCTTCAATGGCGTTGAAGAGCGAAATGAGAGTTATTTGCTCGGGTGGGATGGAGGAGGATAATGCAATTGCACACTTGGATTTTCTGTGAGGATCAATCAAAAGAAACTAATGCAATGATTTAACTTCAATTTCCAGTTACAGTGATTCGGATGGAAAGCCTAGAGCGTCAGAAACTAACGCAAGGACTATTAAGTATATTCGTTTCCCCTCTTTCACTTCATGGATTATAATTTCGGTTTGGTTTTGAGATCGGCAGATCCGTTGTGGATTGATTGATCTATTTGCTAACTCGAGATTCTTTCTTTCCATAGTTGACTGTCAAATTTGTATGAAGCTGTTGAATTTATGAATGGATTAGTAAGATTATCATTCTCACTTACATTTGCGTTTGAATTTGTAGTATACGCACAAAGCGGCATTCTCAGGAATAGGGAGGGGGCAATCGCGGTAGGGTTAGACAAGACTGTAAAAGTTTTAGGCATAATCGGAAATAGTTTATCGTATCTGAACACCAGAAGCCGGTTTGTGACAGGCGTGGCTCCAAAGTCAAGTAGAATTTCTGTTCTAGCTTTTGAAGTGGCAAACACGATAGCAAAAGGGGCAAACTTATCAGAGTTTCTTTTGGAAGAAAATATACAGTTCTTGAGGAAGGAGATTCTAGAATCTGATGCAGTTAAGCTTTTAGTCTCTAATAATATGGAGGAGTTGCTAAATATAGCTGCTGATGACAAAAGGTTGCTTACTGATAGGATAATACTTCTCTTCTGCCTCGAATTTTCGGTCATTAAACTCCTCTGAACTTCTAGGACTGTCCTCTTATTTTTACCTGTGAATGTATAGGTGGGAGTTTGATATTTTTTTGGAAGAAGTTATACGATTTGGGAATTTATGTTGGAATCCTCTTTGGCACAATTTGGATCCTTACTTTTCGAGGTAAGGTGAAATCGTGAATTCTTGTATAAAAAGATGTTGTCAACTTCGATGGCTAATTTTGTTTTTGGTCCGATCATTACTCTTGAGATCGTTGTTATATTTCAGACTAGATTTGGAGGACTTTAGCCAAATGCAAGTTAGAGCCGAGGCAGAAAAAGCAATGTAGGAGTTGACTACTTTGGCTCAGCATACTTCTGTGAGTTCTAATCATATCACGAGCGTTGATGAGATTTATTTAGCATGCCTTAAATTCTTCCTCTATTGATAATAATTTTTTCCATTAATGGATAGGAATTATACCATGGGTTACATGTTTTGGACAGATTTGAACAAGATTATAGGTGAAAACTAGATGAAGTCGAGTCCTAGAATCATAGGTGAAAAGGTTAAAAAAATGACCACTTTTATCTGGCAGTTCTCTCGCAAGTTGTAGTGTTCCCCATATACAATTTGGTATCCACCTAATACAATGGATTACACTTGCATTTTTGCCTTGTAATTGCAGGAGAAGTTACCGCAGTTCTCGAACGGGAGCTAAATATCCAAAGAAAGGTTGTCAAAAGCTTGAAAAAGGAATCTCTTTGGTCGAGAAATTTGGAAGAGGTATATAATAACTAGAAGCCTCTTGCTATTTTATTCGAGCTATCAGTGTAACATAAGCAATCAGCTTGTGGGTTATATTCAAGTCATATGCTCATTTCAGATCATGAAAAAACTTGGTGATGTGGTAACATACATGCATGAATCAATCGCTGAAGCATTTGAAAACAAGGGTAAAGTTTATCTTCAGGGCTTCAATATCTAATGATTATTTAATTGCATTGTAATTGAATCACACCTCTAACATTATTAAGATTTTGTAGTACACAAATGGCTCCTTTTTAGTTCAAAATTTTTAATATTTTCTAGGCAGATCGCCCTTCCTTTGTTCCTTCTAACACGAGGGACGCGTTATTTCATAGATTACTTGAGAGTGTTAAAACATCTTTACGGCCTCGATTGCGGGATGTTCTTGTAAAGGAAGAGGTACAAACTCTGAAGAATTTTTTTTTTGTCACCTGTCTTAGTCTTAGGTATCATCCACTCTTAACCATTCACTTATTTCTATTGTATTTGCTTCAGTTCTCAATTTCTCAGGTGAAAGCTGAAATAATCAAGACTCTTCAATGGCTTCTTCCAGTGGCTACAAATACCTTCTAGTAGGGAAATAGTTGTCTCCTTCAGAATTTCCTTTTATTTTTGTAGTCATTAAGTTGGTTATTACTAATATGCTTCTTTAATCTGGGAACAGATTGACCCAAACGTTTGGTTGGATCGGTGAATGGGCGAATGGCAGGTCAGTTTAAGGCCATACCTCCCCTCTTTCTCTCACCCTCCATTCGTATTTACCAATATACATAAAACTTGAGATCATTTTCCAACTTTTCATCTCCTTTTTGCTTCAACTTGCAGCAATGATTCAGCCTCATGGAAAAGTAACAACATAATTAGGCTCCAAACACCCTATCACGCAGATAAAAAGACAACCGAAGAACAGATACTTAAATTGGTAATATGGCTTCAAGTTCTCATCAGCTTAGTGAAGCACAAAAACCAACTTTTGTGGCCTGTTGGCAACTTGCTCCATCTGATGAAAATTCGCATTTGATCCTGATACCAAATTGTAACAAGATACATCTATCAGGTAATTGGAAAACTTTAAATATTGGGCATCACGTTTATTTTATTATTAATGTCTTTGGAATTACGATTTAAACTAAAGTTTAGTTTGACTAATTTGAAGGTGCTGTGCTTGTCATTTAGAATGTTTTTATGGAAGATAAACTTGGTCTAGAAGCGCATTTACAGATCAGCACCTCCTCCTCGTTCGTAGATTTTGTTTTGTCAGGCGTGATTTTTGCTTGAAACGAGAATGACGAGATTGTATATTAGTTGAAGTGACTTTCTTGTCTAGTATTATGGTCAGAAGCAGGATACGAGGAAGGCGGCAAAATGTGTCTTTTTCTGGGTTACTAAAATATCAAAGAAGTCGGCTGCATGCATAATAATCCAGCTAAACCTTGTAAGCATCGACCTTTGTCAGCGTCTTGAATTCTTAAATTTCAACACTTTCGGCTTATCCGGCGAAGCTTTTTGTTTCCTTAACAAAAATAGCGTAGCTTTGCGGCAAGACAAGACTCCTTGTGTTGGCTTTGAAGATAATCAAGTTCCGTACACTTCATTCTGTACTGCCATTTCTCTTGGATTAATAAAACGAAGCTTCTTAAAATAAAAGGGAAAATTTACAACCAAACAAATATAAGGTTAATAATTTTTGCTAATAACTGACGACAGAAACATCTCATTTACCTATTGAAAGAATAATCATGTTTTTTGTTTTTCAAAAGTGTTGTCGAGTATCTTCCTGATCCTCCGTCGTCTAGTGTTCATCACCATCTTCTCTTTTCTTTTCCTGATTCATCGTCGTCGTCGTCTAGTGTTTAAATGATTGGCTTATCATTGATCCATCATATAGCAATGAATTGTGGTTGATTTGTTAATTTTTGTATTTAGAAGGATGAATCAATTTCAACATGTGTTTCAAACCTTAAGAGAAGCGCAACTAATTTGACCAAATTCTATCCAGTCATTGTCTATAGACTTTCCCACAATTGCATGCTTTCAAATGTAGTTTTGTTCGGGTTTCGAACCACGAAAGTGGCAAAATAAAATCATAAATTTTTGGAGTCGATGGTGAATTATATGCATTACGCGCGGTTGGGGTGCGGGGCAGAGTCTTGCGATGTTTGAGATGTATTTCAATCAAAGTTTTCATTATTTTTGTCGCAGCTAATTAGCTCGAAATTAACTGGTTAGCCAAATATTACATTAAGAAGTTGGGTGTGATGAGTCCATGGTGGTGGCTTTAAACAAATATTTAGGAGGAGAAACGTGTGCGCCTACGCATGTACGAATGGGACTGGTATGGTCTTGTCAAATCACCCACCAGCTGCATTCTCATTTCAAATGGCCCATTTTTATAATACCCATTTGGGTTGTTGAGTGAATCAAAATCGATAATTTTGACCTTAAACAAACATAAACACACAGTCAAGTATAGTTTGCAGGAGGAACTTAATGAAAATAGAGAGCCAAACACGAGAAAGGCCATCGTGACGAAAAACAGAAGAACAAGGGCAATAGTTACCGCTTTGTCTCGACAAGATCCTAAAATGAAATTGAATTTCAACTCATGTTTACAAGAAATTGCCTGAAAATTGTGTTTTTATGTTATCGTCACATGGGTTTGACGCCTTTTGTTCTTTTCAGGGTGCCAAGAAAATACCAAGTCAGCTATATCACAACATTTTGGCATTCTATAAATACGCCTTCCATTCTGATTTTGTAGCACTGCATCCTCTTCCTCCTCTCTTCTGTCCTCTTCTTCTTCAGTGAGTTGCCAGAAGAGACGAGAGGATCGACGCCTTCTTCTTCTTCTCTCCTCTCTCTCTCTCTCTCTCTCTCTCTGACTCGTATTTTTTCGATTTTTTAGAACCGCCATATCTTCAGCTAATTTAAAATGGGTAGGCAAGCGCCACGGTTACTCATTCTCTTGGCTTTTAAGCTCTTCATGCCAGGTTGGTTCAATGAAATTATCAAATAAATTGAAACAGTGCCGTCTGTTCGAGCTGATAGTGTTTTGCTGTTCTAACTTATAGAAATGAACTTGCAGGAGTATTCTCTACGACGTTCACGATAGTAAACAAATGTGACTACACAGTTTGGCCTGGCATTTTATCCAACGCTGGAATCGCACCGCTTTCCACCACCGGCTTCGTACTTCAGACCGGCGAGTCTAAAATTCTCAACGCACCGACTTCGTGGGGTGGTCGCTTCTGGGGAAGAACTTACTGCTCCGAAGACTCCACTGGAAAGTTCTCGTGCGTAACAGGTGATTGTGGCTCTAGTAAGGTAGAATGTGCCGGAAATGGAGCCGCACCGCCTGCCACTCTCGCCGAATTCACTTTAGATGGCTATGGGGGACTTGATTTCTTCGATGTTAGCTTAGTCGACGGGTACAACCTCCCCATGATGGTGGTTCCGCAGGGAGGCACTGGTGAGAAGTGCACGAGCACGGGGTGCGTGGTGGATCTGAACAGCTCGTGTCCGTCGGAGCTGAAGGTGACGAGCGTGGACAGCAACGAAAGCGTGGCATGTAAAAGCGCTTGTGAAGCATTTGGGAAGCCGGAATATTGCTGCAACGGCCCTTACAGCACACCCGACACATGCCAGCCGTCGTCTTACTCTCAAATGTTCAAATCCGCGTGCCCCCGCGCATACAGCTACGCCTACGACGATACGACGAGTACCTTCATATGTGCATCTGCTGATTATACTATCACTTTCTGCCCATCTCCGACCACCAGGTAAATTTATGAAAATCCCCGCCAAACTTTCCTCTTTCCTTCCCTGCAATTCGAACGTTGGTCCTCCAAAGTAAATTATTAATACCGACGTTTAAGATGGTTTTATTCTTTATTCACGTTTTTCATGATTTTCTAAAAGAACTAAGTATGCCTGTTCTAATTCCAAAAAATAAAAAATATTGAATAAACCCAGAAAAAGACAGCTTGAAAATCTGTGTTTAGGTATGAATATGATGGGTTTGTAAGGAAGGCGGGCGGGAATTGGGTATTTGTCAATATTATAGTATAGCTAAGTCGGCCTTTTGATGCGCATGCTATCTCTCCTCGTCTTCTCCGTTCTCCACACGCAACGTCGAAATAAAAAAAATCTGGTAATGGTTTCACATTGGTTTTTAGTAAACAGTTTGTTGACGGGTAGATGTCTGGTGGAGTTTCTGTATTTGTTCTACTGCTATTCGAGATGTCATTGAAGGGTTTTGCTGATTTGCAGAATTTGTTGTGATATTATTTTGCAGTCAAAAGTCATCGCAGGGCTCTTCGACCAACGGCACAATGGTGTACGAAGGTGCAGAGTTATACAAGAGTGGCGCATCGTCATTCTCCACGGTCGGCCTTTTATCCGGAGGCAGTTCTTTTGTGGGCGTGCTCGTCTTCGCTCTGGCAATTCATCAGATAGTCTAACTTCTTTTCAATTTTTTCTCCAAAGCCAGATTTAGGAAGCATGAGAGGCAAATTTAGCAGAAATTATAGAGGTTTTTATATAGAAAGAATACTTAGATTCTTATTCTTTGTATGAAGCAGTGGATTTTAGATATATTCAAATAAATTCATTATGTCAAGTGAATTTGTTTAAAATTGAATTATAGTGGGCAGAACAAATTGGTTTATCACTCATTAAGCCCAATGACAAAAGGATATGATTACAGTGAGTGCTCTTCTAGGTGCCCTAAAAAGAACAAACCAAGAGAGCCTTTTACTCGCTTGCTCAAAATGTCTTCAACGTCTTTTTCTCCAATTAGCAGGTGAGGAGAATGCCATAAAAGTTGCTCCAACCTTGTTTTTGTGGGTTACAGCCTCTTGTCAAACTAATAATTAAAGTCTCACATCAAACCAGAATGAGCCGAACAGGCCACTTTTGTGGCGAACCCCTCGACCGCCCTGAGGATCAGTCAACGAAGAACATGTGCAACGCAACACTTCGTCCATTGATTACAAAATCACCAAAAGCTGTGTCTCAATTTGCACTAGTCCATTAGGAACAAGTTGATTATAAGAAAATCAGAATGAACAACCCTACGTAGTATGTTATATATCTCGTCCTCAGAAGATGCCAAATTGTTGCTGGCCCCTCCCTTCACTTGCGGAATGAAATTCTAAAACAATGACTACAAGGGAAGGAGACCCATAGTTATAAATTTGGGTGAATACACATGGAAGCGACATATACCAAACCTGTGTTCAATGGCCTTCTATAGAACACGAAGAAAAAAGTATATATTCCAAATTAAGAAAAATTTCAAAGGAAAAACCCAACTTTACCTCTCGGGAATCATATTACATCATCATGTTCCCTAGCTTTATTAGGTTAACATTCCCCTTCCCACTAAAAGTAATTGGGCAGCGCACCTTCTCAGCTGGATCATTGTTTTGGGTTAGGTAGGCATGGGTCTGCTCTTGGTTCCTAAATGATCCTGAGAAAGGAACAAACTCATCAATTGGCTATTTCCACGGAGGCTGTTGGTGTTTATAGCTAAACGGGTTGGATTCCCATGCCCCATCAGGTTCCTTCCTCTTCCCACCAATCCCAGAACTGGAGGGCCGTGAATTAGACCTCAACTGCTCGTCGACAGTCCTATTATGAACTGGAAGGAAAAACTGCCTCAAACCACCCGAGTCCCGACCCACCCCATCAATCATGAACCCGGAATTTAGATCAAAGTTAGAGTGAGAGGGTCCCACGCCATTTAGACCTGATTGGGTGTCGCTCATGCTCATGATGAATGGTGGCTGAGAGTAAGAGGGCTGTGGAATGGCTGAAGTAGAGCCCAAAATTTGAGGTACTACACTACCCCCTCTTGAGTCCACAATGTAAGGAATAGTGTCACCAGGTCCGTACATAGCAGAAGTGAAAGGTATATTTGGGCCTACTGTCAAGCCATTGTACCCAAAAAGAGGAGCTTGAGTGTAAGACATAGAAGTATTCATGCCCAATACAAAACCTGTTCTCGTAATGCTACCACCAGATGCATGTTCAACAGCTCGGCCATTAGGATAAGATGGTGTTTCAAGAACAACTTCTTTTCTTCCTACCTCCACCTTGGTACCCATTATGGAAATGACAGAGGCACCAGGTTTAGGTCCTCTATACACACCAACATTTGAAGACCTAACGGGACCATGTTCTGAAGAATCAATTTGAACAAATGGCCTGTCATTCAAATCAATTTTCTTCAATAAAGGTTGCATAGAAGATGATGAGGATGCAGGAGAAGCATTGCGTCCATTTTCGTCATGAAAAAGCCGTGCCTCCGGCCTCAGATCCAGTACAGAAGCATCACCATCATCACTAACACAGTTTAAATCCAACCTTAATCCTTCCTCTCTTCTAAAACTTGTTTCCTCTAAAGATTTCCCAGCAGGGAGGTCAGCAGAAAACATTGTCTGTCTTCCCACTTCATCTCCTGTCTCAGTAACATTCAAATCAAATGCAGGAATGTCCTGCCTCCGCTTAGTATCAGAGTTTCCCCCAGAAAAGAAAGATTTATCACCATCAGGCGTTCTCCTAGGAGATGCCTGACGGAAAGCACTTGTAGCTGCAGAACCTCTCCATCCAAGAGTACCTTCAAACTGCAAAGGAGTTAGTGGCAATCCAGGAACTGCCGCTGGCCTCGAAACTGACACAACAGAAATAAGAGTAGAGATTGAATTTGCTAAATGATCCATATCATCAGAACAGACTTCTTCATTCAGATCAAAGTCACACAGTCCTTTCTCTGTGTTTGCCTCTACTTCATTGCATGCTTCAGTCACCTGCGAGGACTCCACATCGAACAAAGTTTCTTTTTCCGTATCCAGGATGTCAATATTGCATAAATGTACTTCCTCCTCAGAGTATCCTTCCGTCGAATGACTTTGTGTAGCTTGATCTTCTTTTGGTTGCACTAAAGTTTGTTCGTCATGCTTTCCAGTAATGGAGTCTGGACTTCCTAGATTCCTGATTCCACCACCTGAGATTTTTTCAGAAGACGAGCTACATGGCCCTCTGTAACCAACCATTTCCCTCTCTACTTCTTGAGCAACTTTTCTAGCAACCTCTAAAGCATCAACCATGCCATCATCAAGTTCCATATCTGAACTTTCTTCAATCACTTTTGGTCTCCTAGAATTTAATATTGGTTCAGAAAATTCAGAATCAGTCGTATGGTCCTCACTTTCATTATTACTACGCTCATGTTCATCCATCGCACTAATATCTTCCCTACTGGAAAAAGTTGTCTCTAGGTTTTTACGTTTCTTCAGTATAGCTCCACAGTCGGATGCTTCATATAAAGCATTTGGATGATACTCACCATCTTGACCTGCAATTTTGAACGCCAGCATACTGCAATAATTACCTTTCTTGTTGTTCATTTCACTCCTAAAATCTGATGCAAATGTCCTCTCACTATCAAGACCACTCCTATTTTGAAATATACCAGCCTGATCATCCCTACAATCATCTTGTAAAGAAATTTCTTTATAGGACTCTTCAGCACTAATGGCATCGCCTGATATAATAGCTCCAGGTTCTGGCATGTTAGAGGAGGGTAAAATCTCTAATTTCTCTGTCACACTTGAGTGGTCGGAAGACCTATCACTCCTACATGTTTGGATTTCATCTTTAGGTAAATCGCGCAACATCAAGAGTTCATCAGCACCAGTTTCCTCTGTAACCAGAGAGCAATGAATCTCAGAAATTGAATTTTCTTCCACAGAACCAGTGTAGGTTTCCTTATTCCTTGAACCATCTTCTAAAAGAGGTTTTACCTCAACAGCTGAAGACGGAATAGTTTGAGGTTTATCGTCTATCCCTGACTGGTCGGATATAACATCTCCCAACTCATTTAACTGAGTTTGAATATTTAAATCTCCAACCTGTTCTGACTGAAGAGCATCTGAGTTTCTTGATGGCAATGTTTCACCAAGCAAGTCTTCTGATTTTTGGTTTTCTGCGTTAGTTACTCCTCTCTCCTGTGGAATTTTTGAAGCAGACGGCATGCCATCCTCACCTAGAAGGTCTGTATTATCACCATAAGATCCTCCAACATTTTCTGCTACACTATGAACAACACTATTGTTTGTTTCTGGCTTCCAACTCTCAAAAAGATCTCTTGCCCTATCCTGAACCCTAACACTGTTGTGGCCAAGAAGATTTTTAACAGTATTAAATATCCCAGAAGAAATGGACTTCTCACTGCTTATGTGGAGCTTCTCAAGTGCTCTAAGTAGAACACTAAGCGACTCTTCCACACAGCTGTCATTTGTATCATTGCTAAATTTTTGTGCATCCTCAAGCCATCTATCAATGAACCAAAGTCCATCTAGTTTGATAAAAAGATCAAGACAACCCTTATTCTCTGTAGCAGAGAGTGTACTTGCAACAGCAGCCCACTGCCTGGTTGCATCTCCAGCGTTCTTTACAGCAAAATCTTTCTCCTTCTGCATAACAGCAACCAGCTCCTCAACTCTTGACAGGACTGTGAGCCCATTTTTAATTTCAGTCAAAGTAAAGAAATCTTCAAGTGTCATGCTGCCTCACATACCGGTGTTTCCAAGCATCAAACATAACCTTTGTTGAAACCTGCCATTCTGTCTCTGGAGAAATAGACCAGACTTCCAAGCTAAACCAATTAAATATCTCTGCAGAATCAATCAAGTATATATTTGATTAAACTCTTAAATAATACAATCATAATGCATTATCCTCATTCTCAGAAAGAAACTTTAGCATTAAGAAGATGATTACATCTTCATAGTTATTGATGAATCTATAACACATAAAGACAAAACGTTGCCAAATTGGCAATAGAACCAGCTCTGAATGAATTGATCACAAGTCACGATTAAATGCATGAACACTTTGATCGCTAAAAAGATAAAAAGAAGTGACAACTGGATAGCATAAGTTGGTTCCCTCCAAGGTAGTTTAAAATTTCAAAAGTAACACCGAAATCCAGTAAATATCATTAGTATATAATCAAAGGTGTCATTACTTGGCTAGAAAATACAAAAAACAAGGGAACTACTTTGAAATTGGTAATTAAGGTTTGTCAAAAATAAAAATTCAATGATAAACCAAAACTTAATACTTATTAAGGATGAAATTGCAGTAAAATTCAGTTAACTCGTTGGGGATAGCAGTTTGAAACTTCAACAGCATCATGGTTAGACTATGGCATACTATTTTTGTGAGGCATAAGAAAATCGTTTCCACATTTTATGACCAAAAAATTAAACCAAGACAATTTTAATAACACACACAAATTCTGTCCAAATGCCAGCATCCCGAAAACCATTGTTTACAGTTCTGAACAATCAAAGTTTTAGTGTAGATCAGTAGTATTACGTCTATCAATAGCATAAAATTACCAGTTGCCTCAATCTCTGCAGGAACAAGAATGTCCAATTGCAATTTCTGAACTCAAAAACTTTCGCCCTGAAGCAGCAAAAACTACCTACATTTAAAAAAAACAGAAGTCAATCTCTACTTGAGTTAGATTACATAATCGAGAACTGAGATCATTAATTCATTCATAATTTTTGAAACAACACAACTCCCACAACGCAGAAACCCTAAACAGCGCGTTTTTACAGAAAAGTACCGAAAATGAAGATAAGGAACTATAATTCCACAAAAAAAAAAAAAAAACACGGCGATGAGGACAAATACTGTTAACCCTAATAGCGACAAAACAATTAAGAGAAAACAAGCAATGAAATCATACAATGAGCTTTACCTTCAAAACTAAATTAGAAAACCCTAGCTCAAGGTCAGTGCCAGCAGAGAAGAAGAAGACGAAGAAGAAGACAAAGAAAAAGAACGTCCAACACGCTCGCCCAAGGAGGGCGCCAGCTCGCTCTCACGCGCTCTCTCTCTCTCTCTCTCTCTCTCAGACTCTCAAATTAAACCCTGCAACTTCCGCGTGTTAAATTGAGCTTTCTCTCCCCAAACCCCCCTATCTCTCTCTCTTCACAAAACCCTCGCCCACTCCTCTGTCGAACCTTTTCGAACCAGAAAGAGAGAGCAATGATATCCCCCTTCCCATGTTTTAATCTTTCCTCCTGATCATAAAAATTTCAACTTAGCCTTTTCTCTCATACGAACCGACCGGGTTGGACAGCCGTCTACAACGAGACGAGCCGGTGCAAGTAGTACAAGAAAGGACTAAGGATAGCCCGGAGACGCAGTCTAGGTTATCCTTATAGTCTATTGCGAAAAGGAAGCTAGCTCATCGTAGTCACCGCCTACGGGTCCCGCCTGACTCCCACGTGAGAAACATGTGGACACCTCCTTTGTTTATTAAGGAGAATTCTTGCTGGCTGTTAGGAAGCAGGTTGTGAGTAATTTTAGAATAAAGTTTTCTCAATTAAAAATACATCCCAATTATATTTCTAATTTAATAATTAAAATAGTGGTAAATCCTCAAAGCTGAATAACGCCCTCAAAATTCCTAATGGGCCACGCACATAATTTGTCGGGCAATGAACACATAACAAGCCCATTAAGCATATATAAATTTACAAGCTACTGCTTTGTTATTCACTGGAATATTTTAGAGCAAAAGACAGCTTTCTTCTTGAGAAACTACTAAAAATTGATGAGTTGGGTTTGAGCAGCGGCGGGGAGAGGAGGAGGTGGTGGTGGTGGGTTAGTGAGCATGTGTACAACCTCCCTCATAGTAGGCCTTGAAGAACTTTCTTCCTCGACGCACATCATGGCTATCATAAACAGATGGATGACACTTGTCAGTGGGTACCCACAGAGCCTGCGATCCACCACCGCCAGAACTGACGCCGCATCAGACGGCTGAGACATCTCCATTGTGGTTTCTCTTACCCACCTCACTATATCCACTCCATCTCCGAACTCCCCCACCGGCTTTCTTCCGGTCACCAGCTCAAGCAGCACTACTCCGAAGCTGTATACGTCGCTCTTCTCGTCCACCTTCAGCGTGTAAGCATACTCTGTCGCAAACCCACCATCACAAAGAATGAACATTAATGAATTACGAGAGTTAAGTCCGACTGACTCTTCTTTAATTTTACAGTCAAACTGCATTTCAGAAGCATGCAAAAAAGTCTGACATGGTATGTTTGATTAAACCAACAATGTAGTGACAAAGACTAATCAAACAGCGCGAATTAATTGAAATTGCATACCCAAAAGGACACGCTTTATTTTTCATTCTTTAGAACTCGTAGCAGTGAAATGAGTAATCGAAGTAAGATTAAGAACCTGGAGCAATGTAGCCATAGGAGCCAGCTATGGAGGACATGCATTCAGAGGCGCCAGCCTCTCGCAAGAATTTTGCGAGTCCAAAATCAGCAACATGAGCTTCGTAGTCTGAATCGAGCAAAATGTTGTTCGATTTCACGTCTCTGTGAATGATCAGAGGAATACAATCATGGTGAAGATAACAGAGACCTTTAGCTGCTTCAATGGCGATCTTGTACCTCAAATCCCACTGTAAATGGCCGCCTTTTGCTCCATGTAACATCTGCTCCAAGCTTCCATTGTTCATGTACTCGTAAAGTAAAAGATTGTTCTCCTTGTTCGATACATACCCTAAAAGTCTGACAATATTTCGGTGCTTGATTCGGCCTAAAGTCTGGATTTCCGCTGCAAAACCATGGTCGCTCCTTCCCATTCCTCGACCAACCAACCGTTTGATCGCTACTTCAAGACCATCCGGCATGGATCCTCGGTACACAATTCCAGCACCACCTTTTCCAATGATATTCTCTTCTTTCATGCACTCCACAACGTCTTCCACCTTAAAATTCAGTTTTTGGAAAGCAGTGAGCTTCCATGCTTCAGATTTCTGCAACATCTTCTTCATCGTATAAGCAGTGACTAGTAAGAATAACAGAACAGTAGTGATGGCAATGGTAGCAATAATAGCTATGATGATCTTGGAGGATTTGATTTTCTTCTGACTCCTATCAGAGTCTTTCGCATGGTATGGTAGAGACGGACAACTACTGTTACGGAACAGACAGAGGCCAGGATTCCCAGTGAAAGAGCTTTCGTTGAAGATGGAAAATTGGCCACCAGAGGGAACATTCCCGAAGAAATTGTTATCTGAAAGATCCAGAGTAGCAAGGCTTGTCATCGATCGGATTTCACTTGGTATTTCGCCGGTGAGTTGGTTGCCTGAAATATTGAATATGCTCAAAGTTTTCAACTTCGCAATCCCTTGAGGAATTTCTCCAACGAGCTTGTTGTGACTTAGATCGAATGCGGTTAGAGAATTGCATTGAGACATCGAGTTTGGGATTTCACCTCTGATATCATTGGAGCTCATGTTGATTTTCAAAAGCATTTTCAATTCAAATAGTTCTCTAGGAATTTCCCCAGTGAATTCATTCATTTCCAGCGACAATACCTGCAAGTTCTTCAGATTTCCAATGGCCGGAGGAATTTTTCCAGTAATTCTATTGTTGGACAATGTGACAAGTCCAAGAGAATCACCAGAAATTTGCAATGGGAGTTCGCCAGAAAAATAGTTATCACTCAACTCGATCAAAGTCAGTTCCGGCATGTCAAAAAATCCTGCAGGAATCGTACCGTTTAAGTAATTCTTCGTCATTCTAATTTTAGTCAGTGATTTGCAGCGGCCAAATTCTTCAGGGATTGGTCCGAAGAAGTAATTTCGCAAAACAATCATAGTCTTCAATTTTCCGCCCAAGCACAAGTTCGGAGGAATGGTTCCAGTAAGGTGATTCGTGGCTACGTCGAAATAGAGAAGCTTCCCGTTTCGTCCAAGATTTGGTGGGAGCTGAAGCGTGAAGTTATTCTCCCAAATTTGAAGCACTTCGAGGTTTGGAAGGTCTCCGATAAATGAAGGAATTGGACCGTGAAGCTTGTTCTTAAACAGATTAATAAGTGTAATATTCTGGAGCGCCGCAAAACTTTCTGGTATCTCTCCGGTTAGTTCGTTAATAGAAAGATCGAGCGATTTCAAGCTAATCAACCCAGAAAACTCCGAAGGAATACGGCCAGTGAGTCGATTGACTTGCAGAAACAGCGAGTGCATATGTTTTAAGAGGCTTAGGCTCGTTGGAATTTCCCCGGTGAGATTACAGCTACCCAAGTCAAGAAGTTCGAGGTTACTCAACGCTCCAAACTCCGGAGGTATTCCCCCTTCGTAGGCGTTGAAGTAACCGGCATAAAGTTTTTTCAGATTCTTCAGCCTAGATAAACTCGGCGGGAGCTTGCCGGTGAGTGCATTCCCACTCAAGCCCAAGAACTCCAAGCTCTGAATCTCCGAGTAAGCTTCCGGAATCTCTCCGGTGAAGAAGTTTCCACCGAGGTTGAGATGATTTAGCTTCTTGAGCTTGACGATCTCCAATGGAAGCGTTCCGGTGAAATTGTTGTTATAAACGTCGAGCGCCTCGAGCTCCTTCATAGTTAAAATGATTTCTCCGGGAAAATTACCGGTTAACACATTGCTGGAGACGTTAAGGTTCTTGAGAGAAACGAGCTTGGCCATTTCGACGGGAAGCTGACCGGTGAGATTGTCGAAGATCATCGTCAGGTTCACGAGCTTATCAAACAGCCCAATCTCAGGAGGAATCGAACCAACCAGGGAGAGATTGGAGACATTAAGCGCGACTACTCTGAAATCAGCATCGCACGACACGCCGGAGAAAGAGCAGTGGAGGGAAGGGGAAGACGAGGCTGAGGACAAGTTCACCCAATCATCCAACCCAGAACCATGAGGTTCAATCAAGGCGCTTCTGAACTTCAACAGTGCTTGTAAGTCACTGTCGGCAAAGGAAGAAGAGACGAAAAGGGAAACGAGGAAGAAAACGGAGAAGCCATGAACAGAAACGGTGAAGCTACTCATGGCGCGATCTTCGCTCAAGTTTCTACGGAAGAGAGAGCGGCAATGTAGCGTTAACTTGTGTGGTGAATCAGGCATCAAATGGGTGCTTAAAACAGAAGTCCCACTGACCAATGCCCAGAATCAAACGAAAAAGATCACCATTAAAAAAATGAAAACGGAGGACGAGAGAGAAAGTAGAAGAGAGAGTAGGGGCTGCAGACGGGGGACTTTAGGAACTTCTTGTCTTACCGAGACCCTTCTCTAGTCTCTGTAGCACCTCACCTGCCTTCGGGGTTTTGATGGGTCCCACTGTACACCATACGGACGTGACTCTCTGCCATCACCCGGATTACGCTTCCTTCCTTCGCCTCATTTCTTTCAAACATCTTTTAATTAATTTTTAATTCCATTTAATTATTGGGAAAAAAAGAGAGGATAGGGACAGATAAGAGGTGGGCCTGGGGTTGGTGGGCCCAGATCAAAGGCAGTCTCTGTCCACCGGAAGGACGACTCTGACTCCATATGGCTGTGAGCTGAAAGTCTACTCCTTTTCTTCAGCCCCTCACTCATTCTCCCAAGGTTGATCTGCCAGTGGTGGCCCCAACCCTCTGCATCCCACGTGGCATCTCCATCTCCATTCCCCCTTCATCCTTGTTCCATTCAGAGATGCTTCTTCTATTCAAATATTGTTATCGTTGAACGCATCTATTCCCCTTCTGGAGACCCTGGGCATTTATCCACACATTACAGAACATATTCATATTCTCCCATTAATGGACTTTTCGGAATCTTTGAAAATTACTTTGTCCATAGAATAATTATTAAGAATTTAATGACCCTAATTAACTCTCATTAATTTAATCCCCCACTTCTCATCCACGTGTCAACTAATTTTAATTTGGTTTGGTAAAGTTTCACTACATGATACACTTCACTTTTTATTGGTCGTGATCGAATTTTTTAAAGGAGTTTCTTTTGCATTATTAACTATAATCGTACTTAGTTGTAGAGCAAAGATTGTTACAGATTTAATTAGATTTTCCTCTTTTATTAATCACTGTAACTTTGTATACATATATATTGTACAATTATTGTGGAAGACCGGGGGGATCTAGAAGGGACATACAACATTATTGTTAATGGATACTTAGAGAAATTTGATTCACAAAACAAAAGTATTGAATTAGTAGGAGAGTGCGTTGACATTCTCCTCCTAGACCATCCATAATATTCAAACCATAATGTTGTATTATGGATTCTTTGTCCAATACTTTAATGAAGTTTTTATGATGACCAGCAGAGATAGTTGTATTGACAAAAAGGGGAGATTACAAGCAAGAGAGAAATTAGGACTTCTTGGGGTGCAAGTGTGTCCTGCAATCTCTAAAACACACGCTTAAATAGAGG
>CM039479.1:26905558-27003313 GCA_022433065.1 Begonia loranthoides | reverse complement strand
CCTCTATTTAAGCGTGTGTTTTAGAGATTGCAGGACACACTTGCACCCCCAGAAGTCCTAATTTCTCCCTTGCTTGTAATCTCCCCTTCTTGTCAATACAACTATCTCGTTTTCGCCTACTTCCTCCTCGCATCATTATTATTCCGCACTTATTATTTGGACCTTTATTTTGAAAAAAGTATTTTCTGCAACGAAAACGTGTCTTCCGCTACCAAATTGTGTCTTCCACTGTAAAAAAGATATTTTTTACAGTGGACACTTGTCTTCTGCTACAAAATTTTAGTTTTCTCAACACAACCCGAAAGTAAACCACGACCTTAATTGTTTCGTTTCAAACCTATTTCATATTGTTTTTATTCACTGGTCTTCAAAATTGAATCGAATAGTATATTTCGATATATTGATTGACTGATTCATTGTAACAAAGTAATATTTGAATAATTTTTAATAAAAGTTTTGTACTTATCGTTTGCTAACTCAATCTTGAAAATAAGTGAGTATAAACAATTTGATATAAGATGAAAACAAACCAATTGAGATACTGATTGTGTTTTATGTAGGAGTTGTGTCGAGGAAAATAATATTTTGTTGCATAAGATCAGTATCTGTTACGGAAAAAAAAATTTCACAATGAATACTTGATAGATTATTTTTTTAAATTTTAATTTATAACAAAAAAATGGAAAAAAACACATTTCGTAGCGAAAAATATCATTTCTGCATTATAAAGTAGTCAAATTATTTTAAACAATTTAATTTTTAAAAATGATTGCAATATCTACATCATTTATTTTTAATAATTTAATATTTTAATTGTTGGCTAAATTATTTTAAAATTGGGAAATTAACAAAACAACCAGTGTATTATGGAATCAATGACAAGTCAATTACTGAACAATTTTTACAGACAAATGAAACACTCAACTATAGAAAATGAACGACGCAAACATCACCGTTAACTTGAGAGAAATGAACCGATCATATCGTTTCAGAGAACTCTCAATGGAAAATAGTTAATACTTATGGAAAAAAGGTAATAACTCTGATTTTATAGACTTTATATGGAAAATAGCCAATACTGATTAAGAATGATTTTGAGAAAATATTGTATAAGTTAATTTTAATTTATTTTAGTTTTCTAATTTATAAGATTTTGTAAAAGAATATATATGTCTTAGATGTTGAATGATTTATAATTATTTTACTGTCAATGAGAGAATCACAACTTGTCTATGTTTTTTCACGAAGAAGACAATAGACTTATTTTTTATCTGCAAATGAAAGATGCAGATGAAAGACTATTTTCCTCTGAAGAAAGAACAAAAAGTCATCTTTCCGCAATTGAAAGTCATATTTCCTCTGTGAAAAATTTCTTTTCTATGAGGAAAATTATTTTTTATGATTCTTATTTCAATAACTCACTTTTTCGCATTTAAACGATAATATTTTTTTAGCGAAGAACGTAACAATAATAATTGCTCATTTTATTTTACATAGTTCAAAATTTAACTTGTTAACAAAAATTGTTTGGTGGATAACTTATTATTAAAGTTCATGATATAATAGTGTTTTGTTAATTTTATTTTTTCAAATTTTGTTAGTGAATTTGTCCAACTTTAATTGTTGGATTTATTTTTTCCTTAAAAAAAACAACAATTACACGTTTGCTTTTTCAAAATAAGAAAAAATGACAAATCAACCGTCGTACTTTATGAATAATAACAAGTCAACCACTAAATTATATTTTCTAGAAAATTAATCACTAAGTTATGGGAAAACGACGACGCAAATATCACTGTCACATTTGCCGTTAAACGTATTGATTTCGATATGCGGCATTTCATGTATTATTCCACCGCAAATCGATATTTTTAAAAATAACGTTATAATATTTATTGTTTGTGGCATATCATATATAATCCACCGATGATTGATAATGATATGCAATGGATCATCGTGCCTCATTTTATGTGATTGTGCCATAGTATATAACATTCGATTGTGTGCTCCGACGAGTTCACTGTGAACCACGAAATCTTCGGTGAACATTTGTATTCTCAAAGCTTAGTTCATCACGTTTTTCATCGATTCGAATGATGTTTAGAGTAAAGAAATTGACTCTCAACTGAAAGGGTGGTTCGTTGTAGACTCAACCATGGTCACGCCCAGAAATGACAGGCTCGGGTCGTGAACAAAGTCAAATTGCAACCGATCTCATTGTCAGTCAGTTGCACCGCAATGTATCCCCCGCAGTGCATGGTGGATCACCCCGTGGTTGCTGCCCCTGATGGTATAATTGAAGCATAAACTGAGGTTGAAGCACAACTTCAACCTCAGCCTCAAAAACGACCGGCAATAGATGCATTAGTCCGTTTCGAACCCGTTACAGCATGTTTCCACTCCCCACTCTTCAGAATAGCTAACGCGAAAGAACGATATGAAGCTGATGTTAAACACCGTTCAATTATTGTTTATAAAATAGTAGACTTTAAGTCATTGACTGAGTTGGAAATTGAACAATTGTTTAAGGGGGCTGACTTAGCTGGTTTGTGCCGATTGGGTGGAAGTTACTGTGAGCGCATTGTCATACTATTTTGTGCAAATTTGCAATTGTCCAATCAACTATTTGAGGTGTGGACTTACATATTTGGAATGGAGTTAAGGCTGACTACCAACGATATTAATGTGCTGCTTGGATGTTTGATGCAGGGACCAAGCAATCACTATTACCATGTGTCTCGGGAGCCACCTTTCATCAGACGAGGAGAAGGTCTGACGGTGGTTCAAAAATTGCACCATGATCCCCAGATTGGAGCATACAAGAAGCCAAACTCCAATGATTTGAATATTATCGCCTGAGTCATCCACATCATAATGATGCTGTAACACCCCATTTTCATTTTTCTAGCTTCGCAATGTAGTCAAGTTAGAATAAATAAAATATTTCGATTCGCGTATTGACAAGTCGATTTGGACGAAATTTAAGTTGGAAGGGAATCTAATAATTAAACTTAGAATAAATTATTTAATTGAAATAAAGAAATAAATAAATAGATTATTAATAAATAAAGAAATAAAAAGAAAAAAAAAAAAAAAGGAGAGGGGCTTTTCTGGAGATCGACGAAATGGAAACGGAGGAGGGAAATCGGAAAGGGAGAGGGAAGGCTCGGCGAGGGAAAAATCGACGCCGGGGAGCTGCGACGAGGGCCGGCGACACCACGGACGGCAGCGTGCGCTGTTCTGGACGGAGCTCGATGTCGGAATCGCTGCTGGAACGGCGGCGAATCGTCGGATCTCGCAGCCCTGCCCTGCTCGGTGTAGACGACGGCGATCTGCTCCTTTCGTGTTCGGTGGGTGCTCCGACGACACGATTCGTCGACATTCCGCAACAGCCAGTGGCCTTGACGATAGATCGTTCGGTTGTTGTGCCAACGTGTCGTCGGGTGTGAGTCGGTAGGTCGGTCCAGCTAAATTCAATTCAAAATTTTGAATTTAGGGGACTGCGAAATTGAGGGACGTGTGATCCGAGTTGGGTAGCCACGAACACAACTGACTGATACGATCCTCATTTCAAGGAATCACGTCCACCAATTTTCGACCATGGCTCTGTTCCGATTGGTGTTCGCCCCACTTCACAGGTAATTCTAATTCTTTTTAAACGCTGTTGGAGACGTCAACTAAGGGAATTATTTTCTTCCAGTGAGTGAGAGAAAAGTGAGAAAAGGAGAGAACGAAATAGAGGAAGGAAGTCAGTGGCAAGCTGCGAACAGTGGGCAGTGGACATTCCTACGTCGATCAATTTCTGTTCTGGATAGTTCCGTTCAGTGTTACCGGTTGGTTTTCGTCACTGTAGGTAAGGATTTGGGTTGGCCAAGGAGGCCCTACACCCAAGTAATGAGTGTGTGCGTATATTGAATAGGTGAATTCTATGTGTATTCTGCCGTAACTATTATTTCATGATCTTCTATTCTTATCAGACTTTGGTTGCTCAAAGTTCAATGTTTAGTTTAATTCTCTCGTGATATTCTTTTAATACCTGTGCTGAATGTTATGTTACATCCTCGTAGTAACAATTTGTCAAGATTAACAAAAGAAAATAATAAGTTGTGAATGAAGCATAGAAATGTTATGAGGAGATGAATTGGAATATTTGTGCGAAGATGAATTCAGCTTAGAATTGGTGATTACTGTGTTGTCGTTTCTAAAGATTTCTCTAATGAAATTCATATCACTGTGCATACATCAGTTATTATTAGACTCTGTAATAGATGTTAGATTTGTATATTTGTTTCCCATTAAATACCAATGAACGTTAACAAAAGTAAAGGACATGTACTCATTATTCAATTCTGTCATGTATATTGCTGTGATTTAGAGTATGTAACTGTTATTCTTTTTCGTAATGTATGGTGCTGTCTCAATGAGTAAAGAGTCTTTATTCATTACTAATCCTGTCATATATGCTGCCGTAATGTAATGGTTTAAGAGCATGATTTTGTTATTCATTTTAATGATATATGCTGCTGTGATTTAGGAAGTAAAAAGCATGAATTTGTTATTCATTCTTGACATGTATGCTGTTGTGATTTAATAAGTAAAGAGCATGAAATTTGTTATTAATTCTTGTTGTATATGTTGCCATGTTTTGTGGGTTAAAGAGCAGGTATTAATCATTTTGCCGCATCCTAAATGCTACAGTAATATTGCTTTATATCCTCTGTTGTCAAAATATGTTGATATTCATTAATTTATGCTTTGTTCTGTTAATTCAAAACCTATGTTCGTTGTTCTATTCAATAGTAATATTCGTTGTTGTAGTACCATCTTAGAAGCATGCCCATTACTCCACCTCACTATTAGGAAATGTACTTGTTCATCTTGGGTTAGGAATGTGTTTCCCGTTTCTTTCTAAAATTGTTACTGTTATTTAATTCTTTTAAGAAGTATGCTTACGCTATTTTATCCATTGTTAAAATCAATGAATCATACACTGCTCTGTTTTGTTAATAGTAATAGTATAACTTCGTTATTTGTATGATTTCATTGACAGCTTGTCAGTTATTTTATTAGTATTGATGTGATAGCATGCTTGGATGTCATCATTTAGTAATCATGATTAATTTTGTGTACCTTGATAATTATGCTTATTGCTTAGTTAGTGTTAAAGTATATGTGGATATGATGCCATAACATTTTATACCTTGTCGTTCTTATGTATGAAATTATGTTAAATTTACTATAAATTCTTCAAAGTAGCGTCGTTCGATATTCTTGTATGTGTTAGATGGGTAGGGTGCACTCATACATTCATATAATAGAAATCAAGTAGGGGGTACCCCTTGGGGTGGTACTCACAAGCATAGTAAGGGAGAGTAAAAATGATAAAGAAAAGACCAAAGGAAAGAAAAGAAAAGAAAAGGGAGTTGGGGGGCGGATGGATAGCGGGTCTAGTCTGCAACTAGCCGAAGCCCCTCCCTCATAGGGTACGGGAGTTCTAGTTGTAAGAAAAAGGTTAGATTCGATCACTATTTCATCACAAAGGAAATCCTCCAATCTCCAGCTCGAAGTACGAGTAAAGAAAGAAAGAAAGAAAAGAAAGAAAAGAAACGTAAATGAAAGAAGTTGGTTTGGGTGGTTCCCATTCCAAATGAACTAAAAGGAGAGACATTGCATTTTTGTTTTCCCCAATTCCTTACTGAGCCCAAAAGCTCACATCCTTACTTGTGGTGTAGGTGATGATATGGCCGTGACAGGAGTTAAGGAGGAGGTCATTCCGGTGGAGCCTGTGGCGTATCCGGAGGAGACGCAAAGAGAGCAGTAGTAGGGTTACGGTATGCAAATAAGGAAGAAAGACAAGAAATAAAAAGGAGTTTCAAAAACTTTGTTATGAACGTTATTTAACTTTTTCTTGCTTAGTTGACTGATATTTAAAGTTT
Organism: Begonia loranthoides; assembly: GCA_022433065.1. Lineage (NCBI taxonomy): Eukaryota > Viridiplantae > Streptophyta > Magnoliopsida > Cucurbitales > Begoniaceae > Begonia > Begonia loranthoides. The sequence goes on along the minus strand of CM039479.1, from coordinate 26,997,377 downwards.
TATTTGGATTTCATTTATTATGTGATTTTGATACATTTTCTTTTATTTCACGCTTCCGCAATTTTAATTAAGTAGGGTTAAATTTCTTTAAATTTAACAAATTGTTTTAGAAAGTTAGTAACACTCGAATTATTGCACTCTGTTTTCAAAAGTCTAAGTATTTAAGTTGCATTTTCTTTAAGATTTTAATTGAGCTAGAAAATTAATGAGTTTTTAAATAAGTAGAAATTCGGGTCGTTACAGATGCACACCAATTTGCCTCGGAATGGACATCAAAACCATGTTAGCTGCATAGATCTCTATTTGCTCGATTTAGTACGATCCGCTACTGATCATCATATGTCGTCTACCTTGTATGAATTCATATTACACCTCGTGATTTTCTCAGTGATTTTGTCATCGATTAGCAAACCCTAGACATTTCTAAGAGCTGAATTATACAACATTTTAGCAAAGTTTAAGCATTTTTTGAACACCAAATGGTGTCCTGGAGGATGGAGTAATTTGTTATTAACCGCCAAGTTGAAGTGTGGCCCACGTCGACAGTTTTGGCAAATGAGGTACCTGGAATTGGAGACGAATCTACTATAGTGGTGCATTCTGTCTCGGGAACTCTAGACAAAGAGGAGATCCGTTCATTATTCGAATCTAGTTGTGACGAAAATATGAACATGGCCTAGACGCCCACCACAAGCAGAATGCATGTTTGCTGGTATGGATCTTGGCAAAAAGTATAGTTCACTGAATAAAATTAGAGAAGAAATTGTTGATCATGCGTTGAAGAATGAGTACGAGATAAAATTCACCCGCAGTGACTCTCATCGGTTGAAGGCTGCCTACTAGAAAGGATACACGTGGCGAGTGTACACCTAAAAAATGCAAGGTGAAATGACGTTTCAAATAAAGTGTTATAACAACGTTCATACTTGGTTGAGAAAGATGTAAAACCACCATGTCTCTGTCAAATGGGTGGTAGCGTATTACTTCGACAGATTTAAAAGTCATGCCGACTATGACATTTCCTAGAAGCTCGGTGCGTGTTGGTTGATGATGAATGAAATGGTGTGAGTCAATTTCTTTTTCAAAAAATTGAAAATTTTATAACAATTTCCCTTATTTTTAGACTATTCCCCCTGTGACATTATCAAATACCATATATTATCCAAACATATATTATCAAAGTAAACAAAACATAATATAAACATCAACATAATGTTTTACAACCATATCGTGCATATGTGCATCACAAACGCAATTTATTAATGCAATTACAATCATATCGTGCATATGTGCATTACAGACACAATTTATCAATTCAATTACAACCATATCGTGCATATGTACATGACAGACGCAAAACAAATTATCAATTTCGTTACAAACATATAATGTATATGTACACTAAGAATCAGTATGCTCTAACTACATCATTCATTTGTATTGTTTCATGATGAACATCAAATTGTCTGTCTCGAATAAACAGTTTTAGATGATGTATATCTGGTTTCGACGGACAGTTTATCTATTGATCTTTGCATGTTTGCTCACTCAATTGCATTATCTGATGTTCCTCGCATATAAGTGTCAGATGCAAAACTGATGCTTCGCTTGCCACCCATTGTGCAAGGGCATGACGCATTTTCATTTTTCTAGAGCAAGTATAAAAATCGTTATAGCACTTTATTTGAAATGTCATTTTACCTTGCATTTTCGAGGCGTGCATCTGCCACGTGCATCCTTCCTAACAGGCAGCCCTCAACCAATGTATGTGAGCGTGTTCATGTGCATGTGTCATAGTATATGAGACTCAATTGTGCGATCTAGCGAGTTGATCGCGAATCACGAAATCCTCAGCGACGCAAGGTACAATGTTGTAGTAAAGCTCAACAGAGATGTTCTAAGGGTTAAGTACTACGATTTTCCTATCGAGCAAGACGGAGTTTTCGATATTTCTTAAAATTGGGAGCTATAAAGAGGTGAAAGAGTTGAAGCCTAGGTTTCAGCCATTGTCAGTACAACTACAGGACTTCGAGTGTTTCGTCACCGTAGTACTTAATCCTTAGAACATTGCCGTTGAATTCTACTCCAACATTGTACCTCGCGTTACCGATGTTTTCGTGATTTGCAGTCAACTCGTCGAACTACTCCACACAGTCGAGTTTTATATAGTACGAACGTAGAAAGACGCATGATGCTCCGCGACTGATTATTATCAATCCACTGCAAATCGTAGTCAATCCATCGCAGATCGTAGTCAATTTGTGATGGATCGTATTATGATATGTGATGAACTATAAATATTATAATGTTATTTTTAAAAATATTGATCTACTGCATAATAGTATACATATTGCCACATATTGAAAATAATGAGTTTAATGGCCAATATGATTACTATGTTTGGGAGAATTTTTTCTATAGTTTATCGTTTAATTTATTAAAAAAAAAGCTTATTAGTTGAATTGTTGTTGAACACGTGATAAAAGGGTTGATTTGTTATTTTTCTTAATAATAATAATAAAAATGACGAAGGTAGCTTAGAGGACACGCAAGAAGAAGTGACTGGTGAGAGGAAAAAAGGGGACGACGAACAGAAAAGGCCGGGCGGTGTAGTTTTTGATGATGGCGGAGACGAGGGACGTTTCATCATTGTTTTCGGCTTCTGTCTGTGACCCGTGATGGACAGACAGTCCATGGACGCCGCCATTTTCATCTCTCTCTCTCTTCCTTTTTCTCTTCCTAATTAATTAATTTGTTTTAAAAATTATAATAACCAAATTAATCGTAAATCAAGTATTTGGAATGTAATGTAATGTGTTGTTGGGCTTTTGGTTCTATCAGTATCTATGGCTCATCTGGGCCTTCAAATCTACCCTAGAATTAATTACTTATGGCTTAAATTAAGCGAAATGGCCTAAAGATACACTGTCCATAAATGGGCCTCCAATTATTACCTGGCTGTGGCTAGGACTAGACAAGAACCAGACCAGAACTGAGAACTGAACCGGAACCGACAGTCGGTTCCTGTTCTGTTTTGGTTCTCGGTTCCCAATTCATATAGTTTGTCGGTTCTCGATTCTTTAATAAAGGAGAGTTCGGTTCTCGGTTCCATATGGCAAGAACCGAGAACCGATCAATATTAAATAAATTTTGTTAACCCTAGAACTCCCCCACCCCCCCTCGATTCTGGCAACTAGAGATTGGAAGGAGAGAGTGTGATCGGCAAGACCTACAGACAGCGATCGATGATTTGAAGCTGCGACGACGACTGCGAAGGTGAGTAGTCGACTGCGAAGGTACTAGGAGCGCTGCGAACTGCAAAGAGGCGACGAGCACTGCAAAGGGACGACGGGCAGTGCGAACCAGCGACGACGACTGTGAAGCTGTGCGACTCAGATTCACGACGACGACTGCGAATATAGTTTGATTTCTTCCCCGATTCTAGTCTAGTTTGTTGTTCTGCTCCCTTGAATCTGATTTCCCTTGAATCTGAGATTGTCAGTCATGAACTCTTTAGTTATTTTTTCTCTCTTTTTGGAAGCTTGAAAACCACAACTTTCACCATTTTAAACCATTTTTTTTTGGATTGATTCTTATTGCAGGTTGTAACAATCAAGAGTTTGCAGTTGAACAAGATTTTTTATTACTTTTTTTATAATTAGGTAATGGATGTTGTCTTTACCATCGTCTATTGCCCAGGCCTATACCTTTACATTCATTCTGATCATAATTTTTACATTTCTTCAACTGGCAGTGACGGAAACCGAGAACCGACGGTTTCGAACCCGGAACCGACCTCGATTCTGGATCTGGGTCTAGTTCTCATCAGTTTTGGGTTCGGTGCCGACTCCTCGAAACCGAAAACCGATTATTCGGTTTCGACGGGTCTAGCACTGACCCAAAACCCAATTTGCCCACCCCTGGCTGTGGCTGGTGGGTGGGCAAAGAAAATCAAACATTAATTTAATATTAAAAATATTGTCTCATTCACTATTTTTATATATTTATTTTTTATTATAATAATTATATTAATAAGTGATAGATACGTTAGAGTCTAAAATTAGAATTTTAACCTAATATTATCCTATTACAAATTTCAATCACGGATGAAAATATCATTTATTAAATTAATCTTTTAATTAGTAAAATTAAATAGACTTCATTGATGAAGGGCCGAACACTCTTCTCTGGCTCCTATTTGAGATAACTGTTTATAACAAATCTAATCAATCTTACATTTTAATTACATTAATTTCACTTTTTTTTTATTTTATCTTTTACACTAAGCCTCGATAGTTGTTTGTGATAATAGACATTGTTACAACTCATCCTAGAGAGGTTAACATGATCCATATGACAGTTCAACCAATATCAATAAGGATGTACGATCTCATATCGCTTGAAAAAGTGAAAAATGCATGATTTATAAATAGGATTTTTCTTCATACTTCTTACGACGTGTTTTTTGGTAACTCAAATTACAAAACGGTACAGGTTTTAGGCAAAAATGGACAATATTGTATTAAAAAGATTGAGAGAACTCGCCATGCGAAGGCCAGGATGACTCATGTGAGAGTCCAACCCATATAAGAGGGAGTGCATAATTTCAAATCACTTAAGAGAGTGAAAAATATATGGTTTATAATCAAAATTATTTTCTCTACCTAATATAATATAATGTATTTTTTTTTAACCCAAAAAATAAAACTATACAAATTTAAAATCAAAATGAATAATATTATACTAAGAAAATTGAGATGTTGTAGACATTATCTTGCATGGTTGTAGGTCACGTTCCAAATAAATTCTTTTGATTTAGAGTGAGTATATTATATAATGTTTATAAAAAATAGTTTGACTAATTTCTTAATTCAAAATCAAAATAGAAAAAAGGGTTGGCAAAAAAGAAATTTGAAGCAGTCCACAATTTGATCGACCGACCAAAACATGAAGTTCAAAGTGGATCTGCAACAACTGTTCCAGCAGTCCCACTATTACTTTGTATTATTTAATTATTATTTCTTTAATTTTATTGTATTTTATTCCTCCATGTAGTTGGTAATCGACTCTTAATTTAGAAATTTAAGGTTAGCCGGGAGGACATGGTAATAGATTATCCACACAAAAAGCCCAACATAATTATTGAGTTAAATTATTATAAAATAATCTTGAAACGTGACAAATAAATTGATAATTAATCACGTTTCCATGTTTCAAAGGGAGGTACGTGGGTTTGTCAAATGGTCGGTTTCCAATATGTATGTACGTAGACCCTGATGTAGAAAGAAATAGAGATTAACAATAATAACACGTCATTAGGTTGGGTAATTAGCGGGGGCTGATTATGACTAATGACTCGTGCATGCATTATTGCATCATGCATGCATCGATGTTTTCGAAACGACGACGTTGAAATATTTAAGTTAATGGCTTCTTCTTTTGGAAGGTCAACTCAATGCGTCTCACTCCATTACCCACAATTTAATGAGTAAAATTTATGTTATTGATGATTATTGTTAATTATTATGCGTAATTATTGAATAAATAAATATTTAATTTTTCATTATTATTTTTCTAAGGCTCTCATTGGTTCCATTTACGTGAGGGAACAGAAAATAAATTATAGGCCAACAACGTGTATGGCTGTGATTGCATGAATCATTTTCCGACCCAAACTAAGGTCGAGGACATGATCAACGGCTAATATTTTCTTACCGGGTTTCCAAAAATCGGCGATCCAACGGTCATCTAGTAATCGGCGGTCGCCGCCTTGTATACCAGGGCCTGTGCTAGGTCTCTTATAGGCCACCGTATCGTACCGGTGGTCGGTTAAACCAGAGAAATTATAAAATTATTATATTATGAAAAAATCTCTGACAGAAAAAATGACGAGGGAGCCGTTGAAGCTGTCTTGCTATAAAGGCCTACAGAAAGAAGCTGAGATTCAGCGGCAAGCCACAACCCTGTGTTTTATTCGGGTTTGCAAGCCTGTTCTTGATACGGGATAGAATGAATTTCTACGTGTTTTTTCAGCATGCAATCTCTTTATGACTGTATTTGTAATTAGTGTAGTATAAGTATCTCTTAAGTTGATCAGTGTAACTTTCTGAGAAAATTTTTAGTTACTTTCTCGAGAAAATCAGTTTATCTTACTGAGTTTGTTGATCGGGATTTTGAAAGATCAACGTTGTTTTTCTCTTTGTTTGAAATCTTCGTTTCTTTCAGATTTCGTAACTGTTGAGAAGGATTATTAATGGAGGCCGTTGTGGTTCCTTACAAGCAAATCAGAACTCCGAAGAGAAGCACAGACTCTCGTTCTAAGTTTTCCTCCGGGCCGGATAAAATTTTTGCTCCCAGTAACGTTCATGGGGGATTGTCGTTTTATCCTCCGCCTCACCTGGTGTATCCGTTGCCGTCCTCATTTCATTACCCACATATTCACCGCCAACCTCCTATTCTTCAGACGCCGGTTCACCATCTGCCTCTTCTTCCTTCTCGAACCAGAGACTTCCCTTCCTCTCCTCCTAAGCCAGCCCGAAAAGCCATTAAATTTAGAGATCAATCTCTCACCCCGAAGAAATCAAAATCACCTGGGAAAAACAAAAATCCAAAATTAGATTTGATATCTTCAGCTGCCAAAGCATCGGATGACCCGCTCAACTCATCAACTGCATGTTTAGGGCCCGATCCGATCAACCTTGAGATGGATCTTTCTAAAAGGCTTTTATCGCCGTCGCCGTCGCCGTCGTCATTATTGTTTTTAGGGAAGGATTTTGGTAGTGTCAGTGGGGAAGAATTAAAGAAATTCTCAGGTTCGGTTTTTACTCTCTCCCCCCATCCAAACAGCCTGCCACTACCTAAATTTTCCATAAGATCGAAGCGCGCGTGCAACGTGGAGGCGGGTGGAATCGACGCCGGCGCCACGGACAACCTCAGGCAACTTCTTCGTCTCCAATGAAGCCAGTTAAAAATATAGGCAGTTAAAATATGTTAGGGTTGTAATGAAGAACCAGCGGAATTGTCATGCAGCTGGTTCTTTACTTCGTTCGTCTTTTGCATTTTCTTGTCCATTGGAGAATGCTGTAGCTGTATTTTATTAGAACAAATAAATGCAGGAACAGTTTGAATTGCATAAAAAATCTCAACGCCAAATGCCCACATTCAAACCGGTTCGGTGCCGGTTTTTCATATGACCGGTTTCGATTTTTGAAAACCCAAAATCGAAACCAAACGGTTCGATTTCGTTCCACTCCAAAATCGGACCATAATCACTCCTAAACTGAACAAGAGAGAGATGGGTTTGTTTCGTGACTCATCAATTTGCTTGGGCCTTTCTTGGCCCATTTTGCGTATACTTGCGTTTCCTCACGCGCGTTAAAAGCTTATGATTACGTTTATAAAGTTCCCTTTCTCCTCCCCCGCCATTTTCTTCAACGCCGGAATTCTCTGTGAGGGAAGCCTAACTCCGTCGGCTTTAGCGATGCAACAAAGAGATTATAGTCCCGCTCCATATTACCAATACCCTCACATCCCAAGCTCTAATCCTATCCCCAATTCAACTTCCACTTCCGCCGATCTCCACCAAACCCCTTACGCCTCTGCTCCTCCCTTTTCCACCAATTACGCTCCCATTCCCTCCGATTACCCCCCGTACCCCTCTAATAATTACTCTTCCTATTCTCAAAATTCCGATCATCTCCCTGTCTCCCCCACTGCTCCCACCTATACTCCTTCCTCCAACCCTAATCTCCACCCGTTTGATCCCACTCCTCAGTCTTCTCCTTTCCCTACGTTTGAATCGCACGTTCCTTTTCAATCTCCGCCACAGCAGCAGTCTTATTATCCACCTTTCGATCAGCCTTCGACGGCTCACAATTATGCCCCTTCATCCTCCACTGTTCCCAACAAATCTACCTCCAATCCGACTCCGAGTTCCAATTCTCTGTACTCATCCGAGCAATATGCTCCATTTGGATCCTCCATGCCGCCTGCCTATGGGAATCCCTGCGATTATTCTGTAAAATTGGAACAGGGCAGTGGATATGTTGATAATAAATATGGAAATTACAATGAAAGCATATCTGGTTTCGGTTCGGATCTGTATGGGAAGAAGACGGATAATGGTGTATCACGCTATGAGTCAAGTTATGATGATGGCTTTGGGGATGGTGTGTATGCCTACCAAGGGGGCAAGGTTGAGCCATATGGAGCTCGTGGTACCGCCCCTAAGTCATCCACATGGACAGGATTCGATGATTATGGGAGGCCAATCAGTTTTCTTGCCGGGAAAGGCGCTTCCGGAGGTTCCAGCAAGATTGTGAGAGCCACTCCAACGGCGGATACACAAGAAGACGTCAAGAGTGGTGTGCAAAAGTTCCGGGTTAAGCTTTTGGCTGAGAGCGGAGGTCAGACTGCCACGGATGTTCTCTGTCAGGTACTGTGTAAATGCATCAGTCTGGGTTATCTTTTGCTTTGTGGCTCAAGTAATTGCTCGCATTCTTTCTTCACCATGTTAACCTTTTGATTTACAGTTTAATTTGTTTAGAGATCCAGTTTTACTTTTTTGTTGATTGGTCTTTTTGTTTGTACATTTGTCACTTTACGTGTTCAGTGCACTTGTAACCTTATAAATGGGCGACGGCTTATGAAAATTGAGGGGAAAAGGTGTATGTACTGATATGTAGAACACTTTCTGTGAAAATGAAATGTCCGCATGTCCACAATGTCTAGATTCATATAGTCCGCTATCTGTGATCTATTATCTTAAAGTCACGATTTTCTTCTCTTTTTTTTTTTTCGTTTTCCAGATTGGTTTAGATGGAATTCGTATGCTTGATCCAAATACTGGTCGAACACTGAGAATTTATCCTCTTGAGACAATTACAAAATGTGAAGTGAGTAAAATGCAATTTAATTTACTTAAATCTGTTGTGAAGCATAAAGCTGAATTACACTCATCCTATACAAAATTGTAGGTGGCAGAGTCATCCACTTTGGCGATTTGGTCTAAGAGCTCAGTGGATATTGAGCCGCGGAGGATAAGGTTGCTGTCCAGTAGTTATACTACTAATACTCTTTTGGACACAGTGACTGCAGCAACGGTACAGGTGAATGTCCTATCTTACTTTTCCTGCTGCTTGATTCACATTATATATGGTTTGTTAGTCATTAATTGCAAACTTTACATGTTAACTAAGCCTTGGTGTTTATTATGGAATTGCTGTTTACAGTAATATTTTTTGTTATTGTTTTGCTTTGTTTCTTTCTTATCTGTGTCTTACTTTTTCATATTTGAACGTGGGTAAAAAAGGTGGTTGTGTTTGCTGAGGTTATAATTAGTAATACTCCATAAAATTTTAATTCAACAGTGTCTATTGCATAAGAGATAAGAAAAAGGGGGAAAATTTGTCTTCACTCGTTTTTTACTTTTTATTTGTGAAGTCTCTAAAGAAACGAAGGTTGCATTTGACATTGCTTTTGGGGGACTAAAAGTGTTTATTTCATAATTTTAACTGTCATTAAGTGTTTGATAACAAAAACTGAAAGTGTTTTTTAAAATTACAACAATTTTGACAAGTTGAAAAATGTAGCCTTTGAAATTTGTTTCCCTAATAATGTGAAAGCGGTTATGAAAAAATTTATTTAAATTTTAATTCTTTAAATTTTTTAATAATGATATTTAACTATTCATTTTTTCTACCACTTGTTTTATTACCCTATCTTTCAATTCAAAAATATTTTTTTGTAATTAATAATTAGGTATCATAGGTTATTAATTTTTCTTATCAATAAATCACTTTCAAGAAGTTAATTTATCAAACAGTTGCTTCTTTTTCTTATAGCTGATTATTTTAAAAACATAACTAACAATGATTATTAAAAAGGTTACAGCAATACCAAATTGGCTCTAAGCTTTTAATACTACCAATCGTGCCATATACTTATTTTTCATTGGCATAAAATTATTCTTTTAGTAAGTGATGACAACTACAATCATTTTTTTTTTCAGATCAATTATTGAAACCTTGGGTGGCTTCAATTTGCTAAAACTCATATTACCAATTCTTATAAAGAAAGTAGATTAGAAGTGTAAATTTAACAGCAAGAAGAATTGACTTTATTACTTTAAGATATATTTTTAGAAGTTTTTGTGATTTTTCACGCTTGCAAATTTTATGGAGATTTATTTCGGTCAAAGCATATATTTAGTTCTTTTTTCTGAATAATTAATTAGAAAGCATTTTATGTTTCACTTCACTTTTTGATGTTACAAGTGTAAGTAATGTGTAATTCTTTTTCTCTCATTTGAATTCAGTTTAAGGAGATGGGGGGAAGAAGCAGGGCACCTGATTCTTTTAGGTCTAGTGAACAGTCTGTAGAAAGAAAGAAAGGATTTGGTGATTGGATGAACAAGATGAAGCCTGGAAATGTGGAAAAAGATCATTGGGTATGATGGATACATAGATTAGGAATATGTATATATGTTGAAATCAGAATTTTTTTTTCTTTATTAATATTTATACACTTGTATAACATAGAACCTTTGCCGTGACTGACTGCAAGCTTTTTTATTTGCTTTTATTAATTTGATATTACAAGCATGTAAAATATTCTTTTGGTCCATCTTTTTTGGAAGGTGCCTGATGAAGCTGTTTCTAAGTGCACATCTTGCGGAACTGATTTTAGCGCTTTTCTGCGCAAGGTGAATAATTTTTTTCCCATTAGCTTTAGAATTATACTTGTGGAGCTGTTATTCATTCTTTCCTTGTTGGCACTTTTTTCCATCCTGTTCGCAGCATCACTGCAGGAACTGTGGAGATATTTTCTGTGACAAATGCACTCATGGTCGAATTACTCTAACTTCTGAGGAGAATGCTCCTCAAGTCCGTGTTTGTGACAGATGCATGGTAAGTATTAATTTCTTTTTTTTTTTTCTGTATACATTTAAGATGTTTCTTATTTATATTGCTATATTTTTATCACTTTTTATCTCAACTAATCTTGTTGAAACTCGTGATTTATCTTCAAGATTAATTGAACTGATTTGAGTTACAATATCTTGTTCATGGTGATGGGTGTTTTTGTTACTGGATGGGCAGATTATTTGAGGATAATGCAGGGTTATAAATGTTTGTGTGCTCATGTCAAATGTATTGTGCTGGTTAACTCATAAAAATAATGGCCTACTCTGCTAAGAGCCCTTCAAAATGTTTTTGGCAACAATAAGTTATTGTACTTAGATATTAAGCTATAACTATCATTTTTCTCACCATTCTTGGTGAAACATCAGAAATGAGAATTATTATTTGTGTAAATTGGAAACCTAAGGAAATAATTGGTCCCTTGAATTGATAAAGGGCGTTGAGAATTGATAAGGCCTAGCTATTTCTGGTCTTTCTATTTCAAGCTTATAATATTGGGATAATGGTGTTTTAATGTTTCGTAGGCAGAAGTAACTCAGAGGCTGACTAATGCTAAAGAAGCAGCTAGTAAGCCTACAGAATTTCAGAGTCATGAGGATCTGGCCAAGAAACTTCTGGTGATATTCTGTTCAACTTTTTTTTGTATGTTTTGAATTGTGTGATTAGATGGTGCTCATTAATGTTGAGACTAAACTAAATAGTTTAAGATTAGCATTTATATCATATTCTCATTTATATCATATTCTGTGCAACTTTTTGTACGTGTATTCCTGCCTGTCTTCATTATTTGTGAATCTGATTGCTTTTACTTTTGGTTATGATAGGAAGAAATGGAAAGAAACCGCAGGTCATCAGGTAAATTTAGAAATATGATTTGAATAGAATTGTAGGTTATAACTGTTCCCACTGGGTTTTGGGGAAGGCGGATTAGAGTTTCTTTTTATGGGTCGCAAATCTAAGTTGTTGGCATTTTTACAGGTTCCAGATCTGACGGTCCTGGCAAGCGAATGAAGGAAGTTGCCTGCCCCACCTGCACTGTTCATTTGCAGGTTTGAATAGTTGATTTTTACATATTCGTCAGAAGCTGGAAGTTGATTTGTTTTGAAATTGAAACGGAAAATAAAAAAATAGTAGAAAAATAATTCTCAAACTAGAAATAATTTATATTAATTGTCAAAAGTCTCTCTATAATATTCCCCACAACCCTTTTAAATAGAATTTAGGTTATGATTTGAAATCTGTAATAAGATAAAAGTAAAACTGTAAAAAAACTAAAAAAAAAATAAAATCTATTTAACAAGTTAAAACAAATAAAATTAAATATTAAAAAAGATAAAATAAATAAAATAATATTAAATTATGGGCTTGTGGACTTGGGCGGGTGTTCATATTGGTTATGGTACTAGGAAATGGAATCCTAGAATGACACCTTATATCTCAGCGTAGAGGTATTCATATTATAAATCTTACTCAACTAGGTGTTTTTTATAAGAAGCTTGTGATTTAGTTTTAGATGAAGCAAGTAGGGGAAAACAATCCTTAATTGTTGGTACCAAAAATAAAGCAGTTGATTCAATAGTACGGGCTCCAATAAGGGCCCTGTGCCACTATGTTAATAATAAGTGGCTCAGACGAATTGTGTTACCTAAATCTCACTTTCTCGAAATAAAAAACTTGTCTTCAAGTTTTGTTGCTACATAAAATTCCCCTTGGAGAGAATATCAATTTGGTGTTTGCTGCTTTGAACATTAAGTTTAATGAATACCATAATGCTTTTTTTTAACATTGATGGAGAGCTCACAAGTAACTTTAAATTGCTCAAAAACATCGAACAAACCTAATCTTGTTTCACCACATTTGTTGTTTACGATGTTTTGTTTTTGAAAAAATATGTCCTTTTGAGGAAGGACAAACTCATCATCTTTGTTTAAAATATTTGTTGTTTCGTGCAACATCTCAACTGTCTTGTTCAAAAAGTCATCACGATTTAATCTTGTAAAAGGCTAAATGCTAGTGCTGAGAGTAGTGAGCATCATATTGGAAGGTTTTTAAGGAACCAGAATGCCTTTAAGGATTGAATCTCATGATTCAATTATGGAACCACAAAAATTGGTGATGTATAAAGTTCATTAGTGGCTGAATGGTCTTCGTCACATGTTGAAGATGCTGGCTTTTCCTTCTGATTGTAGATAACAGTTGGCTGATTCCAAGACACAAATTTGTAGTTTCTGCCATATTAGAGTTTTGCAAATCGCAAAATGTTTTTCATTGGCCGTCGTTTTCTTCACTCTTGTCATTCTTAGAGTAAAAATCTCTGATCTTCAATCGTTGTCTTACACGTTCATATTTTCTCGTGACAACTAATGCAACAACAATATGCTTTATGTCACCAATAGTTTTGTTTATTCCGTCAAGCCGTTGCTCAACAGCGTCGAATCTCTCATCAACAACATCGAGTCTTCCGTTAAGTCCTTGTTCAAAGGCATCGAGTCTCTATTCGTTGTCAGCAACTCTGTTTCCAATACAACCATCTTTCAGCCATCAAATCGGCGCAAAATCTTTGCTTTGATATCAATTTAGTGCAATAGAAGATTTATTTCGAAATCGAAATAAAAAAAAAAAAAAACAGCAAATAAGTAATTATCCAAATAAGAATAATTTGTATTAATTGTCAAAAATCTTTCTATAATATTCACAAGAATGCCTTTAAATAAAGGGAGGATTATGATTTAAAATCTCTAATAAAATAAAGTAAATTTTTAGAAAGATAAAGTCTATCTAATAACTTAATAAGAATAAAATTAAATACTAGAAATGATAAAGGGAATAAAATATTAAATGATTAGCTTATGGACTGTGCCACATCAAACACACAAAAATTGATAACAAAAAACAAAGAAATCATAACAGAAGACTTTGAAGAGCTTTATCACTATTCCAAAATAAATTTGATAACTCCTAAGCAACCCGTACCCTCATTGTACCTACGTATCCCAAACTAACCTGCTTCCCTGATTTCCTATACTACCCTTACATAAAATTAGTAAAATTTCCACTCTCCGATGTTACCCACACGTAATCCCTCCCCCCTCACATTGCTGATTTTTGCATTTTTCCTAAAACGAGTAAACCTCAAAGGCGGTTTATCACTGTAACTTTTATGAAGATGCTTTATTTGCTGGATTGGATTTTGAGCTTTACCACCTTTTTTTGTTTTTAACACACATAAATTTTCAACAACTTTTGGAGCAATATTAAGGTTGAACTAATTGTAGCCTCGTCAAATATTGTGGCATTGTATCTTGCAAACATTCTATGATTAATTACCGATGAAAAAAAATCTGTTATAAGCAATGTAATTCATATTTTACAATGAGAAAAAATGGTATCTTTACTTTGATGAACTTGTAGAAAAAAGTTTCTTGACTTTTGGGTACAAGTTATACCATGGATGCATTATTTTTTGATAAGCAACGAAATTTATTAAGAAAAAATTAAAAAAAGTGCAGGGATAGAAAGAGATTCACCCCAAGGATTTTAAGAAATACCATTGATGCATATGATCATGTGAAATTTTGCAGGTTCAGGTTCCCAGCTCGGGTTCTGAGACAATAGAGTGTGGGGTGTGCCAAAATCCGTTCCTTGTGGGTGCTCACTAATTTGAACATTTACATGGGACTGAGAGTGCAGTCATCTAGTTGATTTTTATAATATTTGGCCACTTGTGCACAATTCTGCCATGGTTTCTTTTCTAGTGGCTTTTGTTCATGCATTGGTTTTTTGAAGGGTTGTTATTCTTATGACTATTACTAGTGTTGCTTTCCATATGATAATGTAAAGCTAGGGGATCCTTATTTATTTGCACGTCTGGAAAATGCTCAAAGCCTTTTTAAATCAGCCTTTTGCATTTTTCTTCTGTCATTTAATTTACGCAGTGTCACATAGCTGGATGGAGGTTGCGTTGGATTAGGTCGGCTATTGAGTTTTTTTTTTAATAGTATGTTGGCCATATTCATATTGTAATTGCGTGACGACACTAAGCGCAGCATTAATGGTGGCCTGTCGGTATTGCTATGTTAAATACTGCAGATACCCATGTACAATACTCTAAACCTTTTATGGATATTATCCAATTTTGGATATTAATAATAGCACAGAATCTCTGCGGGGGAATCTAAAATTTGTTGTTTGAGAAAGAAAATGTGGAACATAGCAGGGGACGGTCTCTTGCGCATGAACAGGTTTTTACTGCATTAAACCATGTCTGTTTTTCCGATATAGCTGGGTGTCTCATCATAAACGAAGTTGCTTCAATCTAAATTTGTGTGACAATATTAAATAAAGCTTGGCGGACTTTAGGTAGAATTAAACACAATTAACAATTTCGATTTAATTAATTATTCCAGTCAATTAAATAGTCAGTAGTGGGACCGGACGTATTAACTGATACAATTACTTGGGCCTGGGCCTTATTTGACGAAAATATTATTAATTAAAAAATTAATATTATTTTATTGTGGTGCGTGAAAGTTGATTATAATTCGTGAAGAGAGATGATATCTCTTTTCATTTTTCTGCTAGTATTGCGGTTTCTGCTCAGGTAGGTTTCGGGAAGGGGGAAATTGTTCCGAGCAACGATTCGATGTCGCCTGTGAAGATTACTTTGAAGAGCTCCGATGGGGAGACTTTCGAGGTTGACGAGGCTGTTGCTTTGGAATCGCTCACGATTAAACATTTGATCGAGGACGATTGTGCCGACAGTGGGATTCCACTCCCCAACGTTACCAGCAAGATCTTGTCCAAGGTTATTGAGTACTGCAAGAAGCATGTCGACTCCACTAAGTCTGAAGATCGTGCTTCCACTGCCGATGAGGATCTCAAGACTTGGGACCACGAGTTCGTCAAGGTTGATCAGGCCACGCTATTTGACCTCATCCTGGTTCGTCGTTCTAATCTGTGTTTCATAGCTGTCAATTTTTTGTTGCTTTTCTTCCGTAGGGTTTCGCACGTGCAAGGGTTGGGTAATTCTGGAGATAGCTTAGTTTTGTGATCTTCAATTTCCTTTTTTTTTTTTTAAATGTTTGGTAGAGATCATCTGATTTTAGTTTCTGAGAATACTTGTAAAGGTAGCATAATTTTCTCTTTTTTTTTCCATCTTTATTTGACTTTTTACTATTTTCTTTTGGAGGCTTCCATAAGCTGGGATTTCCGTGGAGAACACGGATGAAGAGATTGAAGTCAGTTGCTTTCCTTACGTCCAGAGTTCTTGCGTTGGTTTACACTAGTAACATGATTGGCTTTATCGTTTCTGCTCTGTTTTTAACGCTTTTTAAGATTTGGAAATAGAGCGAAATTAACAATTTTTTTTGCAGAAAATTGAGAGGTTGTGTTCCTAGAGATTTGAAAAAGAAATTAAAGAAACCATCAGGAGTTATTTATATTTTGTAGTGTTTTTATCAATCACGATTGTATGGTTCTTAATTGAAATTTTTTTCACCAAATGTCTTAATATTTATATCCTCCTTTCTTGGTTCTTTACCATTAGAAAAAAATAGCTTTTACTTGATTGTTTGCCCTTATACTGTATTTTATAATCTAAGAAAGTCGGTGTCTCTACTACAATAATTGATGAAGTAAAGATATCTTTATGAGATCTTTAAATTTATGCAATTGCAGATGGAGTTGGACTTGGATAAATAAAAAGAGCTCTATATATGAATATCTTTTCAACTGTTCAAAGAATTTTTGTTAACTGCAGGTTGCATTTCTACTTAAGGCAACAATCATCATTTTTGAGTGTTAATCTGCTATACATTGAAAACTGTTGTGCTATCTTAATTGTTATTTGAATAGAATTTTAATATTTTGCTTTATCTGATCACCAGGCTGCTAACTATCTGAACATCAAGAGCTTGCTGGATCTGACATGCCAGACTGTTGCTGACATGATAAAGGGAAAAACACCAGAGGAGATCCGCAAGACATTCAACATTAAGAATGACTTCACGCCTGAGGAAGAGGAGGAGGTTCGTAGGGAGAATCAATGGGCCTTTGAGTAAACTCCTTAAATACCAAAATGTATTCTGCCGCTATTTTCTTTTTGTAAGTGGATGTCATGGGGTTGTTATTGGCTGTGCTATCTCTGAGTATGGTATTCATTCTAGTGATCAACAAATTAAGCTGTTAATTGATGGGGTTGTTATATTACTTTCCCGTCAACCTGCTCTTTTGTTTTCAAACTTTGATGTTTGCTTTAGACAATTGAATGTTCGTATAGAATGTTATGTGTCTTTTGCAAGTGGCTTATTATATGATCTTGTGGCTTCATGATTCTTGGTACTTTTTACCTCTGCTCTGAGTTTATTATGGAATTCTATTGTGGCTTTGTTCCCAATCTGATTAGAGATACAGATAAATAATTTCATTGCATTGCAACTGCATTTTCCATCTGATTAGAAACTATTTTTTTTGGGGGGTGTCACTGGTGCATTTTCTATGAAAAGCACGTTTACTAACCATCAATGACCAATGTAGAAACACCTCACAGAAAAATCCCAGCCCTGCCAAGTCCTTTGTTTTCCGTTTATTTCTTCAATTATACACTAATATTATGCAGACTTTGGGTGTTTTTATTTACAAGAATCTCCTTATTCTTTACAAATTTCAGTTTCTCTGGAGCTGTTGGCATTTATTTCCTTGGTTGTGTCGATGTTGACTCTGTAGATAGTGTCGCCATCCCCAGCTGCATTTGTAACACTTGTATTGAAGTTCTTCCCCAAGATTTTGAATTTGGATATTGCAATTGATGGGTAGTTGATGTTGAATAATTAGACCTATCAGGAACTGAGTTTGAGATGATATTTATCGTCTCCAACTCGTGGCCACTGTAACAGGGTTGATTCAGGTAGTCCAGTGTGTGCTTCCACAGACTAGTCCTGGTTCTACAGGTCTGGATAGTGTCACTTCCTCAGAATAACTGCCATTAGTTTTCTAGATGCCTATGGATGGAAACCGGGCTATGCTTGGATGGATATTCAAACCTATAGTCATTATGGCTGATTTGATTTGTTAGCGGACTCGATGTGGGATTCTGTGATTGGTATTGGCGGATTTGATTGCTGAAGGACTCCATGTAGTAGGATTGTGACTTGGGGAGTGTTAACAGAAGCAGCAATTCCAGAAACGCGAGGGCAGGGTCCATGGAAGAAGTTCCGTACATGGTATTGACGAATGGAGGTTCTTCCTCTTCTGGAACTAATGTTTTGTGAGCCACGTGCTGGCCCTCTCGATCAAGACACCAACCCAATGTTAACTCTTTTCTTCTCTTGTTTTTATTCACCTATTTGATCAGTTGTTTATCTTATTTTTATGCAAAATGAGATGGTTTGATTTGAGTTATGGAGCTCTTAATATCATAAGAAAATCACCAGCTGTAATTGGGATCAGTGGGTAATGATTGATTACTTGGTGCACCGCATAGAACAGCGGATGGCAGACCACAATCGTTTCATGCAGCACCGCATGGAACAGTCCAATAGCAGTCGGATATTCAATTCGAAGAAGTATGTGCCAAGCGATTACGATAAGACGTGGACCCAATACGCAATCGAATCATCAAAGGGTGCCACAATTGCAGAGCCAGTAGAGGCGGCATCCTATGCACGCTGTATATCCTTGGTTGGTGCCGATTAACAAAGTCATTAATTCGTGCTACATAGATTTTTATTGATATATCAAGAAAAATAAAATATAAATTTTTAGACAATTTACGAATAAAAGGGTCGTGGACTCTAAGACGCCCTTTTACTAACAAAAACCACAAAAGGAGGACCAGTCAAATATATTACAGTTGTGGCAATTGAAATCATGTCCTTTCCAGTTAGATGGAATCATGCCGATCCCGGAGGGAATTCCTCCACTTTTTCCAATCACAAACAGAGAAGAAATAAAAATAAAATACTTGTTTTACTGAACCGGAGTCAAAACTCCAAAATCCGCATGGTCCGTCCACGAGAAGAACATTTGGAATCTAATTGAAGGTTTCGCCTATTAATCTTTATCTCCCTGTTTGGGACGTTGAGAAACCCCGGGAACCAGTAAAGCGAGGATGAAAAATAGGATCAGCAAAAACTGATACCAACCCCCTCGTTTTCCGCCATTGATTTTGCTTCAGAGTTGCAAACCCTGAGAATCCACGTATAATATCGTGAACACCACCGCGTTTAGTATTCACACACCATAATCAAGATCATGACAGTTTGATGCAAAATAAACTGCACTAAATCGAACCATTTCTACGATCATGACAGTTTGATGCAAAATAAACTGCACTAAATCGAACCATTTCTCCGTTTCACCACAACCAGCTAATCATTTAACCATTTGTCAAGAAACATTCATCGTAATACAAATTAATTGATTATGATAATCCATAAAAATTAGTTTTCAGACCTTTGATTGCTAAATAAAATCAAACAAGGGCAGAGTGAACCAATAAGGTAAAAGAGTACTCAAATACGTGAAAGCAAGTCAAAAATTTGTCTCCTGAATGCTTCAACACCACATGTAACTTGTTCCACCACGAAAGCACCAGAAGAATAACACATAACCAAACTATACAATCCAAGTGCCCCAGAAATCAGCTATTATCAACAATAGAGTTTTCCCATTTCAGTTTCTTTGTTTTCTTTTTTTGTTTTTTTTTTTTTAGATTTAATATATTTCGTTTATCCCTCCACTAGCCTAATAAAAATCTGCCATTAATGGGCAAAGAGATCAAAAAAATTAATAACCTGTGGCATCACCATCGGTAGCATCCACACATGCGGCTTCCTCCATCAACTCTTCATACGTATAAGTGATCTTTTAACAGGAGTGGCCGATTTGTTTACTCAGATAAACTCGAATGGATTGGTGAACTGCCACTAGGATTGACATCTCCGTTTGGAAGTTGTGCGTGGCCAGCTAGCTCAGTAGTTCTGTCTATAACAGCCTCAGCATCAGGGTCGTTGTGTCTACTTTGGTTATCTCCTTCCCCCACTGTGATTTTTTGAACAGAAGTTGATAGTCTGTTAATACTGTTACTTGATTCACCAGTGGCTGAATCTATTCCTGGCTGGTTTGAAGATGGTATCCAATTCATCCACTCATTCCTCCTCCTTAACTTATCATTCTGCAGAAATTTCAGAAGAAGGTGTGAAAGTTAAAACTCTTGAAACTAGTTTGTTGCTGTTCTTTGGGTTGATTCTATCCAAGGTCAATAACCAACATAGATGAGGTGATATTAAAACGTTGGACATACCCATGTTACATAGGGCAATATACATTATATGTTTATTTTGGTTGGGTAGAGCCATGGGTTATACCAAAGATATTATGTTAAGAAGGGGTAGGAGCATTTTTCTTAGCTCGTCTTCATGTAAATATTCTTATTAATACAATCTTAATGTAAAAAAATATTACATGTAGCCATTGAGCAGTACCTGTACTTCAACAATAGTTGAACCCCTCAAGGACTCTAGTATAAGTTGGATGTTGTTTGTTAAATTCTTTACCTGAAACAAAAACCGCAAATGAAATGTCAATCCATAACCGGGATATTTAACAAAAGGTGGCGGGGAGATTAGAAAGTGAATTCATCACTGGCAAAAAAGCTCAAGATAGCATTGTTGAGAACTAAAAATATGAAATTAAGCTCTCAATAAACCTCTTATAAACCACCATTTGGGAGAAACTTGAGCAAGATTAAGAATAAAATTAATTGAGAACTTAAAAACGACAGAATAAACAGACCTTAAGGCAGCAATTAAATTAAAAGACCAAGCAGGTTAAATATCAGAAAAAAAATGCTGCTAAACAAACCTACTTGCTGATTTTAAGTATAAAATAAGAGAAGTCTCGAACTTCATCAACTTTTGGCAATCCAGACTTCCACTAGTAATCAGGAGAAAACAGAATCAAATAAAAGCTTGACTTCACTGTCCTTCATGATCATACCAAGTCCAATCTAACAAGCCCTTCCCATATGGATATGGAGCACAGTCATTTACTACCTGTTTCTAGAACCAACTCATAATTACGAAGAGTCCCAACCAACATACATCATTGAGAAGGTATCTTTCAAAATATTGTACTATGTATGGTCTTCGGCCTTAACTCCATCTTCAGAACTAAGTTCACCATGGCTCTCCATTTTGCTTCCCTTACCAAATGACACATCATACGATGTGCATTACCAGAAATGCAGTTAGTGATGGGGGTTAATAATAAGTGATGATGACAAAGATGGAAAGTACTTCATGAGAAGGAACAACGTGCATTACCAGAAATGCAGTTAGTTACTATTTTGAACAATTTCTAACTAGATATGTATTTCATACTGCTCAAATCCAAAATATGAATAAAAACTTATTTATCCATATCCTAGAAGCACTCTTTCATCTATTTGTGAAAAAAGCTTTTCACCGTAATTAATCTCAGTAGCTAAAAGCCATAGTAGACAACAAAAATTAAGCTAGAAGAGTTCCCATCACGTTTTAACTAGCTTGAAGCTTAATAAAAATCTAGTCTAATCTTGGTAGTAGGGATGCTGTCTACTACTAAGATCCCGGTTTTGCAGCAGTTGGTTTCTTCTATGCAAGAAGAAAACCCAAAAAAACAGAAGGTTAAGGATATACATATTAAAAATAATTTTAAAATACTTTAACTGTAAATAATACAATAGGTTACAGGGTTTAAGACATTGGAATTTCCAATCCAATTAAGAAGATATAACCAAGCTAATTCTATTTTTCTCTGAATACAAAAGAAAAATTGTTAGGTATTGGGAAAACAACTTACTCGGGGAAATCCTGCTATCAAGGAAACAGGAACCCAGCCCTGATCATCCATATTTAACTTTAAATAATCATCTTTTACCAAATTAGCATCACTGCAGGATATAATCACATATAATAATGAGTTAATTTCCTTGGCTAAATACGAAAAGTCAAAAATTTTCTACTCTCATATGATACAATAGGTAACAAACATATATCTGCATTCACAGTTTACCTGAAGTAATATTCTATTTGAACCAGTATCAAGGAAGGCAATGGAGTATCTGGAAAAGGAAATATCATTGGCGGAGGCAGCATAAATGGCACACCTCTAAAAGGTTCATGCAATGGAGGACCATAGACGTAATCTGAGCAGAATGGAAGAACAATAATTATTTATTCGCGAGAAGAGAACGGCAATCATTAACACAAAAGTAATCACACCAGGAAAAGCAATGGGGTTGCCAAGGGGAGGTCGTATGGGTTGGGGGGTCAAAAACGCAGGAGTGTAGGGAGAGGGATGCCTCACAAATCCTCTGGGAGGAGGTCTCTGCTGTTGCAAATGAGCATCTCGACCATTAGAATAATTTCCACGCTCTGAATCACGCCTGCCTCCAGGATTATTATAATAAGGACCATCTCCTCGAGATTGGGGCCCAAAGTTTCCACGACGGGAAGAATTCCGGTGATCAATAACTGTTTGTGGTTGAGGAACAAATGCTCCAACAGCTCTGGGCTCCCAATTATTGCTCCTATAGGAAGAATCCCTAAGAGAAGGATCAGGCACTATTGGTACCTGATTGCCATAATTATTTAAAGGTATAGCAAATACAGGAAATGGTGGTGGCGGGGGAGGTGGAGGAGGGTGGGCAAACCCACTTCGTGCAGGACCACTGGCAGAGTTGCCACCACCGCCACGCTTTGTTGATCTTTGTAGAGATGGACTTGAGTTTGGTGCAGAATTAGACTTTGGATTACTTGGAAGTTCCTATTAGTAAAACAAAAAAAAATTATTAATTGCAAACGTTAGCTTGTTTTAAAGGGGAAAGCAGCATACTATATTCTGGTGGGTGCATTAGAAATATGGAAAACGAGCAAATATTAAATTTTAAGACCTGCAATAACAAAAAGAGTAGTGTAAGATCTAAATGTTTTCAAGAAATGCAAACCGTTCGGGGACACTCTCATTTAAGCGTTTCTTATGAGATTTTCATTTATTCTTTTCCTTTCATCCGCGCAACTAAATAGAAATGGAAAACAATGATAAAGCCAGACCTGAGGAGTAGAGACGGATCCATTGGCAGTAAGCTTTGAAGAAGAATCAGCGGACAATTTAGGAGAAGCCTTAGTAGACTCCGATAAAGCAGGCCAAGAAACAGCATCCATTACAGGAGCAGTCTTGAGAACGCCATTTGAGGGCTTGTTCCAAGCGGGCTTCTTAGAGCGAGCCCCTCCATTACCATTTCCAAGGCCGAGATTGGAGCTCTCGGTAGCCGCAGATTGATCGGGTGGAGGTGACGAAGGAGCCATCCTCGAAACAGAGGAATCGGGCGAAGGGGTTTGCTCCAGTGGCGGAGCGGTCTGTAAAGGCGGCGATGGAGGAGAGTGATTGACGGCTGGCATTAATTCCGAATCACCCCGGACGACTTTGGCCCAGGGCGAAGGTAGATTACCCCTGCGCAATCCATGGCCCTGGAGGTCGTCGGCGGAAGCTCCAGAGCCTCGAGGGGAGTGATGATTGGAGGAAGAATCGGCAGTGGCTGCCATAGCAGTTCGAGAACTAGGGCAAAAAGTACCAAAGCGCCAAGGCGGAGAGCGAGGTTGATCGGTGGTATATAACAGGACAGAAAACGTTAAAGCAAATTTATAAATAAATAATTTATTTTAAATATTTTTTATCAATTACTGTTACCAAATTAGGGTTTCCTTCACAAACTAACGAAAGGCAAGTCACGTGAGATGCACGAGGCCATCCAAATCTTCTTTTGGGCTCGGCTCAGTCAAGCGGAATCAAACAAAGGCTTATTGAAAGACTTCCTTCGCTTTAATTTATGATTATTATATAAAGCCCAATTAATCACTGCCACGTGGAAGAATTAGTACAAGTCCTCCTTTCCTTGCCAGCAACGATTCTCTGAGAACACTTATACTGACTACTAGTTCAGTTGCTAAAAAAATAATGTCACGCATTAAGTATATACTACCACAAAAGCATAGTTTAATTTCCTTCATGACATATAAATTCGAAGCTACAACCATAACAATTTTGACCACTATAAGTCCCTCCTTATTATTATTATTTGGTCGACGGCAAGGTTCCAAGTATAATTTAGTTTATGGGCGTCAAAAGTCAAAAGGGCCGAAAATCGAATTGTCTAATGGAAGCATTTTCTCTTAGTTAGAATTGTGAAAAGCAACTTTTGACCAAAACAGATGGCTAAAAGAGTTGTGAGGAAGGAAGCAGGGTTCACTTCAGGCCAGAGCAGCACAATCCTACTCAACTGGAGAGAGACGGTGGGAAAAGACAGTTGACGACCAACAGACAGCAGGAAAACGGAATTTCAAGACGTTAATGTTCATCTCGCAATCTCTTGTAATCTTCTAATCCCACCAACGAAGCCTTGACCTTCTCCCAATCGGCCGGTTTGGGCATGATTATGGCAATGTATCCTTCTCTCTCAGCCTGTCAATAACACAACCAATCCCCATAAATAATTCAACACACCCTAAGATCTCAGCTTCTAAACATTTGAATATAATTTGAAGGGGATCCCATATATATATATAGATATAATAGTCAAACTAGCCTTACCGACGTAGCAAGCAACTCCGGACGCTCTATTAGACGATTATTTACTTCCAATAGCGAGCCTTTCACGCAGCATCTGTCAAAATCCCAATTTCTCTGACCTTATATCATATAGCCCCAAAGAAACCAAGAACAAAAAGAGGGAAGAGAAGTGGCCAAACAGACTCTACCTTACAATGTAAGAAGCATTATTTGTGCATACTTTACACAGTGCTGAGTTGGGCTCCAAGTGTTGTGCATTCTGCAGAATGAAAACCTTAATTGTTCAAATACTACCAAATTCTCAGACTAAAAATCGCCTGTCAAACTACATAAATTTGTTCATAAAGGGCAAGGATCCGTTCCCTTAACAATCTGATTTGAAGCCAGACGTTTAGATTTAGATTAGGAAAAAGCAACACCCTTATCGGAGACACATAATGTAGAAAGCCACAGATCGGAAGGCCTTATTCTTCACGGCTGATGGCTGATTTGAATAGCAGCTGCAATTTTGCTTCTTTAATGCTACAATTTTACAATGGGAAACTTACTCACAGTCTAAGAGAATCAGACCACATAGATGAAATCAAAACCAACGCTGTTAGCAGCAATTCATTTAAGGGTTGTCAAAATGTTCATCGTAGTACTAATTGGAAAACTGTCAATAAAAAGAGCACTAAAAGAATGACGTGTAGTACATTCGATTGCATGTTCCACAATTGAGATTTTACAGTATTTTTGAAGAGTTCAATAATTTATAAGTAGAGAATGCAACGAAAATACCTTCTTTCGTTTTCCAGTGACCTTAATTCCACTGCGATCAACCTTCCCAACGTTGTAATCAACGGCCGTAATACCCCCTTTGTCCTTGAAGGCGATGTGGTTTGGAGCCAAACCAATCACGCATAATCGTTTTCGAGGAAAAAAACACAGAGAGAGCTAATTTATCATCATTTTCCCCATCTAATCAGTCACTAACGTGGACAAAAATGAGAAAGAAATCAAATTTTTACCCATTGGGGTGGCGGTAGACGTATTGGTCGTGGCCTTCTTTCATAAAATCTGGAAATTGAGAAAACAGAAGCACTGTTCGTAAACTATGTTCTCTTACAAAGGGTTTAATATATATAGAAGAATACTTCATTGGAGTGGATTGAAGGTCAAAGAGGAAGTACCAGGAGCGAAGTAGGAGACGTAGTTTGTCTCGATAGCTGAAGGAGGCGTGCGCGGAAGGTTGATGACGTCAGGCAACAGAAGTTTATGTAACTCTTCATCTCGTTCTTCATCTTCAACAAGATTAAGTTTTTCTTCATGCAGTTTGGTAGAGACGCTTTGCAGAGCCGCTTGCTCGCCCTTTGTTTCCTCGGAAGTAAGATCCGTCATCGGAAAAAAAAAAAAACACCAGCTGCAAGAAACCTGACTAGAACCAGAGTTCAGTGAATGATTTTTAACAGATATTCACAACGTTTCATCGTATTCGTCGACGCACAGGTTGATGAATTGACCGGGATGGTAGATAGAAAGAAGTTAATTGTCTGCTGCCATCGTACTTGGCTGGCTTCTTTTGATCAAGAAGCCCTACGATGGAAGGATGTTTTGAATGGTTGAGATCGATTGATCTAAAACCATATGTATCTTAGTTCTTACTGGTTCATCTTTATCCCTGTAGTGTAGGGGATGGTACCGGGCTGTTGGGTTTGATTTCACCCCTAAAATATTACGTTTTTAAAAATGAATAAAAAAATCACGTTATTAAATAATTTTTGCTCTAAAATAAAATTTTAACTACAAAAAATAAACGACGCAAACATCACTGTCATGTTTTTATTAAAAAAATATTTTCTTTCTGCTACAGAAAGAAACTTTTTGAAATAACACTCATGAAAAATTAATTTCTGCAACAGAAATATTATTTTTTGTTGTAAAATCTATTTTTTTCACAATAAAAAATACTTTTTGTACTTTATTTGATGAAATTTTTGCGAAATAGTTATTTTTCGTAGCATAAACTATTTTTCCCACAGTGAAAAATATTCATTGCGCTCCATTAAATGAATTTTTTGTCATTCTTTAGTACAGCAAATAACAAATTTTCCTACAAGTTTTCTTAGCAAATAAGAAGCATGTACAACTTTAGAATACATTGATTTTTTTAACTAAAAATTTCACATTTTGATACCAAAATCGATTTAAAACAATTTAATGTTTCTAATATCTGTTTTCCGACAAATTTCATTAATAAATCAGAAACATATTTAACTTACAGTCCATTTGATTTTTCTAATTATTCTTTCTTCGAAATTATAAAAAAAAAAACATCTTTCTTTGAAAATAAACAAATATACAGTTTTTCGAACAAAAGTCATAAAAATCATAAAACAATGTTGTAAAGAAAAACCAAAAATGTATTCACCAAGACCTAAACACACCAACAATATTGGACAATAATCTCAACTTTGAAGAGAGAAGAAAAGCAGCTTCCCAAGAATCATTGGCAACCGACCCATAAACTACCCAACATTCAAACAGCAATTCAAGTATCAGTCCAATCCAATCACAACGCAAAGCAAAGAATTCATAATACATTGACAACAGCACCACTGTAACCGATATTAAAGGAACGACTGCTTAGTCAAATAAATAATATAAAAAAAAATGTTCGAGTCTACAAGAAACTGGCCCCTCGCTCATGAGCCAAAGTCACTTCTAATCTAAACAGTCTACCGAGTTTAAAAATTTATGTCCTAGACACTATAGTTAAACATTAGCTGTCCAGACCCAACAATAAAAAAGAATTGACATTAAAAACATAAATCTCAACAGGCATCTTAACACATCTTTGGTACCCTCGTTGCACCACCTTATGCTGCAGCTGCCTGGCTACGCCCATTAGTTCTAAAGGCCCGGCCCCTTCCACGGTTACCTGTCCCACGTCCACGGCCTAGAATGCAGAGGTTTATTACAAAATGTCATATCACAAGAAGTCATATAAGAACATATTATCTCGGAGCATGATTAAAAGTCATGAGCATTGAGCACTGGAGCTATAAAGGGGGGCTTTCAACTATACTTGATAGTAAATAAACTGCACTTCACTCATGCATTTCAATCCCCAAGTGATTCAGATATAACTCACGCAAGCATTTAAATCCAAGGCACTTGCAACTTTAGTAGATGATTGAGGGCAAACAAATGAGGTTGGCATGATAAATGATACAAAATAGATAGCATAGTGGGTAATATTTAAAGCCAAATTCTAAGATGTTGACTGAAATTAACACATTATTTGATGAGAAATCATACTTAAGGCAATGATTCAAGGGAAGGATTTATAATTACGCCAAAGACAATTTAAATCCAAAAATATGGAGTGGAAATAGAAGAAAGTACCACGGCCTTGAACAGGAGCATCTTGAGTGTATCCTTCATCTTGAAATGAGTCAGTCTGAGGTCCGTTGTATCCTCCCCTTCCTCGTCCCCAAAAATTACGGCCTCTTCCTCGACCCCTCCCTCTTGAATTGCCTCGACTTTGATCCCGCTCCCAACCTCCATCTTCATATTCAGCTGAAACAAAGCCATTACCTGAAGCAAAATAAAATCAACAGTTAAAAATAAAAAATAAAGTTTTGCACTATGATGTGGCAAACTCTTGAGAAAAATACTTTCCATGCTAAACTATCTCATCTTCAGCAGTTTGCCACAATCATTTTGAAACATCACTTTACAAGAATTTCCAAATAAAGTATTTTCTTGACAAACCTCTAAAGTTTGATCTGCCTCGACTACCACGACCTCGAGTTCGTCCATTTGGAGAGCCCCCTGCAGCATGCTCGCGTGTTAATAGTTCAATTATGGTAGGAAAAAAATATCCATGTCAGTAATCATTCAGACCTTCATAATCATAGTCTGCAGACTGTTTCACCTGATCTGCAGGTAGAGGAGGCTGATATCTAACGCATGAAAAAATCATGAATGAAACAATTGTAAATGTTGAAAATTCCAAGATAAACCAAGCCAATGCTATCTTAATGACATAGTTCAGATAAGAATTACATTTTCACCAATTAAAACACTAAAGAGTAATAAGCCAACAACTTAAACCTTAGAAAATAAACATAAAATATGTCTTTTGACAAAATGATAGCAAAAAATTCAAAAAGGTAAGGGTAGAAAGTGAATACGCTAAGATTGAAATAGTGCCCACTAAGGACAACTAAAGCCAAAATAATTAAAAAAAACAGACAAGACTGTTAAACGTTGGAAGCATGAGTAAATTCTTATCCATAGTATCAATGCTTACACCAACACAAGAGTAAATATATCTTGAAAGAACTTACCCAATGGAAGATTTATTCAGTTCCTTCAATGAAAGCGTTATCACTATCATCGAAACATGCCTTGTGGTTTTCAAGCTTCAAAAAAGAGAGAGAAAAATAACTAAAGAGTTCATGGGTAACACATTAAAATGAAAAATAAACATGCTTGAATATACAATACATAATGCACTTACGGAAGAAGGCCTTCTTCCAAAGGCTCCCATGTATCCGTAATGTCTGTAGATCCAATTGAGGTATTTTGGTGAAGACCCACAATTCGTCTCTGTTTTATGTTTAAAAGACAAAGAAGGTCATAAATCCATTGAAGTAACAAAATAGATCCTCTGGTCTAATACCAAGAATTAAAAAGACCTTGATTAGCTCTACTATCGTAACAGTCTTGTTTATAGCTCTTCCCATTGCCTTCAAGACAATTTCATCTGAACCTTTTTCCTACAAAGTAATCAACAAAATACAAAATGATCAAGATTGGACATACACAATAACATATTTACATTCACAAGGATAAAAGTCCTATAAATAAATAACTGGTTGCACTGACAGTTACCAAATTTAATTAAAAACAAATAATTTCCAATTCCCTCGTCCATCCATCATCAAGATAATTCTCCATAACACGTTGTACATAGCGATCAGCAAGCAAATTAGGCATCTTTAACCATGGTATTAAAAACTACAAAACAAAATCAACTTTTCCATACAAGAAAACTATTATGAACTGAAAAGAATGATTCTACTTTAACAATATGGATGAAAATTGCTAAAATTAGAGCATTTAATAGGCAGGAAATAATTTCATTGCAGTAAGAGAAATTAAATCCAATTTTTCCATAGCCTTCATAACATAGGAAAGCGAAATTAGCATGCATGTGATTCATGAGAGAGAGCGAGAGATACCTGCAGCAGGGTCATGGCATATGTGATGTAGTTGCGCATCCTTCCTTGACTCGTAATCCGAATCTCATTCTCATCGATTGATGTCTCAGCCCTTGGCTTCTCAACTCTCTGATACCGGTCCATCTACAGCCATTAACAATAGCCTTATTTTACCAGAAAACCACAAAAATCTGATAAAAGCACCGGACCATCACCGCAGACTTCACATAAACAAATAATATGACCATATCACATGGAAGAAGCAAACAACTCAGGCTGTATAAAATCAAACAAAACAAAGAACGCACTGGTTCGAAGAGAAAAAAAAAGGAAACAGGAGAAACGGAAAACGACTGCGGATTGTGATTGACAAACCAAAGAAGAAAAACAGCCAACGCTTTTCGAATCGAATGAAAACCCACCGTACGTAGAAATAGGATAAACTAATACTGCACAAAAGAGCCCTCTTCAACGGCTTCGTTTCTTCTTTGTCGCCCTAATCGCTTCGGGCGGTGTCTCCCACTTTATAAACCAAACATATCGTTACACACACAAACTACCCTAGTCCCTCACCAACTCCCCCATCCGGTCCAATCCGACCTTCGTCTTTTTTTTCTTAAACCGGTCGGTGTATCACTCCTCGACCCTGTACGCCACATGAAACTCAACCAAAGAGCTACGTGTTTGCACATTACACTAAACACATGCAGACAGTGTTACATCAATTACTGTGTCCAACATTTAAATTTTCACTTAAATCAAATCAATTATTATGTATGTTACTAGAAATTCTATCCACTTTATTATCATAGATAACATGATAGTCCATCGTGTGAATATAATGCAAACCTAAAATACTGTTGATTGTGAAGAATTAACTCATACAGTGAAAATGCACAATTTCACATCCCTTATGGAAGAGTAAAAAATAAACAATTTATAAGTAGAGTTCTCCTCCCTACATAGTACAATATAATTTGAGCTAACCCCAAGAACAAAACTGTGTAAATTTTAACTAAAAATAGATAATATTATTTAAATTACGTATAGTAATTCTCTGATAGCAATTCGTGTATGTTTTTGAGTAAAGAGAAAGTAACCTTACAAGATCAAGTTCTAAATACACAGAGATGTATGCAAATAAACTTGATATTATCCAAATACATGAAGAATCAGCGATTGCCACGTCTCCAAAAGACATCTGTTCAGTGCTCGTGTTTTTTAACAGCGGATCAATGAAGCTTTTCCACCCATCAAAAGAAACTGGGGACCCACTGCCAGGAACCAAAAATCCATTGATGAAGAAAAAAGGAGTTCCATACACTCCTCTGGAAGCACTAAACTGCATCATAGCACAGACATAACCACCAAATATAAAGTCAAAAACAAGACTAGTGATTGTTGTATTGTATCCATACAGAAAATCTGACAAACATTCTGGAACACAGACAAAATGTGTTACCTTAAACGAGACTCTAGTTAATAGATCGGTCTTGCGGTCATTGAAACCGGATACAAGGACCTCCTCATTGGACTCCCCAACTATTTTCACCGCAAATTTCACAATGTTTTCAACTGTTGTGGCCCTGGACAGGTTCCTAGTTTGGTCATTGTAGAACTGCTCCTGCAAAAGGGATGTTTTATTATCTAGGCAGAGTGATGTTTAATAAATGTGAAGAATATATATTAGAAGACCAGGCGGGTGTTCAAATTACATAACAAATATGAATCCTGTCACGGAATATACTTGAAGCCACTATTTATGCAAAGCATAAATCTATAAAACCACTTCTTTACATGAAAACCGATGTATAAATGAAGAGTTAGAATGAAATCATGATTTGATAATCATGGCTCCTTGTGAAGCCATGTTTTATTTGGTGCTATGCTTGTACATGAGATAATATATAGTTTGTAGATACTTCATAATTTCTAGTAGCAGTGATTGGTCGTGTAAGTTCGTTTTACCACGACAGCATTTTCAAGAAAATAAAGGCAATCAAGATCATGAATATCTGCGTATTCAAGCCGTTAAATTGAAGTCTCAAATAAGCATGGGATAAAACAGATGATGGTTCATCTGTTAGGCAGAAAAAGGTTCATCTCAAATGCATTCCTTGAATTCCAAAAGGTCGTAGCTAATGGAAAAGGTGCAATTATACACTATCTACCAATTACGACGACGCAGAAGAGCCTACTTAATCCGGGTAAGTCTTATTTCTGATGTAGTCCCACCCGTACCAGGTGTCTGATTCGGCTATGTATCATTTATGCAATCAAATATCAAAGATACTTGAGTGAGAGGGGGTAGAAACCAAACCTGATGATTGAAGAACCCCTCCAACAAGGGGAATGTGGCAGCAGAATTCACCAAATCTATTATATGCAAAGCTCGATATGGTATCTGCAGAATCCAATCCAAATAAACATCTTAAAACTAAAGTGTCTGGCTCAAATCATTAGGAAAAAATCACAAAAAAAGGAGAAAAAAAAAGACAAGCAGACCAACAAAATATGGGCGGAGATCATTCATTCCGAGGGAAAAGGAATATCACTTTCTCCCTCCAATTCTAGAATACTCCCATAAAATCTACATCTGGTTCAAATGTGAGGGCCCCAATTACAAATATGACTTCATTTATATTGCAAGATCTCAATGAATCTAGCAGGCTTGTTAGCACACACATGCTCTACCAACAATTACAAACACTTGCTCCATTTGACTATAGATAGTGATCTTATTCTATGATTGAAGGACGACATACCTTGGCAAACTTGGATGCACCTACGTTTCATTGGATATCATTTAGCATAAATTGGAACACCTAATTTCTTGAAACAGTGACAAAATCATCAATATTGCTTCCTGCTCTTAAGGAGCAGATATCAGTACAACTCCAACAAAAGGTTATATAATTAATCAACTATAATGATCAATAGAGAAGACGGGGGCAATCAAAGGTACATACATTACAGGCTACAAATGGTGGAGCCTAATTCAGTATCCAAAGGAGTTGAACATGAATGAAAACGAAGATAGACTGAGCTAATCGATATGCTAGGCGTGAACATCTAATTGATCAAAGTTTTTGCATGTTAGAAAGAATAGTCCCATGAACATTTTGAACAACACTAAAACTATTTAATTAACATGTATAACTTCCTTAAGTTCTTCTGCTCCCCGACATATTGAATCCAAATTCTTAGTCTTCTAACATGATTCTCTTGAGTCTCGACTATTAGCACACAGAGCAAGATAATTCTCTAGACTCTTGACTACTAGCGCACTGAGCAAGTTAATCTCTTAAACTTCGGATAAGTTACGCTGGAAATAACGAAATATATGAAGGATGATAACTAGAAACAACGAGAAAAATAAAGGAGTATCCAAGTCAACCCTCTTGATTAATTCAAAATTTTGTTTGCTCTAATTGTTTTGGGGAACTGGGTTCTTTTCCATGATGATTCAGTCCAGTAACTCGAAGTCAATAGAAACACAAATAAACAAAGGAATCGGACTTGAAACGAAGTGTAAAGAAATTGATTTCCTCCTGATTATCTCAGATAATAGGTAGAAATTGGTATAAAACGACTCACGGTAAAGGCAGAAGATGGACAACGAGGCTAACACGATGGCCATAAAACTGGAGAGCTTTCTTCAGAGGAGGCCAGGAGTCCCTGCTGTCTGGGCAGAGCGGATCAAAAAACGCTTCGACAACGATTGTATCCCGGTCAACCTTTTGATTTTCAAAAACAAACCCATCAAACCTTGCTGGTGGCAGGTTCTGGGCAGCATTTGGAATAAATAAAAGGAAGAAGAAGAATGACAAGCTCGCTAGTTCCAACTAAGAAGCACGATGCTTCATTCTATTAATCGTTCGATATCTCTCTCTCTCTCGGCTTTGAAGAACTAGTGTGGAATCTCCCTCCCCCGCCTTCCTTGGTCGTCGCGTTACCAATTACCTCGCACCTGCAGATGTGAGTTGAGAGGGTCAGTCTTCTGAATTGGCGGGTCAGTAAAATTGCATTGTTATTCTATTTAAATATGGAGTCGCATCTTCGTCAAATTGTAGCGTTATTCTATTTTAAATATGAAGCTGTGACGGTTTGGCGTTTAACTGTAAACGTGACAGCGATGTTAGTAACGTCATTTTTTCATAATTTAATGGTTAATTTATTAACGAAAAAATGATAATGATTGACTTTGTCATTGATTGCAAAAGATGATGGTTAATTTGTCATTCTCCCTATTCTATTT
Organism: Begonia loranthoides; assembly: GCA_022433065.1. Taxonomy (NCBI): domain Eukaryota; kingdom Viridiplantae; phylum Streptophyta; class Magnoliopsida; order Cucurbitales; family Begoniaceae; genus Begonia; species Begonia loranthoides. The sequence continues at coordinate 26,963,379 of CM039479.1, read as the reverse complement.
AAATATGGAACCGCGATGGTTTGTAGACAAGTGGCCTAACTACAGTTTATAGTCACACTGTTACTGTTTAATCGAGGCTATCAAATTGTAGTATTATTCTATTTAAATATGGAGTCGCGGTGGTTTGTAGAAGAACTGTCACGACTCGATATTATGGCATTTCAGAGCAAACATGACAGCAATGTTAGCAACGTCACTTTTTTATAATTCAGTGGTTAATTTGTTAGCTAAAAAAAAATGATGGTTGACTTGTCATTGACTACAATGGATGATGGTGGTTTGTCATTGTCCCTTTAATTTATTATCAGTGTATACTACATGTCACATTTTTTATTTGATGACTTGTTTTTATATGATGTATAATCTCTCTGATGATTTATATTCTGACTCTATCGATCACTTATCAAGTAATTTTGAACTTTATCGATCATATAATAGAGTTTAAAATTAAATTAAAAATTATCAGAGAGTTATAAATTTAGTTAAAACGCTTCATCAAATGAAAAACATATTATATATATATGTTGAATTGAACAAATTAATTGATGGAAATATTCAACAACAAAAAAAATGAAGGAATATCTTCTTCGAAGAAGGATGAATTTAGAGTTGAACGGTGAAAGTTCAGTTTAATAAAAAAAAATAATTTAAAATCTAATAAAATAATATTGTAAATTATATTTTACTCCCTAATTTATTATATTAATATTATTGTTTTTATTTATTTAACAATAAATTAATAGACCATTACTTATAATAATTAAAACTATTACGTAAATAAATAAATAATAATAATTTAAATAAATTATTAAACAAATAATTTACAAAATGGAAATAAAACGGAAGAAGCAAATAACATAAACAAATAAAAGCACCGAACCATCACCGCAGACTTAAACCGACTGCCCCATCCGGTCCAATCCGACCTACGTCTCTTTTTCTTAAACCGGTCGGAGTCTAACATTTTTCTACCCGGTACGCCACATGAAACTCAACCAAAGAGTTACGTGTTTTCCCATTACTCTAAACGCAAGCAGACAGCGTTGCATCAATTAATGTGTCCAACATTTAAATTTTCACTCAAATCAAAGCAATTATTATGTATGTTAGTAGGAATTTTAACCAACTTTATTGACGTAGATAACATGACAGTCCGTCCTGAAAAGACAATGATGACCCACGATGTTGTTGATTGTAAGGAGTTAACTCATACAGTGGGAGTACACAATCTCACCTTACTTGTGAGAAAGTAAAAAATACATAGTTTATAAGTAGAGTTCTCCTTATCAACTAGTACAATGCAATTTGGACAAATCCCAAAAACAAAACTAAGTCACTTTCAACCTAAAACGGATAATATTATTTCAATTAAGCATAGTAATTTTCTAATGATAATTCATGTTGGTTTTTGAGTAAAGAGAAAGTAAGCTTAAACGATCAAGTTCTAAATAAATATAGAGATGTATGCAAATAAACTTCATATTATCTAAATACATGACGAATCTGCGATTGCCACGTCTCCAAAACACATCAACTGTCAACAAGAAATGACACTAATGTTCAGTGCTCGTGTTTCTTAACAGCGGATCAACGAAGCTTTTCCACCCATCAAAAGAAACTGGGGACCCACTACCAGGAACCAAAAATCCATTGATGAAGAAAAAAGGAGTTCCATACACTCCTCTGGAAGCACTAAACTGCATCATAGCACAGACATAACCACCAAATATAAAGTCAAAAACAAGACTAGTGATTGTTGTATTGTATCCATACAGAAAATCTGACAAACATTCTGGAACACAGACAAAATGTGTTACCTTAAACGAGACTCTAGTTAATAGATCGGTGGTGCGGTCATTGAAACCGGATACAAGGACCTCCTCATTGGACTCCCCAACTATTTTCACCGCAAATTTCACAATGTTTTCAACTGTTGTGGCCCTGGACAGGTTCCTAGTTTGGGCATTGTAGAACTGCTCCTGCAAAAGGGATGTTTTATTATCTAGGCAGAGTGATGTTTAATAAATGCGAAGAATATATATTAGATGACCAGGAGGGTGTCCACATTACACAACAAATATGAATCCTCTGTCACGGAATATACTTGAAGCCACTATTTGTGCAAAGCAAAAATCTATAAAACCACTCCTTTACATGAAAACCGATGTATAAATGAAGAGTTAGAATGAAATCATGATTTGATAATCATGGCTCCTTGTGAAGCTGTGTTTTATTTGGTGCTATGCTTGTACATGAGATAATGTATAGTTTGTAGATATTTCATAATTTCTAGTAGCAGTGATTGGTCATGTAAGTTCGTCTTACCACGACAGCATTTTCAAGAAAATAAAGGCAATCAAGATCATGAATATCTGCGTATTCAAGCTGTTAAATTGAAGTCTCAAATAAGCATGGGATAAAACAGATAATGGTTCATCTGTTAAGAAGAAAAAGGTTCATCTCAAATGCATTCATTGAATTCCAAAAGGTCGTAGCTAATGGAAAAGGTGCAATTATATACTATCAACCAATTATGACGAAGCAGAAGAGCCTACTTAATCCAGGTAAGTCTTATTTCTGATGTAGTCCCACCCGTACCAGGTGTCTGATTCGGCTATGTATCATTTATGCAATCAAATATCAAAGATACTTGAGTGAGAGGGGGTAGAAACCAAACCTGATGATTGAAGAACCCCTCCAACAAGGGGAATGTAGCAGCAGAATTCTCCAAATCTATTATATGCAAAGCTCGAGAAGCAACAAATGCATTGTCATGGTATCTGCAGAATCCAATCCAAATAAACATCTTATAACTAAAGTGTCTGGCTCAAATCATTAGGAAAAAATCACAAAAAAAGGAGAAAAAAAAGACAAGCAGACCAACAAAATATGGGCGGAGATCATTCATTCTGAGGGAAAAAGAATATCACTTTCTCCCTCCAATTCTAGAATACTCCCATAAAATCTACATCTGGCTCATGGTACACAAGTACAAAGGTGAAGGCCCTGATTACAAATATGACTTCATTTATATTGCAAGATCTCAATGAATCTAGCAGGCTTGTTAGCGCACACATGCTCTACCAACAATTACAAACACTTGCTCCATTTGACTATAGATAGTGATCTTATTCTATGATTTAAGGACTACATACCTTGGCAAACTTGGATGCACCTATATTTCATTGGATATTATATAGCATAAATTGGAACACCTAATTTCTTGAAACAGTGACAAAATCATCAACATTGCTTCCTGCTCTTAAGGAGCAGATATCAGTATAACTCCAACAAAAGGTTATATAATTAATCAACTATAATGATCAATAGAGAAGACGGGGCAATCAAAGGTACATGCATTACAGGCTACAAATGGTGGAGCCTAATTCAGTATCCAAAGGAGTTGAACATGAATGAAAACGAAGATAGACTGAGCTAATCGATATGCTAGGTGTGAACATCTAATTGATCAAAGTTTTTGCATGTTAGAAAGAATAGTCCCATGAACATTTTGAACAACACTAAAACTATTTAATTAACATGTATAACTTCCTTAAGTTCTTCTGCTCCCCGACATATTGAATCCAAATTCTTAGTCTTCTAACATGATTCTCTTGAGTCTCGACTATTAGCACACAGAGCAAGATAATTCTCTAGACTCGACTACTAGCGCACTGAGCAAGTTAATCTCTTAAACTTCGGATAAGTTACGCTGGAAATAACGAAATATATGAAGGATGATAACTAGAAACAACGAGAAAAATAAAAGAGTATCCAAGTCAACCCTCTTGATTAATTCAAAATTTTGTTTGCTCTAACTGTTTTGGGGAACTGGGTTCTTTCCATGATGATTCAGTCAATCAGTAACTCGAAGTCAATAGAAACACAAATAAATAAAGGAATCGGACTTGAAACGAAGTCTAAATAAATTGATTTCCTCCTGATTATCTCAGACAATAGGTAGAAATTGGTATAAAACGACTCACGGTAAAGGCAGAAGATGGACAACGAGGCTAACACGATGGCCATAAAACTGGAGAGCTTTCTTTAGAGGAGGCCAGGAGTCCCTGCTGTCTGGGCAGAGCGGATCAAAAAACGCTTCGACAACGATCGTGTCCCGGTGAACCTTTCGATTTTCAAAAACAAACCCATCAAACCTTGCTGGTGGCAGTTTCTGGGCAGCATTTGGAATAAAGAAAACGAAGAAGAAGAAGAAGACTAACAAGCTCGCTAGTTCCAACAAAGAAACACGATGCTTCATTCTATTCATCGTTCGATCTCTCTCTCTCTCTCTCTCTCGGCTTTGAAAAACTAGCGTGGAATCTCCCTCCATCGCCTTCCTCGCTCGTCGCATTACCAATTACCTCGCACCTGCAGAGGTGAGTTCAGAGAGAGTCAGTCTTTTGAATTGGCGGGTCAGTCGTCGATGTATTTAATCATTCAAACTTAACCTTCAATTGTCATGGATAATGCCACATAATTGAAATTAGAAAACATAATTTTAGTTACTGAGAGATTAATTTAAAAAATTACAATTCCTAAGCTTACAAACAATGGGGCCTGTCATATCAAGACGTAAGACATGTCAATATGGGTTTCATCTTTACTGTGAGCCCACTAAGTTGCTTTCAACGTGGCTGATGATGAATGGCCGGTCACTCAATTTCAATAATACGAGCCACTCAAGTTCCTTTTAAGAGACCAAGTCTTTAGAAAAATAATTTTTAGAATTGAATATTTTAAATTATTTATAAATTAAATTATAATATATCTTTTTATAAATTAAATTACTTTCCAACTATTAACCACTAATTTATTATTAGTGTATATTATATTTCATATTTTTTATTTGATGAGTTGTTTTTATATGATTTCTGATCTCTCTAACGATTATATTCTGACTGTATCGATCACTTGTCAAACGATTTTAAACTCTATCAATCATACAATAAAGTTTAAAATTAAATTAAAAATTATCAGAAAGTTATAAATTTAGTTAAAACGCTTCATCAAATGAAAAACGTATTTTATATATATATTGAATTGAACAACTAGATTGACGGAAATATTCAATAAAAAAAAATGGTGGAATATCTTTCTCGAAGAAGGATGAATTTATCGACTGTACTATTTTCTTTCTTAAAAATGTGATTTAGAGAGATCTAACGATCTAGATGAATAATTTTATTTATGTCATAAAATAATCTGATCAGATGTTTTTTTTTATTGTCGTTGAAATTTTTAACCCTTCGAAGAATACATGTAGATGAATTCATCTCCACCTTTAGTTTTGAGAAACTTGAAATGTTCAAATTGTTAATAGTTGAACAGTAAAAATTCAGTTTATTAAAGAAAATAATTTAAGGTCTAATAAGTTAAGATTCTAAATTGTATTTTACTCAATAGTTTATTATATTAATATTATTGTTTTTATTTATTAACAATAATTTAATAGACCATTACTTATAATAATTAAAATTATTACCTAAAAAAATAATTTAAATAAATTATTAAACATAGCCAAATCAAAATTAGAGATATAGAGTCGGGCGGAGGTTACGGATTCTTGTCTTACGTGATAGAGAAATGGAGTTAGGAGAAACGGCGGGGTCCATAGTTGATCGAATCAATGATTATCCACATTTGATTAATCACATGCCAAGCCCCTTTTCGTTCGTCACGTTGGGCACGTTACTTTGATTTTGATGAATTTTATTTAGAGGTTTAACATCACTTAATTATTTTTTTAAATTACATTATTAAATTAAATATTAATTATATTTATATTTTGTTTTTATTTAAATTAATATAATTAATTACGTATTATAATTTATTATATTAATTAATATTAAACTGCTCCAAAAATAAAAATAAATAAATACTTTGTCTTTAACCTTTTTTAAGAAAAAAAGCTATTTCTTTATTAGTAAAATGGTTAAATCGAGAAAGAGGAGACAGCTGTCCACCCAATTTTGTTGTTCAAGGACGAACTAAATTCTCAAGTGACGTGGCTCGGCCACGTGTTTACAAGCTATGGATGAGAGGTGCTTTTACCCACAAAAGCACCGATGGTGCTGCACCTATCAGAAGAATACAACGTGGCACCTGACTTTACGGCTTCTCACAAAAGCATTGAAACTCTTGATTAGATCAAACATGTTGTTGGTCAACGGCTGTGATTGAATAAACCGCTCTTCTTCCCGTACGCCAATAATGCAGCCTATGTTTATTCTTTATTGAGCCAAAAACTACGTGTTTACTGTTCAGCGTTCCGTGTTCTTCCATGTTTCCTTTGATTTAGAGAGAGGAGAGAAGAAGACGAAGAAGAAATGAAGAATGGAAGTAGTTGCAATGGAAGTTCCTTCGATTTAAGATTTTCTTCTCTCATAGCCTCTGGCGAACATGATTTTCTCGTCTCTTCAACTGGTTCTCAGGTTCTCTCTCTCTCTCTCTCATCTTCTGTTTTGCTGTTAGGAGAACGAATGAAGGCCAAAGGCCTATACGGAGTTTTTTTCTTGGCAGGTCACAGCTAGGGCTCTCGAAGGGAAGGTCGTTGGGCTGTACTTCTCGGCGAACTGGAATCCAGAGTGCAGAAACTTCACCGACACTCTCGTCAAGTTGTACCAGAAGCTCCAAAATAACCAGTCGTACTTCGAAATCGTCTTCGTATCTTCCGACGAAGATTCCGAGGCTTTCAAAGCTTACCACTCATGCATGCCATGGCCGGCGATCCCGTTCTCCGATTTGGAAATCAAAAAGGCGTTGAATCGACGGTTTGGTATTGAAGAAATTCCATGCTTGATTATAATTCAACCCTACCACAACAACGAAGAGGAAGAAGAAATTTTGAAAAATGGAGTTGATTTGGTTTATCGATATGGAGTTGAAGCTTTTCCCTTCACCAAACAGCGGCTAAAAGAATTGAAGGATGAAGAAAGAGAGAAACAAGAGAATCAGACCCTCGCCAATTTACTATCAAACTACCATAGAAACTTTCTTTTGGGTCACCCCCAGTTGGATCAGGTTAACCCTAACCGTTTATATATATGTATATATATTCCCTTCTTTACTAACAGTAAAATAAGCTAGAATCACAGTGGTAGGAGAAAGTATTTGCAGGTGTCTGTAGCTTCATTAATGGGGAAGACGATAGGTCTGTACTTTTCAGCGCAGTGGTGCTTACCTGGAGTTTTCACGCCTAAGCTCATCTCCATCTACAATAAGATAAACCATTCTTCTCGAATCAATCAAGAACACGACAAGCTCTTCCAGATAGTCTTCGTCTCCATCGACAAAACCGAAGCCTCTTTCGATTCCTACTTCAAAACCATGCCATGGCTCGCTCTGCCGTTTGGTGACGCTAATATAGCAAACCTGGTCAAGCATTTCGACGTGAGAGACATTCCTTGTCTGGTAATCATCGGCCCGGATGGGAAAACCGTAACCAAACAAGGGAGAATTCTGATTAATCTATATAAGGAGAATGCGTATCCATTTACAGAGGCGAGAGTGGAGGTTCTCGAGAGAGAAGAAGACGAAGAGGCCGATAAGCTCCCCAGATCGGTGATCCATTTTGGGGACAGACACGAACTGAGTTTGGTGGGTAGGGGACTTTTTATGTGCTGTGACTGTAACGAACAAGGGTCTGGTTGGGCTTATCAGTGTCTGCAATGTGGGTTCGAGGTCCATCCCAAGTGCGTCAAACACGAGTCAGATGGCTCCGCCATTGTTGACGCATGATCGAGCTCTTCTGCTTCTGTGTGCTTTATCTAGCCGTCCATGTTGTTCTATCGCTGACTTTTGTCGTAAGACTGATATGTGTACTGTGTCAAGCTGCAAGCAAGTGTCGTTATGTTGTGCTGCTTATGCGTAAAATATTTCACATTTTGTGTATATAGTCAATTTAATTACCGTTGAAAAATAGCGTTGAAATAACGAACGAAATTTGGAAAAGAGAAAGAGAAAACAGTGGACTCCGAATTTACGTGGAAAACCCAAGACGGGAAAAAACCACGGGCAGAGGAGAAATCACTATAGAAATCGGTACAACGAGCTTTGCGGCTCAAGCATATATTTATAGGAAAAAGGAAACCCTAGTAATACTGAAATTGGTAACCCTAATCCTAAAGAAATTAGGAAACATCCAATGTGGGCCAAACCGGCCTGGCCCAATTAGAATCCGGGTCACACTGAACCCTAATAATCTCCACCTTGACACAAATTCCACCCTATAAATATAACAATAGAAAACTTTAGAAAAAACTCCTCTTCCACAAATGCCCCTGAGGGCGAAATCAGCAGCTAATACCAACCAAGCTCAAACAATGCTTGAACTTGGGTGTGGGCAAAGTCTTTGTCATCATATCAGTAGGATTATCATGAGTACTGATTTTACTAACTGTAAAATCACCACGAGCAACCACTTAACGAACAAAATGATAACGAATATCGATGTGCTTCGTCCTCTCATGAAACATCCGATCTTTAGTGAGAAATATTGCACTCTGACTGTAGCAAAACACTATGGCAATTTGCAAATCTCCACTGAGCTCACCAAACAAACCCTTTAACCATATAGCTTCCTTACAAGCCTCTGTAATAGCCATATATTCTGCCTCTGCAGTAGACAATGCAACGGTATCCTGTAAGGTAGCTTTCCAACTGATAGCGCAACCCCCAACTGTAAAGACATATCCGGTAAGAGATCTCCTCTTATCAATATCCCCCGCATAATCAGAATCAACATATCCAATAACAGGATATCAAGTTCTTCCAAATTGAAGACAAGTGTCGGTAGTTCACCGCAGATACCTAAGAATCCACTGAACAGCTCTCCAGTGTTCCTTTTCTGGATTTGCCATGTACCTACTAACTGCACTGGCTGCGTAAGATAAATCTGGACGCGTGCATACCATAGCATACATGAGAGATCCCACTGCACTAGAATACGGAACTCGTGACATATAATTAATTTCATCATCTGAATGCGGATATAAGTCTGACGAAAGCCTGAAATGAGCTGCTAATGGAGTACCAACAGGTTTAGACTTATTCATGTTAAACCTGCAGAGAACTTTCTGAATGTACCCCCTTTGACTTAGGTACAATTTCCCATATTTCCTATCTCTCTGTATCTCCATACCAAGTATCTTTTTCGCTGCTCCCAAATCTTTCATCTCAAACTCTTTTCTCAGTTGTGCTTTAACCCTTTTGATTTCTTCAATATCTTTAGCTGCGATTAACATATCATCGACGTATAAGAGCAGATAAATCACTGATCCATTCTGACTGTTCTTTATGTAAACACAGCTGTCATAATTGCTCCTTCTAAAATCTTGAGCAAGCATGAATGAATCGAACCTCTTATACCATTGTCTAGGCGATTGCCTCAGACCATAAAGGGACTTCTTCAAAGAACAAACATAGTCTTCTTTTCCGGAGACTATGAAGCCTTCAGGTTGCTGCATATAGATGTCCTCCTCAAGCTCTCCGTGTAAAAAGGCAGTTTTCACATCCAACTGCTCAAGCTCAAAGTTGTGCATAGCCACAACACCCAGCAAAGCTCGAATCGAACTGTGCTTAACCACTGGAGAAAACACATCAGTGAAATCTACACCTGGAATCTGACTGTACCCCTTGGCAACCAAACGTTCTTTGTACCTGTCTTCTTTAACACCTGGTGTACCTTCCTTTTTCTTGAACACCCATTTGCAGTGAACCACTTTCTTTTCTTTCGGCAATTTAACTAAGTCCCATGTGCCGTTTTTCTGAAGAGACTCCATCTCCTCTTGCATTGCGATCATCCATTTCCCTGAATTTTCTGAACTCACGGCCTCTGAATAAGAAGACGGTTCTTCATTGGAATCAATGCTTTCAGCTACACTCAAAGCATAAACAATTAAATCTGCTTTACCATATTTCTGTAGAGGTCTAATCTCTCTTCTTGGCCTGTTTTTAGCGATGGAATACTCTGCCGAAGTTGATCCTGGTGATTGTGCGGAAACTGTATCACCCTGATTATCTGAACTAGTCTGACCTGAGGACTCTGATGCCGACCTTGATTCAACTGCAACCACAACCTCGCCACCAGATAAATGATTAGTTTTATTTGTCAACTCTTTAGGAGATGAATTTCCAAGCATAGCAGCTTCATCAAATACCACATTTCTGCTTATTATCACTTTCTTGGATTCAGGGCACCATAACCTATATCCCTTGACACCAGACGGGTATCCCAAGAATATACATTTTAATGATCTTGGCTCTAACTTGCCATTATCAACGTGAGCATACGCGAAACAACCAAATACTCTCAAACCTAAATAATCAACAGGATTATCATACCAAACTTCTTCAACAGCTTTCTTATCAAGAGCATTTGACGGAGACCGATTCACAATGTAACAAGCAGTAGCAGCAGCTTCAGCCCAAAATGACTTAGGTAAACCAGAATCTGAAATCATACATCGCACATTTTCCATTAAAGTTCTATTCATACGCTCTGTCACTCCATTTTGCTGTGGAGTTCCCGGGACTGTCAGATGCCTCATAATGCCTTCTGACCTGCAGAAAGAGTTGAACTCTCCCGAACAAAACTCTAACCCATTATCGGTGCGTAAACATTTTACCTGCTTCCCTGTCTGCTTTTCAATTAAAGTCTTCCACTCCTTGAATGTAACGAACACATCACTTTTCTTCTTGAGAAAGAACACCAAAGCTTTCTTGAATAATCATCAATCATGGTCAACATATAATGTGCCCCTCCCTTGGAAGGCACCGGTGCTGGACCCCAAAGATCTGTGTGGATGTAACCAAGTATTTCTTTCGTACTGTGAGTGACTGTAGTGAATGTAACTCTCTTCTGTTTCCCAAAAACACAATGCTCGCAAAACTGTAATTTACTTGTACTCTGACCATTCAAAAGTCATCTTCTGCTAAGCTCAATCATCCCATTTTCACTCATATGCCCCAAACGCATATGCCATAATCTGGTAAGATCTTCATCTGACAATGAAGTACCAACTGCAGCATCCCCTACAACTGTAGATCCTTGCAAAACATATAAATTACCAGATTTTCTCTGCCCCTTCATCATAGTAAAAGAACCACGACTGATCTTCAAAACTCCACCTTCACCGGTGTACCTGTACCCCTTCAGATCAAGAGTACTCAACGAGATCAAATTTCTCTTCAAATCGGGAACATGTCGCACGTCACTAAGTGTTCTGACAACTCCATCATACATCTTGATTCTGATCGAACCAATCATTGCTATCTTGCACGATGAATCATTATCCATCAATACTGCACCTTTTAGCACTGACTCATATGTCGAAAACCAATCTTTGTTGAGACACATATAAAACCTACAGGCCGAATCCAAAATCCACTCCTCGGATAGCTTTGAAATTCCGTCAGACACGACCAGAAGATCTCCTCCTGATTCACACTCGTTTTCTTCAGCGACAACAGCTTTACCAGACTTCTCTGGTTGCTTTCCCTTCTGATCAGCTTGCTCTTTTATCTTATTCTGCAATTTATAACACTCAGATTTAATATGCCCCTTTTTCTGACAGAAAAAACAAACTTTGTTTCTGTTCCTAGACTTTGATCTGCTTTTCGAACCCTTTCTGTTACTGTTCCCTTTATTGGACCTCTCTGATGTTCTACCCCGGGTGATCAATCCCTCTCCCTGAGTTCCAGATCCAACTACAAGGTGCTTCATCCTTTCTTTTGAAAGCAAAGCATCGTAGACATCTTTCAGAGTCAATGTGTCCCGACTGTACAGAATGGTAGCCCAGAAAATATTGTACGATGCAGGCAATGAACATAGCAAAATCAAACCCAAATCCTCCTCATCATATTTGCATTCCATTGCTTCCAAATCCGAAACAATTCCTTTAAATGCAGTAAAGTGTTCTTCAATCGAAGTTCCTTCTTCCATATGATGAAAATATAACCGCTGCTTCAAATGCAGCTTACTCGTCAGGGTTTTATGCATGCACAATTCTTCCAACTTTGTCCATATTTCAGCAGCAGATTTCGCCTTCATGACATCCTCCAAAATTTCATTTGATAAATGAAGACGAATCACAGATAACGCTTTTCTGTCCCTCAATAATTTTTTCTCCTCGATCAAAGATGCTAGCATATTATCGACCCCCAATAATATATTGTCCAATTCCATCTGAGCAAGAATATCACGCATTTTTATCTGTCATATCAGAAACCTCGTATTCCGATCCAACATCGGAATTTCGTATTTCATCGAAGTCATTCCAAAAATCAGAATTTTCCCTGAAAAATCTGAAAGAATATACGCTCCAAAATTAATGCCCCCAAATATATCAGAATAATCCAATAATCCAATTAAAATATATTCTGAACCAATAATCACCAATTTCAAAATACCAAATCCAGATCAACCCTGCAAAATCCAAAAAAAAAAAATCCAATTTTTATCAAGGAAAGAATTTTTCCCCTGTTCTCAATCGGCTGAACGGATTGGAACTTGGAATTGCCGCTCGAAACTGCGGCAGTAGTCGGACGTCGGCGCAGGGGAGTTGTTCGGCGTCGTTCGCGCGGTCGGGGATCCCTCTCCTCTCTGTAATGTATTGACGAACGGCGGCTTCGGATCGATTTATGACGGCGAGAGGCTTCGGTGCTAGATCGTCTCTGTTCTCCGACGATCGACGACTGGACGACGCTGCGCTGGATGGCAGCGCGGTTTCGACCTTCCCTTCTTCGCTGTAGTTCGTCTTCGCTGGAGATCTTCGCGGCGCTGAAGTTGCAGGTCGCAGATCGCTGACCTTCGCTGGAGAAGATGGCAGTTCGGGCAGCAAGACTTCGGGCAGGAGTTCCTTTGCGGGCAGCAACAATTTTTTTTTTTTCTTTTTCAATTTCTTTTTCCAAAAACAAAATCACAAACTCGTTCGCCCTCCGATAAATCGAAAACCTCGATTTTCAGAAACCTTCAACTTCCCTCTAATACCAATTGTTAAAAATTGATATAGAGAACCTGAACCTTAGCTCTGATACCAATTGTTGAAAAATAGCGTTGAAATAACGAACGAGATTTGGAAAAGAGAAAGAGAAAACAGTGGACACCGAATTTACGTGGAAAACCCAAGACGGGAAAAAACCACGGGCAGAGGAGAAATTACTATAGAAATCGGTACAACGAGCTTTGCGGCTCAAACATATATTTATAGGAAAAAGGAAACCCTAGTCATACTGAAATTGGTAACCCTAATCCTGCAGGAATTAGGAAACCTCCAATGTGGGCCAAACCGGCCTGACCCAATTAGAATCCGGGTCACACTGAACCCTAACAATTACCGAAATAACGTACAAGTTACGTATATCTAAAGAGTCCATGAGAAATGGAACAATAACTCGAAAAATAAAACTACGAGCAAATAAATAAATTTATTATAAAAATCAAAATACAACAACGAATTTTGCGACTCAAAAATAGAGACAACTACGTAGATTTATGGCAACTGACAATAAATAAATACCCTCCAATGACAAATATGTTGCTTGGAGATACAACGTTTTCGAAAGTTATAAGCAAAGAAAGATTAAAGCTTTCACGATAGATATAACAATAATTTCTTATAGCGAAAGGATAATAGAGAAAAACTAATTTTCATAAACAAGATAAATATGAGGAGCAGCTTTTTTTCATTTTCTTTTTACAAAAAATTACAATAATCTTGTTCGATGCGGAACTACTATAGAGAATTGATGTTTCAATGAATTTCGAAACTCGGATTCAATAATATCTCTCCCAACCAGACTTTGATACTACTTGTTAGAAATCTAATGATAACCGAAAAAATAAAATAGGATGTGTGACACTAGATTTACATGGAAAAATCTTTTCGAGAAAAAACTACGGACAGAGGAATAATATCATTATGAATATCAAAATACAACTGTTAGTTTTGTAATTATGATTTACTTGAGCTTATAGAGAAAACAAAACTTTAAATCATATTTACAAAGTGGATTCATTGGCCAATTCTAATAGAATTTGATCACACCAAGCTCTAATAAGGTCTTTACTAATACTATTAGCATGCAAAAGATGACCCATTGATACAAAAAGGTAATCACATGACAATCAAACTTGAATATCCATGAATAAATCATAATTGAAACTACTAAAAATAAAGGGGCTAATGAAAAGAAAAGAGTATTTAACAAAAAAAACTAAATTTTAAACTAATTTTCTTAATAAATAAAATTATGAACCATGAAAAATAAACGCAACAAATTTTTGAATCACGTTTATTGTTAAAAAACGTGTTTTGGATGTCCACACTTAGCAGACGTCTACGCCAACCCACGTTGACGTTTGCAGGTTAGCACAAACATTCGAATTACGTTTTTCATTAAAAAACGTGATTAAAAGATTTGTCTTGTTTATTTAACATAATTTATAGTTTTATTTTGGATAGAGTTTTTTTTGGTTAATTACCTAAAAATTAAAATAGAAATACTCATGGAAAATGCAATATACAACCCACAGTTATGTACTTGTGGTTAAATTGCCCATGAATTAAAAGGTTAAACAAAATCTGAAAGTTTAATAAATCATATTTAGATCTGAAAAACTTTAATGATTTTATTTCATTTAAACTGGGCAGGACTTTTTTTGATGCTTTATATGTATTTGTTTGAGCTCTAAAAATCATATTATCTTCATTTTTTAAAAAAGTAAATTTTCTGTATTTATCCTTAATTATAGTATTTTTATTTTTTTAAAAAGTAAATTTTCTGTATTTATCCATAATTATAGTATTTTTTTTACGTAAAAGCTTGATGTTTAACTTTTGTATTTTATTTTTAATATTATGATTAATTATTTGATTCGTACGGACGCTCACTCGCTCTGTCTCTCTCTCTCTCTCTCTCTCTTGAAAGGGGAGTGTAAAGCCGCAGATGGAGCGAGAAAGAAGAATGATGCTCAGGACCATGGCAGAAGGCAAAGCAAGGCACAGAATAAAGCAAAACGCGGACCTTCGTCGTCCTTGGATCCTCTTAAATACCTTTTATTCAAGCTTTCTCCCAAAGAGAAACAACTCCAACAACACCATTAATCTCCATGGGTCTCTGCTACAGCAAATGGCTCAACTGTTGCCGTGATATTCCAATCTCTTCGTCTTCAGATTCACCTCCTCGTCACTACCAAAACACCCCCGAGAAACCCCCATCAAAACCTCCTCTTTTTAAGACCATATCGTTTCCCAGATTTCCTCCTCCTCCTCCTCCTCCTCCTCGGATCGGTTCAGTTATGGGAAGACCCTTCGTTGATATAACTAAGATTTACACGCTCGATAAGGAGCTAGGTCGGGGTCAATTTGGGGTTACCTATCTTTGTACAGAGAAGGAGACTGGACGAAACTACGCATGCAAGTCCATATCCAGAAAAAAGCTAACGAAACAGAGGGATATTGATGATGTTCGGAGAGAGATTTTGATCCTACAGCATCTCTCTGGACAACCTAACATAGTTGAATTCAGGGGCGCCTATGAAGACAAGCAAAATCTGCATATAGTTATGGAGTTGTGCACTGGTGGAGAGCTTTTCGACAGGATTATTGCAAAAGGAAGTTACTCAGAGCGTGAAGCCGCATCGATTTGCAGACAGATTGTGAATGTGGTTCATGCTTGTCATTTCATGGGGGTAATGCACAGAGACTTGAAACCGGAGAACTTCTTATTGGAGAGTAAGGATGATAAATCACCGATCAAAGCAACGGATTTCGGACTCTCTGTCTTCATCGAGGAAGGTTAAATTTCCTTCGTGGGTCTTAAAATCTGACTTGTTTTGAGCTAAATTGTAAATTATTGCTCTTTCTCGTTTGCTATTTTGATTCCTTTTAATCTAAGTAGCTGATCGGGTTAGTACTGATGTAATTGTAAACTAATATCCAGGGAAAGTGTACAAGGACATTGTTGGAAGCGCATACTACGTAGCTCCTGAGGTGTTGGAGAGAAATTATGGGAAGGAGATAGACGTGTGGAGCGCTGGAGTCATTCTATACATTCTTTTAGCTGGGGAACCTCCATTTTGGGATGGTAACTGTTCTTTCTCTAATTGAAATTTGTGTAGTAATTACCTCGTACAGTTTCTTAGAAGTTTCTCCGCACTATTTTTCTCTGGACTGACTAGAAATCTATGCTCTGTTAGAGACTGAGGAAGGCATATTTGAAGCTGTTTCGAAAGGAGAGCTCAACTTGGAAAAATCGCCATGGCCATCCATATCTTCCTCTGCAAAAGATCTTATCAGGAAAATGTTAAGAAGGGATCCTAAAGGAAGGATCACTGCTGCACAAGCACTTGGTAAGAATGAAATTCTTTTGTTGCACAAACAGACTCCTTATACTCTCTCGTTAGTGTGAGTTCATTGATATTGTGCGCTTAAACCAGAACATCCATGGTTGAAGAAAGACGGCGAGGCATCGGACAAGCCTATCGATAGTGCAGTCCTAATAAGGATGAAACAGTTCAGAGCGATGAACAAATTCAAGAAACTTGCTTTTAAGGTAGCAGAAAAAATAATATTCAAACAATACAATTTACAGTCCTGATCAACGAACAAGCAATTCTCTACCTTTTTTTGGCAGGTAATGGCAAAGAGTCTTTCGGAAGAAGAAATTAAGGGCTTGAAACAAATGTTTAGAAACATGGACACAGATGGAAGTGGTGCAATTACATTTGAAGAACTCAAAACTGGATTAACAAGACTCGGTTCTAGGCTCAACGATGTAGAAATGAGGCAAATTATGGATGCTGTAAGAGCTTTAAAAACTCTACCCTTTTTTTTATCATTTCATCTACTAACTTTGCCCCTTGGCCGGCTGTAAAATACGCTTATTTCTGCTCCGATCAGGCCGACGTCGACAATAACGGAATGATCGAGTATGACGAATTCATCACAGCAACCATGCATCGCCAAAGAGACGAAAACTTGTCCAAGGCATTCCAGTATTTCGACAGCGACAACAGCGGGTTCGTCTTTTACCCTTGTAGACTGCTATAATCATCTTTCAAATTTCAACCCTTTGGATAAAGTTGATTTTTTTCTTTCTGGGTTGGTCATTTTCATTCCAGATTTATTACAAGAGAGGAGCTCAGGCAAGCCATGACGGAGTACGGAATGGGGGACGAGGCCACCATTGATGAGGTTCTTGACGATGTTGACACCGACAAGGTAAGTTTAGAGCTGACTGATTATTGGCCTGAGAGTTGATTTGACTGAGATTAAAAGCTTTGCTTTTATATTTTTCAGGATGGGCGGATTAGTTATGAGGAGTTTGCTAACATGATGAGGACGGGTAATCCCGAACCCAGCGAAACTTTAGACATTCCATTTTCTTAAACAAATTCACAGCAACTCGTCGTCGTGATCGTGACGATTAATATTATACGTTGTAAAATAAATAATTCAGAATTTATTATTAATGCGAATGAATATAAAATGTTGAATTGTCAAATACTTAAGAAAGTGTTCAATGCCTGTGGGTATAAAGCGACGTCGTAGTCACATGAAGAGGGAAGGGAGCCAGAATTAGGGCATAGGTTTGAAGAGATAAAACGGCGTCGCTTATATAAATCTATGAAATTACAATCTCTGCTTGTGCTTCTACTTCCGAGTAGTAAATTAGCAGTCTCGCAAGAGGAGGAGCACGGAGCAGCCATTCATGGCTTTGATCAGAAGCAAGCCAAGTTTCCCGCACTTTCTCTCTTCTCTCTCGCGGCAAGTGTGTCATCGCTCAGCTCTTTTTTCATCCTCGTCATCTTCTTCTCTCGAAATCCAAAATCATTTCGAAGATGAAGGCGGAAATGAAAATGCTAACGATGCCCCTGAGACTGAGCTTTCTTCAGAGGAAACCCTAATCGCCGACAAATTGCACGCCGTAATCAAGGACCACCAGCGTAGAAACCCGACCGCCAATCCTAATATGCCTCCTTCTTCACCTGACCTAACTATTTCCGCTCTTTCACATGATTTCTCTCAAATATCGGCCGTTCATTCCATATCTGCATCAATCGCCCGCCGCGTGATTGAGAAATGCGGCGGGGTCCGCCATGGTATCCCTTTCCTTCAAGTCCTAGCGTTCTTCAATTGGGTCACTACTCGCGAGGGGTTCGAGAACAAAGTACAGACCTACAATGAGATGGTCGACCTAGCGGGAAAGGTAAGGCAATTTGATTTAGCTTGGCATCTGATTGACTTAATGAAAGCTAGAAACGTCGAAATTACAGTAGAAACGTTCTCAATTCTTGTTCGTCGGTATGTAAGAGCGGGATTAGCGGCAGAAGCTGTCCATACCTTTAATCGTATGGACGATTATGGTTGCAAACCCGATAAAATCGCTTTCTGCATATTAATCAGTATCCTTTGTAAGAAGAGAAGGGCAAGCGAAGCTCAATCATTTTTTGATAGTTTAAAGGATAGGTTTGAGCTTGATGTGGTTGTGTACTCTAGCTTGGTTCATGGATGGTGTCGAGCTGGTAATATTTCAGAGGCGGAGAGGGTGTTTGGGGAGATGAAGATGGCTGGCATAAAACCGAATGTGTATACTTACAGTATAGTGATTGATGGATTGTGTAGATGTGGCCAAATTACACGATCCCATGATGTTTTAGCAGAGATGATTGATGAAAATTGTAACCCTAATGCTGTAATATTTAACAATCTAATGAGGGTTCACGTGAAGGCGGGCAGAACTGAAAAGGTATTGCAAGTGTATAATCAGATGAAGAAGGTAGGTTGCCCTGCCGACACAATTACTTATAATTTCCTTATTGATAGTCATTGCAAGGATGGCAACCTTGAAGCTGCTATGAAAGTCTTTTATTCGATGATTAAGAAAGACTGCACCCCAAATGCTTCGACTGTCAATCCTATATTCAGAAGCATTGCAAAACTGCGAGATGTAAATGGTGCTCACAGGTTAATTGGTAAAATGAAAGAATCAAAATGTAAACCCAATACAGTAACTTACAATATATTGATGCAGATGTTTGCTGAATCGAAATCAGCTGATATGGTTATTAAGTTGAAGAAGGAATTGGATGAGAATGAAGTCGAGCCTAATGTGAATACTTATAAGATTTTGATTTCGATGTATTGTGGGATGGGGCATTGGAACAATGCCTATAATTTCTTTAGGGAGATGATTGAGGAGAAATGCTTAAAACCTGGCCAACCTGTCTATGAGATGGTTCTCCAACAATTAAGGAAAGCAGGGCAGTTGAAAAAGCACGAGGAGTTAGTGGAGAAGATGATTGAGAGAGGATTTGCTACTCGGCCACTGTAGAAATTACTCCCTTTTGAGTTCACAGGCTGCAAGAGGTACTTCACTTTAATTAATTTGAATTTGTCTGTGAAAGCTTTTGCAAGTATGTGATACATGAAGAAAAAAAGCAAAATCTTACGTCTTGTTGTCAAAGCTGCTAAAAATTGAAAGCTTTTCACTGGATTGAGAAGCGACGAGCTTCTGCAGTTGGTTCGTGCTATAGTTGTCTACAATTCTAGAAGGTATTGGAATGTGGGAGGCGACAGTAATTGATCCATATTGTGAGGAATGGTGTGGTTTAATGCCCGAGGGAAGACTCAGTTCTCTTAGTTTTATTTATCAGTGGGCAATGGGAAATCATGGAGGTTCTATCTATTGATCAAACTTCCTAATCATGATGTTTGTGATATCATGTGGGTCAAAGAAGTTACAACACTAATATTTCAATTGTCCTACTTTGAGTCGTGTTGTTTTTATCCTATAGTTTCTAAAGCATGCTTTATTCATGGAAATAGATAATTTAGAAATAAGTTGGTGTTGTTTTCTTGACAGAGTTTGACCAAGATTGTTTGGGAGAGGATAAGAGCAGGATGGGCCTATCATATTGTTGTGGCAAACAATCTTTTACAACCAAATAGGTTTTTCGCCCTTGTAATATTTTCACTGTTGCAAATGTCAAAAAGCAAAGAACATAAACCTAAGTGTTTGAACTAAGAACGTGTAAAATGCATCAGTAAATTCGTTTCTCTCAGCAAAAATTATGACAATTGACACGTTTTTTTTTTTTTGTGTCTAGGCTACAAGAGATCAACCTAAAGGTACATTTTGCTAGCTCACCTAAATAAGAATGACTCGAGTGCGGGTTCAATTTATACTAGTAGGAATGCATAATCTCATATTGTTTATGTTTGGGAGAGTGGATAACGCATAGTTTACAAGTAAACAAAATTTTTCTACTTATTACAATGCGTTTTGGACTAATTTCAAACAAAATCATCAGGATTCTACCTAAAATTGACAATCTTTTAACGTGGGAATATGGCCACTTCAAACAAAAGACAGAAGCCAAAAAATGAAGACACTTTCATCGAACTCGTTTCCCTTGAGAGATTTAAGATCCAAATTGATACAATTTCACCTGACAAACACTACATAATTCCACTTCATTAATGCATGTTTCATGAGTAACGAACTGAAAGAGAATGATTTCTTACCCTTCTCTTCTATCCTTCAAGCACGACCTTGCATATCCAACATTTCATCGAGATTCTTCAATCTCTCTAATCCTTCGCTGATCAAAAATGGAATTCTCTTTTTGTCGTCGCACTTGCGATTCTTTTCCATCTCTTGTCTAATTGCCTCTCTCAATTCACCTGCCAAATGCATCGCACAAGATTAAACCCACCAAGTTGACCACCATCATTACGAACTTAATCGACGGAGTTTTGTCATCATTCACGAAAGAATGACAGTCGCAAAATCTGAACAGTGAATAGTGGAGAACGATTTCGCAGGTCGAAAGCTTTACCTCTAGCATGAACAGGGGCCCTTCGAGCAGTCCTTAAAGCTTGCCTGTATAGCTTGAATACACGAGCACGGAGTATGAAATCCTGTAAATCTAATGCCACAACCATCACCGATTCCCTTCCTCAACGCCTTGCCCCACGGACTACAAAAAACGAAGAGCGAAATTTCGATCAACTTGGTGGGTTGCTGAATCCAAGCAAAGGTTCAATCAATCATATTGAGATTTCGGGAAAACAAACTAATCTAGACTTCAGAACCCAAAATTAAGGTTCAAGTCGAGACGATAGAAAGATAATCGACGTGGAAAATGATTTGAATTTACCTACGAAGGGAATGGAAATATGTAAGGAAAATTGTCAGATCCGTT
This sequence comes from Begonia loranthoides, assembly GCA_022433065.1. Taxonomy (NCBI): domain Eukaryota; kingdom Viridiplantae; phylum Streptophyta; class Magnoliopsida; order Cucurbitales; family Begoniaceae; genus Begonia; species Begonia loranthoides. The sequence goes on along the minus strand of CM039479.1, from coordinate 26,942,168 downwards.
GCAGAACAGCGGGAATACTAAAATGAGCCCTAGAATATTCATTTTTGGGCCTTCAATATCACGACGCCCAACAGATTACCCAAAGTAGTCCCATGGAAAAGTATTTTTTAAATTTGTTGCTATAAATCATGCTAATTTATTCAAGGGTAATTAACAAAATAAACATTGAACTATTATAAAATCAATAACAATACCAATATTAAAATTTTTTTACTAACAAATAATACACTGAACTATAAAAAATAAATGACGAAAATATCATTGTTATATTTTCTGTTAGAATTGTGAAAATAACATTTTTCGCAATGAATACTTACCTTTCGTTGCGGAAACTACTCTTTTCGTAGCAGATACTTGCCTTCTATTTAGAAAAGCAAGTCCGCATAAAAAACGTGACTTCCGCTGCAAAAAACAAGTACTTGAAATAAGATTCAGAAAACATGTTTACCGTTACAGAAAACTAGTTAAATTTTTAATAGAAAACGTGACAATGATATTTGTGTCATTCGTTTTTCATAATTCAGCGTTTTATTTATTAGCAAAAATGATATAATATTTACCTTGTTTATTAATCCATAGTTCATTTTTTTTTTTAATTACTCTTTATTTAATATATTATCTTTGGTAAAAGTTATATTTTTAAATCTCATTCATTGTTGATGTAATAGTTCAACAAATATGGGCAATTAAAATAATATATTATAAATAATAGATAATTGAAGCCTAAATGATATAAACATGAAGACCAGTTAAAGTAGAGGAAATTTGTAACAGGTCCAGTGTGTCGTCGGTGGTTGACTTTTCTGTGTGAATTGGGCAAACTTTCGACATCATTAAAACAAGCATAAATCTTAAAATCATATAAAAAGGATGTTCGACTATTTCAAAATTTCAAACTACTCTCTGAAATTATCAAAACAGTGAAAAATTTGTTGGAATACAGTCAACAAGACGATAAGCCTTCCATGAAAGCGAGCTCTGGTATTATATTTGGTGGGCCTGCAGTCCATGCCCAGTTTTCATTTCCTCTATTCATCTTCACCTTCCCTCTTTGACCACATGTCTCTCTTGAAAAGGTCAGGTCAATCTCAAGCTTTGAGGGATTCAAGTATGTGTTTTTTCTAGCAATTATCTCGCCGTCCGAACGTGTCAGTCTGTGTATATATACTCTCTGCAAGCAAGTTTGTTTGACGATATCATTGTTCATTACGACGGAGAGCCAGACGAAGCCGAAAAATATGATCTTGAAATTCCTACAGAAAGCAGCTTCCGCCATGACTTTCAAAAAGCCTCCTTTCAGTCCGAACCGGGATGAGAGATCAGTAAAAAAATTCAGATTCAGGCTTGGCGCTTACGCTGGCCTGGGATTCTCAGGTCCCGTTTCCGACGAAGCTCGACTGAAGGAAAAGGGCGGAAGCTTTGAAACGAAGGAACCGTCTTCGCCAAAAGTTTCTTGTATGGGCCAAATCAAATACAGGAATAAGATGAAGAAAGCAAATAGAGCTGTTTCCCCTCTTAAAGATTTGAAATCGACGACGCCGCCTCAACGGGAAGCAAAGCGCCGATTGTCGGCGATACAGAGACTTTTTACCGGCGTGAAATTGGGGGGAAAAACGGATCGACGGCATCAGAAGCCGCCGCTTCCTTGTGGAGTGCCGTCATTGAGTCAGATGAAGCTGTTTAAAAGCGGACGTGACGGTTTAGCCAACTTCAGTAGGACAGCTAAGATAGCGCCAGTGAACTCAGTTCAGAGAGAATATCGTTCCGACGAAGAGATGGAAAAGAGCGACAAAGAAGAGAAAGAATATAGAGTTCCTTTCTCCGCGCCAATGCCGGTGGGTAATAGAGGAGTGCCGTTGCAGCCCAGAAAAGAAGTGAATTTATGGAGGAGAAGAACCATGAATCCACCCATGCCTCTTAAATTGAACAACAGATAAAAATGATTTCTTCTGTAGTTTTTCATCCTCAAAATCGGTGTTCATTGGATGAAGATGTTAAAATTAAAAATTTCAATACAAATTTCAAATATTAAGTTGTAATTAACTTCGACAAGCAATTCATTTCTGTCGACTCAAGGATTTTTAGTTATCAGATTTCGTTCGGCAGTTGCTATCATTTTGCCAGTCAATCAGGTTTGAAGTTTCCTTGAACAAAAACACAACCTCCTCCTCCTTCAATATTGGAAGACTATCCCTCTTTCAATCCACTCCATAATCTCAAACGTGCTCGGCGTTATCTGTGGTGTACTTCTCCGTCGTCGGAAACGTACGGAGATCCAAGCTTAAGAACCCTCGAGCTTCTGTGAATGGAAAGTCGCGTCGATTTGAGTTTGCAAATAGACTTCGCTCGATTAGTCAAGCCCCGCCGATTTGGATCTTTTGGAGGGCGAAAGAAAGATGAGGATTTGCTGTAGTTGTATTGAAGAATGATTCAAATTTAGAGAGACGTGTCTGATGTGTTAGTTTTTTAATTAGTACATGTTGTCCTGTTTTTTCGTGGTCAAAAGAGTTGTTGTGCAGTGCATTAGTGGGTCAACTAGTGGGTCAGTTATCAACATAATTGCCTAGTGCCTTAGTGGTCAGTTATCAGCATAATTGCTTAGTGCCGTAGCGGTCAGCGTAGTGGGTCAGTTTTTATTTTCTGTTTTTATGTAAGCTTATAAAATGGCGTTGCACAACTGGAATATAGAGTGTGGAAGTTCGCCTCGTTCTTTATTATTCTTTTTCTGCATATTGTTGTTTTTATTTTCCAACAAATTTGGTATCAGATCAGGCTGGCTCAGAGAGAAGTGTAAACACCAGAGTTGAGTGAAACACAGAGAGAAAGTGATGGGAAGCAACGGCAATGCAATGAGTGTAGCACAACCACTCATTCCCATATTCAGAGGAGAAGGCTACGAATTTTGGAACATTCGTATGAAAACTCCTCAGATCACAAGACCTTTGGGACTTTGTGGAGCATGGGTATGCAGATCCTGATGACGACAATAGGTTGCGGGAGAACAGAAAGAAGGACTCCAAGGCGCTAGTGATCATTCAACAAGCAGTCCATGATATTGTCTTTGCACGAATCGCAGCTGCGACAACATCGAAGCAGGCGTGGTCTATTTTGCAAAAGGAGTTTCAAGGTGATTCAAAGGTTATGGTGGTGAGATTGCAATCACTCCGACGTGACTTTGAGACCCTGATGATGAAGAATGGGAATCGATTGCTGATTTTTTGTCAAGAGCAATGGCAATAGTCAATCAAATGCGGTCATATGGCGAGAAGATTACCGACCAAACCATTGTTGAAAAGGTGCTTAGAAGTTTAACTCAAAAATTTGATCATGTAGTAGCTGCTATAGAAGAATCAAAAGATTTGTCTATTTTTCATTTGATGAACTAATGGGATCTCTTCAAGCTCATGAGTCAAGAATTAATAGATCACTCGACAAGAACGAAGAAAAGGCATTTCAGGTGAAGGAGGCAGCCACCAAATCTGGAGATGACCATTCAGCAAATCGAGGCCATGGAAGAGGAGGATTTCGTGGTCGTGGTCGTGGTCGTGGTCGTGGCTATGGAAGAGGTAGAGGAAGATTTGATGGACAAAGGCAATCCAGAGAGCAAACAAAAAATAAGAATGCAGTTCAATGTTACCAGTGCAAAGGATATGGTCATATGAAGGCAAATTGTTGGTACAATGATCAAAAAATTAATTTTGCAGCAGGAGAGAATGAAGCTTCAGAAAATAATGGTGAAAGTAAGCTCTTTATGGCTCATTCTCTTACTAACCATAAGGAATGTGATTTGTGGTTTGTAGATAGTGGTTGTTCGAATCACATGAGTGGCATGAAATCTATATTTCAAGAACTTGATGAATCACAAAAGATGAAGGTGCAGCTAGGAAATGGAAAGGAAATACAAGTTGAAGGTAAAGGTACCGTGGGAATTGAAACTAGCCATGGAAAGGTAAAATTTTTACATGATGTTCAATTTGTACCTGATTTAGGATACAATTTATTGAGTGTTGGACAATTAATGGCGAGTGGATATGCCATTTCTTTTTGATGATGATGCCTGTGTTATCAAAGACAAGAAAACAGGTCAAGAAATGATCAAGATCAAGATGACTCAAAGTAAAATGTTTCCGCTGGAAGTAGCAAATGTGGGGAGCTTTGTTCTTGCTGTTGGTGAAAAGGACGAGTCAAAATTGTGGCATTTGCGCTATGGGCATTTAAACATCAAAGGTTTGTCATTGTTAAATCACAAAGGTATGGTTCTTGGGTTGTCAAAAATTGATTCCATTGATTTATGTGAAGGGTGTGTTTATGGCAAACAAACTCGTAAGTCGTTTCCAGTTGGCAAGGCTTGGAGAGCCTCAAAATGTCTTGAATTAATTCATGCTGATTTATGTGGCCTATGCAAACTAAGTCATTTGGTGGAAATTATTATTTCTTGCTTTTTACTGATGATTACAGTCGCATGAGCTGGGTTTATTTTCTAGAAAGAAAATCAGAAACTTTTGAGAATTTTAAGCACTTCAAAGCCAAGGTAGAAAAGCAAAGTGGAATGTGAATCAAGCTCCTACGTAGTGACAGAGGTGGAGAATTCTTGTCCAAGGAGTTCAAATTGTTTTGTGCAGAACAGGGCATTCACAGGGAGTTGACAACTCCTTATACTCCGGAGCAAAACGGTGTTGCCGAGAGGAAGAATCGAACAGTTGTAGAGATGGCAAGAAGTATGTTACGAACAAAGGGGCTTCCAAATAAATTTTGGGCCGAAGCAGTATCAACGTCCGTCTATCTATTGAATATTTCTCCAACAAGGGCTGTTATTAATAGAACTCCATTTGAAGCGTGGTGTGGCAAGAAACCATCTGTAAGTCATTTAAGAGTTTTTGGTTGTATATCTTATGCTTTGATAAATTCTCAAGTTCGTCAAAAACTTGACGAAAAATCTGAAAAATGCATTTTTATTGGTTATTGTACTCAATCAAAAGCATATAGATTATATAACCCTCTTAATAGCAAAATTCTTATAAGAAGGGATGTAGTATTTGATGAGCATGCAAGTTGGGAGTGGCATAACAATGGAGAAAAAATGCAAGAACAGGTTCCTTTGGTGAATGGATAAATTTCAAATGAAACTTTTCAACAAACTCCAGCAAGCTCAGATGGATCCTCAATGAATTCATCAACTTCATCACCTTCAATGAGTCCTCAAAGCAACAATTCTTCAACCAGCCATGAAGAATCATCTGATGAGACACCACCAAGAAAATTCAGGTCTTTGGCTGATATATATGAATCTTGTCAATTTGCATTTTTGACCTCAGATCCTATGAATTATGAAGAAGTAGCAGAAAAAGAAGAATGGCAAAGAGCAATGGCAGAAGAATTGGCAGTCATTGAAAAAATGCAACATGGGAGATGATGGACTTACCAGAAGGAAAAAATGCAATTGGTTTGAAGTGGGTGTTCAAAACAAAGTTTGCTGCAGATGGAAGCATACAAAAGCACAAGGCTCGGCTCGTGGCGAAAGGATATTCGCAGCAACATGGTATTGATTTCGAAGAAACTTTTTCTCCGGTAGCTCGTTTTGAAACTATAAGAATTGTTCTAGTTTTAGCTGCACAAATGCAATGGCCAGTTTATCAATTCGATGTCAAGTTAGCATTTCTCAATGGAGATTTGCAAGAAGAAGTTTATGTATTGCAACCAGAAGGATTCGTAAAGGAAGGCAAAGAGGAAATGGTATTCAAACTGAAAAAAGCACTATATGGATTAAAGCAAGCTCCTCGAGCTTGGTATAGCAAAATTGATGGTTATTTTCAGCAAAATGGATTTATCAGAAGTGCAAATGAGCCCACCTTGTATGTGAAAAAAAACGGTAAGAATGATTTCATCATTGTTTGTCTTTATGTTGATGATATCATTTATACAAGTTCTTCATCGTCTCTTGTCATTGAGTTTAAAGCACATATGAGGAATAAGTTTGAAATGTCAGATATGGGTCTATTGCATTTCTTTCTTGGTCTTGAAGTTCAGCAGGTTGAAGGAGGAATTTTTATCTCACAAAGAAAATATGCCAAAGATCTTCTCTACAAATTTGGCATGTTTAATTGTAAGCCCACAGCCACACCCATGATTTTCAATGAGAAATTGCAGCAGAAAGATGGAGTTGTGATGGTTAATGCTAAAGAATTCAGAAGCTTAGTTGGAGGCTTAATTTATCTAACCCACACTCGACCCGATATTGCATTTTCTGTTGGTGTTATTTCCAGGTTTATGCAACATCCCTCAAAGGATCATTTTGGATCAGCGAAGCGAGTATTGCGATATATTGCTGGAACTATAGAGTATGAGATCTGGTACTCTAAAGTTTCCAAGTTCAAATTGTGTGGGTTTACTGACAACGATTGGGCAAGTTCGTTGGATGACCGACAAAGCATTTCAGCAAATGTGTTTACGCTAGGATCAGGAGCAATCACTTGGAGTTCAAAAAAACAAGCCTCAGCAGCATTATCATCGTCAGAAGCTGAGTATTATGCAGCAACTTCAGCAGCATGTCAAGCTATCTGGTTAAGAAGATTATTAGCTGAACTTCAACAAGAACAAGATGGAGCTATAGAGATATTCAGTGACAACAAAGCAACAATCTCGATGACAAAGAATCCAACGTTTCATAGTAGAACGAAGCATATTGACATCCGTTTTCATTTCATTCGTGGATTGGTTACAAATGAAGAAATAACTTTGAAGTGGTGTAGCACTCAAGAGCAAAGGGCTGACATATTAACAAAGTCTCTATCCAACGAAAAATTCTGCTATTTTAGAGCTTTGCTTGGCGTCTACAATTTTGAATCAAGATGGAGTATTGAAGAATGATTCAAATTTAGAGAGACGTGTCTGATGTGTTAGTTTTTTAATTAGTACATGTTGTCCTGTTTTTTCGTGGTCAAAAGAATTGTTGTGTAGTGCATTAGTGGGTCAACTAATGGGTCAGTTATCAACATAATTGCCTAGTGTCTTAGTGGTCAGTTATCAGCATAATTGCTTAGTGCCGTGGGTCAGTTTTTATTTTCTGTTTTTATGTAAGCTTATAAAATAGCGTTGCACAACTGAAATATAAAGTGTGGAAGGTCGCCTCGTTCTTTATTATTCTTTTTTTCTGCATATTGTTGTTTTTATTTTCCAACAAGTTGTTTGGTACTTTCTCGGCAGAGAGAGAGAGAGAGCCATCGGAGACCCTTGTGCTCAGCCTGGCCAAACAGGCAGACAAACCAATAAAGACCGCCTAAAACCAGAGCAGCACAGGAGAGATACAAAATCCATCGAGAACGGAGGAAGAACTTGTAATATTACAGACCGATGTTAACCATTTTCAACGCAATCCCTCTGCTTATAGCTGACAGCCTTTCCCCCTCGTGATTCATTTGCTTCAATGGCAAAATTCTGACTTTAGTCCCGGCGTTCAATTATTTATTTATTTCAATTCTTGAACAATTTAGTACCAGAGAATTGATATTTTAGAAGCACTGAGAAGAAGACACCAGTGCTTTAAATCCTGGGTTCCAATCCCAGATATTGGCAGTACACAGAACAATTTGCATTAATAAAGCCTGCAAACAAATGTACAAGCTGAACGACGACAATGGAACACCCACCATGACAATAAAATGTTCAAATCCTCAGCAATGATATATGAAGCTCTACTTACATCCAGACAGAGAGATAAAACGAAACCCTTCAAGAAATGAATAAAATTTTCAATTTTACAAAAAAATTACGAGGATTCTTAGTTGACTGTCACTTTTCCGACCATTCCAGCTCCCTGATGAGGAGCACAGTAGAAAGAGTAGGTACCTTTCGTGGCCAGAGTCACAGAATATTCCTCACCGGGGGCGTTCAGAAGATCGTCCTCGCTCATGGAGATTTTAGCCGCGTCAACTCCGGTGGGTACCTCGTCTTCGTCGAACACAACGTTGTGAGGAAACCCAGCGTTGTTTTTGAACACGATTTTCTCACCGGATGCCACCGTTAAATTGCTAGGGACAAAAGCCAACTCACCGGTGTCACTGCCTAGAAAAACGGTTGCAGCCAATGCGTTGCTCGCAAGCACTGCGCTAGCAGCAGTGGCTACTACTGCGACGCCGACGTCTTTCAGAGAAGCATTAACACAAAGTCTTGTAGAAGGCAAGGGCGAGACCTTGACGATGGCTGTGACTTTCCGTCGCCGTAAGCTAGGCCGCTGAAGGAGGGGATAACGACTACTAGTGAGGTTACGGAGGCCATGGCTGAGACTTCCCCTAGCTTTACCGGATTTTGGTGTTTAGTGTCTGCAACAAAAGAGAGTCCCGGGAAGCGATGAGAAAGAGAAGATTTTATTTGTGTGGTTGAAATCGGAATGGGCGTTTGTGATGAGATAACGAGTAGAACGGTGTGGACAGAGGAGGGTTGGGCTTTATCACTTCCAATTTATTCCGAGCACAAATCACGTCGTAAACGTGTGATTGATGAAACTATACGGTCAACGACGACGCAGCGCAAAGAATTATTGTGGGGTCCTCCGCAGGAGAGTGAAGCTTTATGAAATTTGAAAAGGTAGTGAAACCGGGGGAGTGAGCTTTGTTAGAATATAATCCACATTCGACGCGCGTTAAGGAGTGCGTTCGCATCGCTCCTCATAACTATTTGCTTTGTGAGACCAGAGAGCGAAGCGCGGGGAAGAAGAAAGAGAGCGTGAATTGGTGCTCTTCCGTCTCCCTCCTTTCGGCCATAATGTTATTGTAATCTCCAGCGAGAGAACAATGCTCCATTGGTTTCCGGTCGTTTCGTTTTCGTTCTGCGCCTTTTTATCGTAATGGAAGAATCGGAAAATTGTAGTAGCGGGGCGTTGGATTCTCAGCCTCGGAGTAGGAAACGGAGAGGGAAGGCTGACGGTTACAAAGTTCTTCATGGATTCAGGAACTAAAATGATGAAGAGACAAGAAATGCCGAGTTCGAGAGTGACCTTTCGCGAGACTTCCTGCCAGATACTATGCTATCACCCCGTTCTTTAATTGTTGCCTGTTTTTTCCTCTTTTTTTCTTTTGGTCTTCTAAAAACTATAGCAGAGAAGTGCCGCATTTCGGTCTTCTCTCATTCATAGCATGTTGTTTTACTTACTTTCTGATTGGTCAATTTCTATAATAGTAAGGTACTCGTTGTCTTTGCCTTTAGTTTACCATGAGCTAATTTATGTGTGTATTTGAATTGGACCAGGGGACCAACCAGCTTAGAATTATTGATAAAAGAAATATCCAAGTTTGAGGTAATTGATTGTTCAATAAACAATTCCTGTTTCCATTATTACTGGAGGTAATATGCGTTAAAGTAACAGGTAATATGGTCGCACAAATTGCGTACTTATTGTGTTAGGACTATTATCTTTCATTGAAGTTATAACTCTCTTTTTTGTCTGTTATAATTGTGCCTTATTTCTTTTCATTGGTATTTAATGATCTGTGCATGTCACTGTCTAAACTATTTGAATTGTATGATCGAGTAAAAGACGATATTACTTCATTTTGAGGCATATTCTTCGTTGAAGCATCCTATTAGTTTTCTTGTTGAAGACACCGTTGTAGTTAGAGTTGCGATCAATTCAAATTAAGTAATCATTCCTATTGTGGAATTGATACTTGGGAAATCAATGTAAACTGAAAGAAATTTGATGAGGAAATTGCATCTGGATCTTGAAGTGCCTTGTGAGATCATTATTAGTTTGGGTCAATGGTATTTTGTTTTTGGTGCTTGTTTAAAACAAGCACATATTTTTTGGCCTCAGCGGACCCTGGTTTTTTTTTGGTGCTTGTTTTTGACGTTAACAGATACAGAAAAATGCGTGACTTTTTACGCAGACACAAAGGGGTTCTTACCCTTCAATTCTTGCTCGGAATAGTATCTGAAGTATACGAGGACATGAATTAATTACCAAAATAGCAAACGGGTCTGAAAGTTGTCAACCTTTTGGTGGATGAAGATAGAGTAAGATTTCTCTTTTTTTATTGTTATTATTATTTTTATATATTTTAATCAATTTGGTTATTCTCTGAAATCTTGTTACTAAATATTTTTTTTCTTGAAGTAGTTTGCTTTTCTTTTTGCGTGCGGGAACAAACTGACCTATGCATGCATTATCTGGTTGTTAGTGAGATGAAACAAGTTTTTGTAACACAGGTAGTCAAGGTTGTTGATGTTGGCGTTGCTAGAGTCCAGAGATCCAAGAGAAGAGGTTTGTGTAGAAGTGGTGATTATGCATTTTAAGAAATTCGTATCTTCTACTTTGTTTTACATAAGGTTGAAAGACTTTAGGTTTTATTTAGATTCTAGGAATAAAATTTCATGATCAAGTTCTGATTGATTAGCACCTATTATCAGACAATGTCGTGGCATGACTAATTTGAAGCAAAAGCTGCAAATTATTTGTTTAAATTTCAGGTTCTCAAAGGACTTTATGAAAAAGGGGAAATCTTGGTTGAACACAACTGATAGTTTGTTATGTTTTATTGTATTTTATTCATACCACTCCTGGATTGATTATCGAGTCATTTTTTATGATCAAGTCATCCATAATGTCTTTGTTGCTGTTAACGATTGCTTGCTTCTCGTTGTCAAGCTTTTCTATGAGGACTTGACCCGTCACAGGCAGCGGTCGAAGTTGCTCAAACTTTTAACTAGCGAAAGTTTTGCTCTGTTGTGGAGTCTACATGTAATAATATTGAGCATCCTTCTTCCAACCTCGGTCCATCACAGAAAAAAGAAGCGAGAACAGAACCAAAGTTAACTTGGTATCAGTGTTATTATTTAGTAGAGAACTTTACATGGAATTTCCTCAAGGCTTAGCAAACACGGGTAGCTGTGATTTGCATGTCATATAAATATTACAACGTATGGATCAAAACTGACCAACAAAACACTAGATTAGTTTTGGAGGTATTGAAGGTTAAATTCAGGGTCTGAGACTCACTGTACCTGAAGAGGTCGCAGCATGACCCGTCTTTGAGATCACTGTACTTTTACTGCATTTATCAAAGGTGGTCGAATTTCCTACCACTCAGTCTATTGGTTTTTCTTGTGTAACAACCTTTTTCAATTTTAGATATTTTGTATAATTGGGAAAGATTGCAGATGAGAGGCTTATGAACTGGTGGGTAAGTCGTCTTGACGATGATTAGCTTGTCAGGGAAGACACGAAATTCCCAATTGAACGTAAGAATCACATGAACGTGAAAACTCACTGAAAAAGTGCGCATATGGTGCAATTTTCGACAGCATCATATACTATGATTCTCATCTGTGTTATTATATTCTTGCTCATTTGTCACTAAGATCGATCCTTTATTGAATTCCTTTAAATCGCATGGGTTTATTCTGCGAAACTACTCTCTCTGAACTGGGAACATAAAAATTTTCTTAAATGGCTCAAACAGAAGTGCTGGTTAAGATTGGCTGTGATGGCACAGACCAGGAAATAGGTCTTTCACAGGTCAATACAGATGTTTCGGCCGAAGAAGCTCAGAGGGAAATCGGAACTGGAAGTGTTCTGCCTAGAGACACCGAAAGTGGTGAAGTCAAGCAACCAGGAAAGCTAAGTAAAGTCACAATTCTTCAGATGGTAATTCTTGTTTCTACTGTAGCTGTTCTACTTTGCAGTCTTTTGGTTTCTAAGCTAAAGAGGCTTGAACTATGCGGTCTTCCATTATGGAAATGGGCATTAATGGCTTTTGCTCTTATCTCTGGACGCTTAGTTTCAAGTTTGATAGTTTGGGTAGTTGCGGATTTGATGGGGCGACATTGGATTCAGAGAAAGTGGGTTTTATATTGTATTTATGTGTTATGGGACCCTGTTCGGAATTGCCTCTGGTTATCAATTGTTTTGGTTGTGTGGGTCGTAGTAATAGATTGTAAGCTAGAAAAGGAGACAAAAATTCCGGCTCTACCTTACATAACTAAGATTTTGGCTTGTCTTGTTGTCAGTCTCTTTATATGGCTTCTGAAAACACTACTCATTAAGGTTCTTGTCATGTCGTTCCATAAAAAGGCCTTCTTTGACCAGATTAAAAAAGCTCTGTTCAATCAGCTCCTGATTAAGAACCTCTCTCTTCCGCCGCTTAAAAAGAGTAAAAGACCGTCGGTTCCAAGAGTGGATGGGTGTTCTACATTGGGAAATAGTGGTTGGTTTTGGATGCAGCTTGGTGATTGGGAAGACGAGATGTCTCGTTTGTTGAATGAAGATGTGAAAAATATATCAGCTTGGAGTATGAAGAAGATGAAAAGAACCATACGGCAGAGTAAGTTTTTTATATTGCATCCAGATTCTACGATGTCACAAAAGGAGATTAGGACTAAAGGCGAAGCCATAAACACAGCGGAGTCTATATTCTGTCACGTCACTCAGCATAGCGGGCGGTAAGTTCTTATTTCTTCCCTCCAACCCTCTCGATTTTCATGAAAAGATACTTGTTTTATGTTGTTAGCATTTACCTTTAATTAGCTAGATTTATATTTTACCATTCTGGTTTGACTCTTGAACCACCCAATGAGTCTCAAAATTCATATTTCTTTTTTTACAAATTTCAAAACCCTAAAATTTTTTGATTGAAAATTTTGATTAAATTAATTTATTTAAAATTTTAAATTTTTTGAAATCATCAAAATTTTTAATTAAACAGAAGAAAATCTAATGTTTATTTAATTCAATTTTTAATCAAACATTAAATAAATATATCTATTAGAATACAGAAATAGAATTAAAAATTTCTACAAATAAAATATTAAATACCAAAATATACTTTAATACTTTTATTAATGAAAGTACTAAATTAAATAAAATCTCAACAATATTCTTCAAATAAAATTACCATCAAGATATTAATTAAAAATGATATTTAAACCATTAAATTATTCTTCTGATCCGACGATATCTTCATCTATATGCTTATCTGTCTTTGGAATATATTTGATTAGCCCAAAATCATCATCTGTTAAAAATTCAAATACATCACAAAACTAGAGGTGAGATAAACTCAGTAAGTAAAAATATATACATAATTAATTTTATGCATTACCGAAAATTTGTAAATTAACTTGCTATGATAAGATTTTAATTTGAAAAGCTAATCTCTGATTCAAAAATTGAAAAATAATTTGCGTAGGATGAAATTAATAATTTAAATTCAAATTGACTAAACCCTAGAATGTTACCGTAAGTCATTAAAGTTTGGGCTCTTCCTCCAGGACACCATTTTCTAGCTTAATTATTCGACCATATCATGTTATTATCTTGTTAACTTCTGTGACATAGCTTGTTCAATTAAAAATTTAAGGTAAACTATAATTATATTGAAATTTGTTAATGGCATCTGTATTCCCAAGTAGTTTTTTTTTTATCTTCGTAACAAACATTTTGTTGGCAAGTGAGTCACGAGTTAAAATTGTAAGAAAGTAAGGTCTTCAAAGAATATCTAGTAATTGATGATTATTGTATGTTAATGAGTTTTGAATTAGTGTTTGTGGCACATTAGTGTCTTATATATGCGAGATCTGCCCTTGGTTTATTAACATTTCTGTTTTTTATCCTTAAAGTGGCGATGGATTTATTTTACTGGAGGATTTGAAAAATTATATGCCAGATGCATATGCAAAGAAGGCTATGGATATTTTTCAAGAAGCGGATACAGATAAGAGAGTTGATCGATCTTGTTTCTGTGATTGGATGGTAAAGCTTTTGTTTTGTAAATCAATTAATAGATATTTTGGGTCATATAATCCTTTACAAGAAGAAGAGCCATCCGTTTTCTCTTGATTCTAAAAAGCCAGGCGTGTGTAGCGTAGTAGTTGAAGATAATGCCTTTTCAATTGTCAGGTCGGTGCTTACAGACAGAGGAAGGCACTTTCATCGTCCCACTCTCGTACAAAATCAGCTGTCAATGACCTTCGCATCAAGTTCAATATATTCACGATTGCCGTCATTCTAATCTTCTGGTTTTTTATCTTGGGACTTCGCGCTCCTGACTTTCTCGTCTACATGGCGGCGCAGCTTCTCGTGCTAGTTTTCATTTTTGGAAATACTTGCAAGACAGTCTTTGAAGGGTTCTTCTTTCTTTTCGTGATGCATCCCTTTGACGTAGGCGATCTTTGCGAGGTTGATGGGGTCATGGTAGTCGAAATTCGTTTTTGATCCTCGTTTTTTTTTTTTATCAAAAGCTTATTATTCAATATGTTTGTTTGTCATTCTTTACCTTGACTTATGTGGCTTTTCTCACAGATGGTACTTGAGAAAATGGAGATATTAACTACGGTCTTTATCAGAGAAGATAACCAGAAGATTCTGTTTCCCAACAGTGTCCTTGCTACTAAACCCATTACTAATTACCATCGTAGTGAGAACGTCAGAGAGATAGTTGATATCTCAGTGGACTCCTCGAAGCTCCAATCAATGAAACAACAAATTCAAAGGTTTGAAATTGAACTAGCTTTTTCTTCTTTTAACCTCATAGTTTCAGTAGCATGCATCTTGCGCATTAGAAGTGCTCACTCACCTAGGATGGCCCGAAATCTAGAAATTCACAAGATATTGTTCGTTGAAAATGCATGAGAATGAGAGGATATGATCATGGAAAAATGAAGGTGATTTTCAATTGGGTGTTGAAAAATGCAGTTACGCAGAGGCGAAGCGAGAGCCAGGAGGGCATATCGTGTCTGTAAAAATGGTGGCGAAAGATATGGGGGAGAATAACAAAGTGAAGATGTCAGTGTGGGTGGAACACAAAATGAACAAGGCAAAGTTGAAGGAGAGGTTGGAGAGGAGAGCCACTTTGGTTGAAGGCATTTCCAACGCCATTAAAGACCTCTCCACCTCCGGTTAGTGTTTCCCTTCTGGCTTCTGCATTTTCTCCATCTTCTTCTGCCTTGTAATGTTTGCCGCATTCCTTGTATCAACTTTCAATTATTATGCTCTGGTCAAGGATTAATACTAATAATCATATCTAGTGTAATTAAATATGATTGAATGACAATAAGTCATAAGATAAAGTGTAATAATAATAATTATACTTAGTGTGATTAAATATGATTTTGAAAAGGAAGAAATTGACTAATCAATTGATGATATTTTTCTAAAGTAAAAAATATGTATAATAGTAGATACCTAAGACTATGGCATGATGATGAGATTGAATTAATTGGATGAATGTTCATTAAGATATTAATTTTTGCACGAAAGTGGTAAATTTTCTATAAATGAGCATAGTTATTAGGGGTGTTCATGGGATCGGTTCGGTCCGGTTCCATAGGAGAACAGTACCGAACCGGTCAGTACCGGTTTTGGAATTCCAAGACCGGTACAGGTCCCATGGAAGCCTGGTACCGGACCGGTTCATTCGGTACCGGTACCTGTTTGTACCGATTTTTTTTTTAAAAAAAAGGGTAAATAACACTGTAGACCCTATACTTTGCGATCAACGACAAGTCAAATCCTGGAGATTATTTTTTAACAACTAAAACCCTGAACTATGAGAAAATGTCGCCGGCGACCTCGCAGTCACGATTTCAATCCAGAGTCGTCGAGGTTAACGCCCTGTTTGTACCCTGTCTAGCGGCGTCGAACGGAATCGAAGGGCGATGGCAGAGCCGACGGTCGAATCGTCCAGAGCCGACCGAAGTACGACATTCGCTGACCGTTGGATCGACGAGGATCGTCCCTCGTCTGGATCGACGGCCAGGATTGAATCTGGCGTCCCTGCCAGATGCGATGACGGACAAAGATCCTTGGCCGTTGGATCGAGCGAGGGACGTGCCTCGGATCGACGGCCAGGATTTAATCCACCTGGCGAAGACGGACGTCGATCCTTGTCCGTTGGATCCTCGCCTGGATCGAACGGTCAGTAGTGACTCCAAATTAATTGGGTCACGTGCGGGTCACATGCGATCCTAAATCGCCAGAATTCCCCATTATGACGGACGTCCGTCGTTAAATAACACGTCATCAGCCTCTGGACGACGTCCATCTTAACATGACGGACGTCCGTATGAAAATGACGGGCGTCCGTCACTCTCGAATTTTATACTAAAACCCTAACAGAGTCGAGCACAAAAAGTCCGACCATTGCCATAGATATTCGAGAGAGAGAACTTGTTTCTCTTGACCAACTCCCTCAACGTAAGCGAACGAACAAGAGTATTGCACATCACATGGAGTCGTCAAGGTGTGCTTCTTCATCATACATGGTTGAAGAATCCATTGACTGTGGAATGGAGGTGGATCCTAATCCTAATCCTATTTCGGCAGTAGAGACCAATGAGAATCGGTGGTTCTACCACGAAGCCGGTATAGAATTGCGTTCAATCTCGGGATCCCTGGAATCGGAGCTACGTTCGATATGTGACTTAGAGGATGATGATTGGGCAGAGAGTATGCATCCCCAAATTGAATGTTCGTCCTCGGAGCTCTGTCTGGGTAAGAAGTATAGTGCGTTGAAGGATATTAGAGATGAAGTGGTTAATTATGCTTTGAAAAATGGGCACAGGATCAAGTTTGTTAAAAGCGAACGACATCGGATAACTACTGTGTGCAGTGATGGATGCAATTGGCGGCTTCACGCTTCAAAAATGAAAGGTGAGCTGACCTTTCAAATTAAGAGCTATAATGAGGAGCACACATGTGCACGACAAATGGAAAGCTGACACGCTTCCTACAAATGGGTGGCAAACCAATATTTGGATAGATTAAAAAGTCAACCCAAGTGGGACCTTGCTTCCATAATTGAGACTGTAAGGAAGGACTTTAATGTCAATATTTCTCTGAGTCTTGCTAGAAGGGCAAGGAATTTAGCACAGACTTTAAACGAAGGGGATGGTGACGAACAGTACAAGCTACTTTGGTCCTACGCAGAAGAGATTCAAAGATCCAATCCAAGTAGCACACTGTTGTTGGTGGTAGATTTTCCAGATTTGGTGGCCCGTCCAAGTCCAATATTTAAAAGAATGTACATGTGTTTGGATGCGTGCAAGAGGGGTCTGAAGGAGTTTGGTAGACCCATTATTTGTCTTGATGGCTGTCACTTGAAGGGGTCGTGCCCAGGCCAATTGCTCACAGCTGTCAGCATTGATGCCAATGATGGGATTTACCCAGTTGCTGTGGCACTTGTTGAATCAGAATGCAGAGACTCTTGGACCTGGTTTTTGTGTTGCTTGCTGACGGACTTAGACAGTGACATAGGCAAAGGATGGACACTCATTTCCGATCGACAGAAGGGGTTGGTGCCTGCTATTGAACAATATGCACCAGGAGCTGAGCATCGATTTTGCCTAAGACATTTGTATGCCAATTTCAAAAAACAATTTCCAGGAATACAATACAAAGATATCATGTGCAAGGCAGCAAGGGCCACAACATCACCGAAATTTCAGAAAGAGATGAGTAAATTACTTGCGCTCGACCATACAGCGCATGCATATATGCAGAAAATTAACCCGAGGTGTTGGTCAAAACATGCATTCAGTCCTGTCCCAAAGTGCGACATGGGCCTTAATAATTTGAGCGAGTGCTACAATGCCTCCTTCCTGCCAGCACGGGACAAACCAACCCTCACTATGTTCGAGATGATTAGAACGGGCATAATGACTAGGATCGTTAAGAAACATAAGCAGCTGGCTGAATCAATAGATCTTTTGTGTCCTAAGACCACAAAGAAGCTTGCCAAACTGAAACATGCGGCTCGGAATTGGTGTCCAACACCTTTAGGATGTAATCGGTTTGAGGTAAGCGATGGTAACGAACGGTACGCAGTTGATCTGGACACGCGTACCTGTAATTGTAACAGATGGGAGCTGACTGGAATCCTATGCGTGCATGCCATCCCTTGCATCAATTTTATGCGGACTTCAGCGGAGGATTATGTGCATGCATGGTACCATCGGGACACATATATGAGGATGTATTCCCATTTTACCCGACCTGTCAGTGGCCACCACATGTGGCCTGCAACGAACCAGCCTCCAATTTTGCCACCACCAGTAAAGAGACTCCCGGGTCGGCCTCGAAAACGAAGAGTGTGAGATGCAGACGAGCCCCGTAGCAACACGATACTCAGCAGGAGACATATCCCTATGACATATCCCTATGACATGTAGTCGTTGTCATGGTGTAGGCCACAATGTCCGTTCTTGTCAAGGCGGAGGCTCAACAGGTGGCACCGCAAGTGGCAGTGTAAGAGCAGAACGCTCATACGACACCTTCATGGGGTTTAACATTGTTGCCGATACACAAGTGCTTAGATTGTTATGCTTTCTTACGTTGTTCTCACTATGAGCGTTTCGTCTGACATGAACTTCCTTTTGTGTTTTGCAGGAGTCCGTCGCCCCACACCCACATCCTTAATCATGGAGCTTCATCTACGTATTTGTTTTGTTCATGTATAATACACTAAAGTTTTTAATACATTGAAGTTTATTTGTTCATTTACGTAGTTGTTTGGATAATATTTGTTCATGTATATTACACTGCATGTGATGGACGTCCGTCATGTTAAGACGGAGGTCCGTCATGTTAAGACGGACGTCCATCACATTCAGACGGCCGTCCGTCACCTTGAGACGGACGTCCGACCCCTTCTGACGGACGTTCGTCACATGCAGACAGACAGCACTTGCCCTGTTTTGGGCGCCCCTCACGCCAACACAAAGCAGATTATAGCCTACAACAAACCACAAAGCAGTATGAAGAAAACCACAAAGCAGACTACAGACTACAACAAATAATTGAATTCAATTTCAATTGAGCCACTTGTTCAGCGTTTTTTCTATTCTTTCAACTCTTTCACGTGCTGCACGTCTTGCACCTCTTGCACGTCCTGCGTTTCTTGTATATCTAGAATACGTTACAGGTGGTACCGTTGCAAGTGGCTGAACAGGTGGGGCCTCTGGGAGTGGCTGAACAAGTGGGGCCTCTAGGAGTGGCTGAACTGGGGCCTCTGGGCGTGGCTGAACAGGTGGTGCCTCATCAAATATGGAAGGCTCTGCGTCCCGGATGTCGATGATGTTGAAGTGCATATCGGAGCTCATCTCCACACTCGTGCACTCCTCGTAGAGTTCATCTCGATCGTACGGATCGTGGAGATGGAAGCCTTGCCCAATGCATTTGGACATCACCGACCACCCTACAGGGCGGGAGACTTGAAATATGCCGTGTCGGCTGCAATTGGAACTGCAAATTAGTTTGTCACGTCATTCAAAGCGCAAGTCATTAAAAAACATACCATTTTTTGTCCACAGGTGCCATGACAATTGCAATTGAATCCGGCATCAATTGTTCGTACGCATACTGCGTGTGCATGTCAATCGATGACATGAAACAATCCATCTCCGGGTGGCACTATAAGAGGAAGAAATATTAAACCATGTATGATTTCATGAATGAATAGAAGTGGCTTACATGGATCCAGCCAATCGCCAACAAACCCTCCCTTATTTGAACAACGGCGGTGTCCTCCTCATTTGTCATCACGCACTGCATTTTAAGAACACGATTTATGTAGTTATTTTTAGTAACAATATAATATAAGTTGGTTAAACATTCTCACATAGTCAGGAGCGCCCGATTGCTTTGGCACAAAGAGAGTTGTGATTGAATATATCTTGTCACCCTGTAAATCAACAACACAACGCACAACATTAATTTTCTAATCACAACTGATAATAAATTTCAAATGACGTTGCTTCTTACCTTGGAGCCGCAAAGGAGAGCACACGTCTCCTTGTTATTCTTCGTATTGACCCGTGCAAGTGCCATGAACTCTTCCATCAAATTCACAGGTTGCAATGGAAATTCAGTGTAAGTGTAAATTCTACACATTGTATAAAACCAAATAGAAGACATACCACTTGCACTGTCATCCTCTGACGAGCGGTAGGACCCACCACTGAAGGACCTGGGGCCAAAATCTTTTGAACTTTAGCCAGGGTTGGAGGAGGGGATGGTTGCCTGATGATCAGAGACCTGCATAATTGTAACACATTGTTAATCAACGATACTAATGCATATAAGGAAATTACATGTAAAATCAAAGACATACTGGCATCCGTCTGGACCGGCATCGGAAGATGTATGAGATGCTGATAGATGAGATGGCTGGGCGGTTGTGCGAGCAGTTGCCATATGCGTTTGTACTTCTTGCATCTGTAGTACAGTGGCTTGAAGCTGGCCAAGTTGACTCTCCTGTCTATCCAACTTGGCTTGAATCTCGCCAAGTTGGGTGACAAGCCACTGCCACCTCTCTTCGCTGCTGAGTACGGAGGGCGACGATGAGGACTGGGGTGGGGGAGGTGCATCATCCGCCATAGGATGCACAAAATCGTCATCCACCTCCACGTGATATGTCGATTGTGCGTTTGCTGTCCACGGAATTATGGCAGTGCACATGGAAGGAGCAGGTGGAGCTGACGTGGATGGCGGTGGTGGAGCTGATGATGATGGCCGTGGTGGAGCTGACGTGGATGGCGGTGGAGCAGCTGAAGTGGAAGGACGAGGTGCAGGAGGTACAAGATGTGCAGGAGGTGCAGCTGCCACATCTCCTCTGAATACCCACTCCCCTCGTACTTTTTGCAACCCCATCCGAGCCAATGTAACTTCATTATACATGTCAAGTGGTTTTTCGTCTGTTCGTCGCTCTGTGTGAGGGACAACCAACTCGTTGCTGTCAATAATGCGCTGAATGAGCCAATTATATGGGAGATTCTTCCTTGCACTATTCAGAGTTGCTTTCATTTGCTGCATAATGACGTATGCAAGGTTGAACCTCTTCCCATTGTATAGCTTCTCCATTACGTACAAATCCATGGCTGTGACAAGGTCTCTATGTCCATCACGAGGCATAAATGTGTGCGTGATCATGTGATGGATGACCCTTGCTTTCGCATCGAGGTCTTTTGATTTAGGCCGGAAGAAAGACTCAACGGCTGTAGGATTGCGAACCAATTGCTTCAGCAATGCAAGACCTTCTCCTTTTTGGACAAATTAGGGGTCCTTTGTCGCATGGTAATACTCCTCCAACGGCTCCTCCGTGGAGCATCCAATGAGCTCATTTAATTGTCCTAGAGTTATCCTAATTTGTTTTCCAAACAGAAAACTCCTCAACTCTCTATCACTTGATTTGTCCAACTCCAAATTGGCATAAAACAGTTTGACAGCTCTCTCATAGAAATAACCTCCCATTGTGCACAGTTTATCCAATCCAATTCGTTCAAACATTGCCTTCAATCCAAAATCAGCAAATGAATTGAAATTTACCTTCCTGGATATGATTATTGCACGAGGTACAATGTCCTTCTCGTACCGTACATGGGCGGAGGCTGAGCTGAACATCCCAGGTTCTACAGACTCCACTGGACCCGTCGTCTTGGTGGGAGCCACCACCTTACGCTTCTTCGACGCTTGACTATTCCTCGGCGCCATTTTCAGATTCAAAACTCGGGGGTTCGGGAATTCGTCGGGGGAAATCGGGAATTCGCTTGCGATTTGAATTACAGGGCGATTTCTAGGGCTTGGACGCCCTTCGCGAGTATAAGCAGCGTTTTGTCATCTGTCAGGACGAAAACGCGGTCGTTTTGGTTATGACGGACGCCGTCCAGATGCTGATGACGTGTTATTTAAAGACGGACGTCCGTGGTATTCCCACGGACGTCCGTCATAATGGAGAATTCTGGCTATTTAGGATCGCATGTGACCCGCACGTGACCCAATTAATTTGGAGTCACTACTGACCGTTCGATCCAGGCGAGGATCCAACGGACAAGGATCGACGTCCGTCTTCGCCAGTCGGATTAAATCCTGGCCGTCGATCCGAGGCACGTCCCTCGCTCGATCCAACGGCCAAGGATCTTTGTCCGTCATCGCATCTGGCAGGGACGCCAGATTCAATCCTGGCCGTCGATCCAGACGAGGGACGATCCTCGTCGATCCAACGGCCAGCGAATGTCGTACTTCGGTCGGCTCTGGACGATTCGACCGTCGGCTCTGCCATCGCCCTTCGACTCCGTTCGACGCCGCTAGACAGGGTACAAACGGGGCGTTAACCTCGACGGCTCTGGACGGAAATCGTGACTACGAGGTCGCAGGCGACATTTTCTCATAGTTCAGGGTTTTAGTTGTTAAAAAATAATCTCCAGGGTTTGACTTGTCGTTGATCGCAAACTATAGGGTCTACAGTGTTATTTACCCAAAAAAAAATTATAATTAAAAATTAAAAAAATATAAAATTGAAAAAACCTAAATAATTACATTGTAGCCTACTGAGTCACTGACGAGTTTATGCAAACGGAAGCCGACAGGTTGGGAGGGCCGGAGTGGAGGCTCGGACACACAGAGCAACAGATTGGGGATTCGGGGTGCAGGAGCTGAAGTCTGAAGACTCGGGGTGGCGGGGAGCAGGATCGGCCGATCGGGGATTCGGGGTGTAGCCTGTAGGAGCTGCGTAGTGCTACTGCGATCACCGTTCGAACTTCGACGGTCGAGACTCGAGGTGCAGCCGTGCAGGAGTTGAAGACTCGGGGTGCAGTGCAGCCGTGCAGGAGCTGAAGACTCAGGGACCGGGGTGGCGGGGTGCAGGAGCTGAGCTGAGAGACCAAAAAGAAAAAATGCCCTAATTTAATTACATTCAATCTCGGTTCTTTGGGTGGTCCGATTCTTTGGTACTGAGTACCAAGAACTGGACCGAAAAAGCCGGTGCTGAGATGATCAGTACCAACTCGGTTCGGTGCCCATAAAAAATGCACCGAACTGGTACTGAAACCGCCGGTTCCGGTCCGGTTCTTCGATACCGATTCGGTTCTGCACACCCCTAATAGTTATTGCTTGAGGTTAATTGAATAAGTTATTGTGATTATTAATTCAAACCATTTTGAGGACATAAATTATACACATAAATGAAGTGTTTGGTTTTGGATTGAACGGATTTGGATGTATGCAATGAAAGTTATGCATGTTTGAAGTTGGTTTAGTCTTAAGTAGCCATGTAATAAAATTGGACATCTAATGAGGTATGGACATGTGTCACTTGTGGATTAGAGACTAAGTGTGTGATTAAGGTATAATTAGTGTACGATTGAGGTTAATTAATCATGATCAATTGTGATAATCATGGGGATTAACTTAGAACTAAGCTAAGGTGATTAATTTAAGTTAAGAATGGTTAAGGATAATTAACCATGATATTTTAGCGAATTTTCATGAAATTAAAGGTAAAATGGTAAAATTTGAAAGAAAAAATGGACAAAATGGTCTTTTCACCTTTCAGAGTCTCTAGAAACTTGAGGGAGGCTGTAGATCAGCCTCATTTTAATGCTAGACAGAAGAGAAACAGAGGAGAACAAAGGAGAAAAAGAGAGAAAAGAGGGAAGGGAAAAAGGGAGAAGAAGGTGGGGAAAAATAGGGTTTTGGCCTTAAATCCCGTAGGGAAAAGTGTTCCTCTCACCAAGAGCAATCTTTTGAGCCAAGAATCAAGAGGAGAAAGTGAAGAATAAGTTTTTTTTTTTCAAGAGGTAAGAACCCTAAACTAAGTGTTTACATAAACTATGTTAAATATTGCATAGTTTAGATGAATAAAAAGGGTGATTTTGAGAATTATAATCAAATCCTATAGAAGAGCTTGTGGTTGAGTAAAGAATTCATATTGGTTTGATCTAAATGATTGAGGAAAGTTTGAATTAGATATAACTAAATGGAAGCATAGAATTTGCATGCTATTAGTTAGATTGGTTGACGTTGAGATTCTTGATTAAATTGGATCCAAGAAATTGGTAATGATTGCTATGAGTTGAATATGATCAAGGCTTTAATATGCAAGTAGTCAATGGATCAAGTGAGGTAATGTATTTGTAATGGTATGTAATGAGTTAGTGATAGTTTAAATGGTATAACAATATTAATACTTGAATGATTTTTTGATATTATTATGTTCAAAGTTATGTTATATAAGGAAAGGATGCTTGAAATTGTAAGGACATGAGATTAGTTTTGAATGAAAAAGAGGTATTGATAGTTCATTAAAATCATAAATGGAGGATGATGAATTATATCATAGATTGTATGGTTTGATTGAGTTAATGTATTCAATATGGTTTTGGATTAGTTTAATAAATCAAAATGTCTATTTGGAGGATTATGCAGGTGATAATGATTTTAGGACGGTTTAGTGAAGGTGTGGAATGGATATAGTATGAATTAAAGTGTTAAATTGAAAAATATGAAATAAAAATAAAGGTGCGGATGACTATGATCGACTGCTTCTATAAAAGGGTTGAATCTGTAATGTAGGTGATTGACAGGTGCTGAGGATGGTCGACCACTTTTGTAAGGAAAAGTCAAATCTGTAATATGAGTGATCGACTGGTGCTGAGAGTGGTCGATCACTACTGTATGGAAGTTGAAATTTTATGAGAGAGTGGTCGACCAGTGTTGAGAGAGTTGAAATTTTCCTTAGACTTTTTAAACCATTTGTTCACCCAATGTATAGATCCTTTGGAAGATGATTAAGACATGGATAGAATATGTTTAGATAGATATATGAGACCAAATCATGCATAATTTATGTGGGTTTAATAAAAAATTTGCATGGTTCATTTTACATGCATTATTAATATGTATTATATGCATTCAATGTATGCATGGTGAGGATGTCAAATCATGCATCATGATATATTTATATGTACAAAACATATTATTTGGGTGGTATTGTTGGTCACAAAAGAATCCGCTATGTCTCGCTGGACTACGTATTGTGTGACATATATAAGGTGGAAAAATAGAAGGCGAGTGACTGTGAGTGCCCCTTGGGTTGAGAGTCCCTAGCCCTTTAGAAGTTTATTTATTCATGGACACATCTATTGGACATAGTGATCAGTATGGTGGGGTTTCATGGTTGTGTGCGACTTTACATACGATGGTGTATAATCATTTATCTTATTAGTTAAATAAATGTTGACATTCACAGATATGTTGACATTTACGTACATGTTAATAAAACGGTACTGGTTAAATATATTACCATTTAATAGTAAATAGAGCATTGCACTGATTCACATTATCACTGCATCGTTGAAAAAAAAAAGTTGTGATATACATTTCACATTTATTGCATAATTATGGGTCATTGGATGACGTAGTTAAACGAATTTTCATGGCATGTAGGTCATGATCCGTTAAATCATAAGCCTAGAGATTTGATATATGTGTCATGTTGAGAAGTTCCTTTATATAGAGGGACATTGGTGATAAACAATAATTGTAGATGCCTAGATAGTTTGATGTTGAGAAATTTCTTCCAATAGAGGGATTAATTGTGATAGATATTAAATAGAAATATCTAGATAACATGAGATGGACATTACTTGGAATGTCTAGATAGTTTGGGTTG
Organism: Begonia loranthoides; assembly: GCA_022433065.1. Lineage (NCBI taxonomy): Eukaryota > Viridiplantae > Streptophyta > Magnoliopsida > Cucurbitales > Begoniaceae > Begonia > Begonia loranthoides. Next base: position 26,916,735 of record CM039479.1, on the reverse strand, counting down.
GATATTGTTAGACATTAGCTATAAATGTCTAGATAGCTTGAAAATAGACATGTTAAAGATGTCTAGTATTTATACTAAGGATACTAGCGAAGTATATGAGAAATAAACTGCGAATTAGACATTAAATAGAAATGTCTAAATAGTAATGGTGATAGATGGATGAAAATAGAAGGTGATACATAATATGAGAAATCACAATGGAAGTAAAAAAAAATTATAGAATAAGTATTCTATAGTGAATAATAATGCATATTTGGAATAGCACATAAGTGTTAGCTTAAGTGTTGTTAGACGTATTTGTTTTGATGACGATTATATTGATGATATTTATAAGTAGTTTATTGGATAAATTTATTAATTGCACAAACATAATGTTAATGTTGATACTAAATTGGAAATATTCTTAATTAGGGTATTAATGTTATCTAACAAGTTTATTTAAGTCCTTTGTAGTATAATTTACAATTATTGGGACTTAGAAAATTCAAGGAATATAAATTGAAGAGACGAGGTCGAGCAGAATGGCATTTCTGGTCGACCAATTTCATTCTGCAAACGCTGCGGTCGAAGACGCAGTCGACGCGCGCGACCGAAAATATAGACAGATTACTTCCAGAATTTTTGGTCGAGCAAGCGGACACCGGGAGCTGTGATTTGCATGTCATATAAATATTACAACGTATGGATCAAAACTGACCAACAAAAACACTAGATTAGTTTTGGAGGAATTGAAGGTTAAATTCAGGGTCTGAGACTCACTGTACCTGAAGAGGTCGCAGCATGACCCGTCTTTGAGATCACTGTACTTGTACTGCATTTTCATTATCAAAGGTGGTCGAATTTCCTACCACTCAGTCTATTGGTTTTTCTTGTGTAACAACCTTTTTCAATTTTAGATATTTTGTATAATGGGGAAAGATTGCAGATGAGAGGGTTATTGACTGGTGGGTAAGTCGTCTTGAAGATGATTAGCTTGTCAGAGAAGACACGTAATCCAGCAAGGACGAAATTCCCAATTGAACGTAGTAATCGGCAATCGCTCTTGAGGTCTGTGCACTCGTCTTTATGCCCGTAGAAACTACTGTTTTGTAAATACTCCAAAATGCGTGATCACTGACTTGATTGCATGGACGTGCATTCACATGAACGTGTATTATTGAAGCTTTTTGACAGCTAATTCAGGATCCATGATTGTTCTTTTGTCTTGCTTTTGTCAATTTTATATTTCAGGGTAGTGCTGAAAAGTAAGGAAATATGAAAAGCTCACTGAAAATGGTGCTCATCTGCTGCAATTTTCGACAGTATCATATACTATGAATCTCATCCAGGTTATTATGCTTCTTGCTCATTTGTCACTAAGACCGATCCTTTATTGAATTCCTTTAAATCCCGTGGTTTTATTCAGCGAAACTACTCTCTCTGGACTGAGAACGTAAAACTTTTCTTAAATGGCACAAACAGAAGTGCTGGTTAAGATTGACAGTGATGGCACATACCAGGAAACAGGTCTTTCACAGGTCAATACAGATGTTTCGGCCGAAGAAGCTCAGAGGGAAATCGGAACTGGAAGTGTTCTGCCTAGAGACACCGAAACTGGCGATCCTAAAGTCAAGCAACGAGAAAACCTAAGTGAAGTCACAATTCTTCAGATGGTAATTCTTGTTTCTACTGTAGCTGTTCTACTTTGCAGTCTTTTGGTTTCTAAGCTAAAGAGGCTTGAACTATGCGATCTTCCATTATGGAAATGGGCATTAATGGCTTTTGTTCTTATCTCTGGACGCTTAGTTTCAAGTTGGATAGTTTGGGTGGTTGTGTATTTCATGGAGCGAAATTACATTCTGAGAAAACGGGTTTTATATTTTATTTATGTGTTAAGGGGCCCTGTTCGGAGTTGCCTTTGGTTATCAATTGTTTTGGTTGTGTGGGTCGTAGTAATAGATTCTAAGCTAGAAAAGGAGACAAAAAATCCAGCTCTACCTTACATAACAAAGATTTTGGCTTGTCTTCTTGTCAGTTACTTTATATGGCTTCTGAGAACACTACTTATTAAGGTTCTTGTCATGTCGTTCCATATAAAGGCCTTCTTTGACCAGCTTAGAAAAGCTCTGTTCAATCAGTACGTGATTAAGAACCTCTCTCTTCCCCCGTTAAAAGAGAGGAAAAGACTGTCTATTCGAAGGGTGGATGAATGTTTTACATTGGGAAATAGTGGTGGGTTTTTGTTGCAGCATGGTGATGGGGAATACAAGACAATGCCAATGTCTCGTTTGTTGAATGAAGATGAGAAAAATATATCAGCTTGGATTATGAAGAATATGAAAAGAAGCATTCAGCGGAGAGATTTTCTTATATTGGATCAAGATTCAGACGCAACAACGAAGCCACAAAAGGAGATTAAGACTGAACATGAAGCCAGAAAAACAGCGGAGTCTATATTCTGTCAAGTCACTAAGCATAGCGGGCGGTAAGTTCTTATTTCTTCCCCCAACCCTCTCAATTTTCATGAAAAGATACTTGTTTTATGTTGTTAGCATTTACCTTTAATTAGCTAGATTTATATATACGATTCTGGTTTGCCTTTTAAACTCCTGAATGACTGAGTGTAAGTCATCAAAGCTTGGGCTCTTGAGTCTGGACACCATTTTTTAGCTTAATTCTTCCACTATATCACGTTTATTAACATTTCTGTTTTTTCCCCTTGAAGTGGCGATGGATTTATTTTACTGGAAGATTTGAAAAATTATATGCCACATGCCGAAGCAAAGGAGGCTATGAAGATTTTTCAAGAAGCGGGTACAGATAAGGGAGTTGATCTATCTTCTTTCTGTGATTGGATGGTAAAGCTTTTGTTTTGTAAATCAATGAATGGGTCAATATAATCCTTTATTTATGCTTTTCAAGAAGAAGAGCCATCCGTTTTCTCTTGAAGATAATGCCTTTTCAATCGTCAGGTCGGTGCTTGGAGACAGAGGAAGGCACTTTCATCGACCCTCTCTGATACAAAATCAGCCGTCGATGACCTTCGCACCAAGTTCAATATATTCACGATTGTCGTCATTTTAATCTTCTGGTTCTTTATCTTGGGACTTCGCGCTCCTGACTTTCTTCTCTACATGGCGGCGCAGCTTCTTGTGCTGGTTTTCATTTTTGGTAATACTTGCAAGACAGTCTTTGAAGGTTTCGTCTTCCTTTTCGTGATGCATCCCTTTAACGTAGGCGATCTTTGCGAGGTTGATGGTGTCAAGGTAGTTGAAATTCATTTCGTTTTTAAATGATCATCTCATCATTTTTTTATCAGCATGTTTGTTTGTCATTCTTTACCTTGACTTCTGTGGCTTTTCGCACAGATGGTAGTGAAGAAAATGAAGATATTAACTACGGTCTTTATTAGAGAAGATAACCAGAAGATTCTGTTTCCCAACAGTGTCCTTGCTACTAAACCCATTACTAATTACCATCGTAGTGAGAACGTCAGAGAGATTGTTGATATCTCAGTGGACGTCTCGACTCCAATGGAAAAGCTCCAATCAATGAAACAACAAATTCAAAGGTTTGAACTCGAACTAGCTTTTTCTTCTTTTAACCTTAGTTTCAGTAGCATGCATCTTGCGCATTAGAAGTGCTCACTCACCTTGGATGTCCCCAAATCTAGAAATTCAAAGATATTGTTCGTTGAATATGCATGAGAATGAGATGACATGATCGTGGAAAAATGAAGGTGATTTTCAATTGGGTGTTGAAACATGCAGTTACGCAGAGGGGAAGGGAGAGCGAGGAGGGCATATGTCTGTAAAAATGGTGGCGAAAGATATGGGGGAGAATGACAAAGTGAAGATGTCAGTGTGGGTGGAACACAAAATGAACAACGAAAAGTTGGAGGAGAGGTTGGAGAGGAGAGCCACTTTGGTTGAAGGCATTTCCAACGCCATTAAAGACCTCTCCACCTCCACTTAGTGTTTCCGCTTCTGCATTTTCTCCATCTTCTCTTCTGCCTTGTGATGTTTCCTGCATTCCTTGTATCAACTTTCAATTGTTGTTTGAAATTCTGGTTAGAGTTGCGACACAAGTACGTGTTTAACTGTACAAAGTTACTTCTCCTAGAAATTCTATTTTCTAGTAGTCAGTCATGGTCTTTTTTGTGCTCTTGTTTTCTAGTGTTTTTTAGTTTATTAAGGCAGTGAATTGTAAAATTATGCTGAATTAGTAGACATCGTGTTTTTGTTTTGTATGTCTATATATAAGGCTTTATCCTGGTTCCGATTCTTTACGGTTTCGGTTCCGGTTCTGGTTCTAAGAGTAAGGAACCAAGAACCGAACGATCGATTCCAAGCGGTCCGGAACGAGAACAGAAAATTGATTTGTCCACCTCTAATGTTTGGTTTATCCTTCGTTCTTATTAATATTGTAATTAGTGTAATTAATTATAAATAATTAAAATAAATTATTAATTGATTTCCCACCAATAGCAAAATTATTTTAAATGATATAATATTTAATTCAAACAAATAATATGGGATAAAATTAGAATATATCACTAAGTTTACCAGACAAATATTCAATATTCAATATTTTAAAATACGCTTTGTAGTTCAATGTCAGTGAGGTGAAGGAAGGAAGGAAGGAAGCGAGCGAGGGTCAATAATGGACTCCACGGCTACCACCGGGAAGAAAATGGGAGCTTACGACGATAATAAGGCGAAGAAAGCGCGATTGGACTCGACCCTCGAAGATCTTCTCAAGGATCCTCTACTCGCCGATGTCCCGAAGAAACCCTCCTTATCCGACGTCGATACTCTCATCAGCCTTGAGCTTGGCAGCGCTATGCGCCTTTCCATCGCTAAAGTCGATGGCGCCACCTTCGGTAGTTACTGTTCTTTCCCTTCTTTTCTTTCTCGCATTTTGACGAACATTTGGGCTGCGTGATTTTTGAGGTGTCCTTGATGGTTGTTTTTTGTGTTCTAGACGTAGCAGTTATGAATTCGGCCACATTGAAAGACTTGAAGCTCGCAATCAAGAAGAAAGTAAACGACATGGAGCAATCTAATATGGGTCATCGTCAAATTTCATGGTATGCTACTTTCTGAGCTTCGTGCGAATTATGCTTTATTCTCTTTGTTCCATTAATCATGTTTTCTTTTCCGTCAGAAGCATACAAATTTCAATTGCTGAAGTGAGGGGTTTTCCTTAGAAATAATTTGTCGAGTAGTTTCTTGCTTAGACTCTATAATTGTGAATTTTCAGGAAACATGTTTGGGCAAATTTTTGCCTGGCCCATGGTAATGAGAAGATGCTTGATGACAGTTCTATGCTTCTGGATTTTGGCATACGTAATAACTCGCAGGTTCTAGTTCTTTCCTCGTTTGAGTTTGGGGACATAAGAATCAGATGCAAAACCTTCTCACGCTACAAATCGAAACAATGTTCACGCCATTAATGGATATCAACGTGAATTAAAATGATGATACGTGCAATGCTTGCGCAGGTGCAGTTTGTCCCATTCATCGCGTCAAAGGGTACCCATAAGCATTCCAAGAGAAGAAAGCATCGTTTCTTTCATGGCCTTGGCAGAAGAACATAGTGTAAGTCGATTAAAACTTCTTCTTCCTATCTGCTTATTTTGACACCTTTTTTGTTTGTCATTCTCTGTGTTGGTTCAATCATGTCAGATAAAAGGTGCTTATTTTCATGGCGACTGCATAGAAAGAATGAGATGAAGATGGAAGACAGCTTTTCTAATGAATGGCTTCGCATCAAAAGAATGGCATATAAGCTGCGCTGATTTTCTCTGACAACTCTGTTTCAGATGATAACTTGGCTGCATTTTACCTGCAGTTTCTCACCATTAATTTTTCCAGCTACTGATGTTTTCTACTGTCACTGCCCTTATTTTTGTTCAAATTGAGCTGACTGCTTTATAAAGTTTAAGAGAATGTTTTGATAAATATCTGAATATAAAACACAGTTTAAGAGCCAGTAAGCGTGTATAATTAGTGTCAGAAAAGAAGTTTACTCCCTTATTTAGTGAAGGCCGGTCTATTACCCAAGTAATTATTGTTCTTTGGAGAGACTTCCATAGAAGAAGAGGCCTTCCAGCAAAAATTCTGAGCGGAAGATCGAATACCCTTTGCATTTTCATTCACTGTTTCCAACTCGGGTCGAGTAGGAGACTTGTCTAAGCCACATATACATATGCGACGAGTTTAAGTATTGTTGATCCGAACAAAATATAGACCAAGTAACTAAAAACCAAGATGCTGGATTCCACTTTCCGGCTTATTGTTTCTCATACCTGCATGTACAAGCATATACTAATCCGAATATTCACATTTGAACGTGGAATTTGAGAGCCAATGCAATAATATCCCTCCACATAACTTTCAAATTATCCAACAGCCTGATATACCAATCGAAAGTTGAATCGGAAGAATCATTTTGTTGCAAAATATTTTCATTTACATCACAATGTCAGAGACTGATATACAGTAGACGACTTCAACTGATATAGAAATACATAATTCATTAATACATATTTGTATGCACAGAATAATAATAACACAAGAAAAGTAAGTCATAAACAATGGAACTTACATTTACAGTTGCATATTCAGCAGGGATCAGGAGTAACCCAGAGAGGGGGAGGAAAATGGCGTCTTGAATGTGGATTACGAGGATAACAGGGCAATGGCTCAAGACTTCCGTCACATAATTTGAAAATGCCCAAGTCATGTTCCCCAAAGTCTCCATCACAGTTGAATTCAGAATTAGATTCGGTGTGATCATCTGTAAAATATATACAATTTCCCATACAGCCAGGAAAATCAGAAGCTGAAATCGATAATGAAGAATTTTCTCCAACAAACAACATCCTATCACCCAAGCTTTTAACCTTATGCCACCTCTTCCCTTTCCAGTTCATCCTGAAAACCTCAAATCGAACCGTTTTATACGCAATATCCGGCTCTACAGTAACAGAGTGAGATACAGAATCCAGATATCTAGTAACCAGTAATAAATCGTCTCCTGAGCTCACCAAATATTGCATGTCACCCCCAAATTGGGTATGTGCATCGAAAATAGAAACCTGAGGACGGCTTCCATGGACGTCACACACAGCGAGTGCCCCATTCTTATTCACGGCGTAAAATAGTCCGTTCGAGTAAATTGCATCCTCGCAAAAAGACCGTGCATCTTCGATAAAAGTCCAAGACAGATCGCTATTCCGGCAAAATGCTAAATTCCCAGTGTAATTAAGAATCGCTAGGGCAACGAAACCATTCGGTTCCAATGGGCTTGATGATAAAACAACCTTTTTTACAAAAGAATCGCGTATTCGCCGCAAACTTCGGGAATAGTGGTGCCCGGATGTGCTTCGGAGAATGTATTCTCTACCAATTTCCGAATAATCGAAACGCACTACATTGGGGAAGGACGAGAGTGGAGGTAGATAAACCTTAGCTCTGGTGAGAGGGTTAACGAGAATGAAGGACGGTGATTCGTCTAGGATCGCGAGCCATCCATGAGAAGAGCCGCAACGACGCTTACCGTGAGAAGCTTCTGGGAGGTTGAGGAAGTGGAATTTGTTGTCAAGGAGGTTGAAAAAGGCGCGAAGAGGGCGGTGGGGCTGTAATTGGAATTGGGGAAGCATAAGCCACGGGAGTTGAGGAGGGAGATGACGAGGGATTTTGGGAGTGGAGCCCCTCCAGCTTCTGCAGACTGCTCGGAATCGGACATAATCGGCGTAGATCGTGAGGTCTCTTGAAATTGCCTCCAGGAGCTCAGGTGGAAGTCCATCCCAGGCTACAGCCATTTTCGTCTCCTCCTCTCGCCCTCGCTTGTTATAAAAATTATATTTTTTCCTTAGGACGCTGTTTTAAAAGGGAAAAGAGATAGGTAGACCATTTTCAGGACAATGGCATGAACCTTTTATTATCGCGTACACGTGTCGGTTCTCCGATCTTGACCTGTTCGCAATCAAAGAACCACGGTAAAGTAATTTCATCGGCGGTCAGATAAAATCCGGCGACTGGAGATCGCACGACACAATCTTTCCAAACTGATTGACGGCGTAAAATCCTTCTTTCTCTGATAAAATACTATATTTCCTAGAACCAGGAGCCAGCCGGATTGTAGTAGATTACCTTCCTCCTCATTCCACAGATAGCCAAACCAGTAAATCCAAGAGGGTTAATGGGATGGATGCGAGATGAATGCAGGCCTTGGTGAGAGGATTGAGCAATCGGGCCAACCGGAAGAAGGTCCACCAACAGTTTTTCCTCGCAAATGATCTTGAAGATTATGATGGTGAGACCATAATATTCAACTGTATAATAAGCAGACTATAATCATATTGCACAGGATCTGAGATGATTTTTTCAAATTAAATGGAGGACCCTCAATTCGTCTCATAGATCATCCTTCCACATTATTTAATGTGTTCAACTTCAAATACATTAAATCATGCAGTTTAAAAAAACTAAAAATTCTCTCCGACTCATCCAAAAACCAAAATCTAAGCACAAACTTGAAACTTCTTCAGTGAATCTTATAATTAAATGATCAAAATACATGAGATTGAGTAAATCCCTGAAATTTCTGGGTTAGCAAACAAAAAAGATAGCCAGTAGCCACCAAGAAGAGAGAAATCTAAATAGTGAGACATATCTTAGGGAATCTCTATGCTAAATCTGAAAATATCGTTCCCCTTTCTCATCGCTATGAATTCAAGCAACCTTGTTGCTCAAAACAAATTACTCTATCCTTCCAAGCTATAAGCATGAAATGAAAGGTCAACAAACAGATGAGATGATACCTTTCCACAAGAGAGCCGGCTCTGTTTTACTTCCAAAAGTTCTGTAAAAGCTCAACTTCCATTGGAGATCCTGCAAGAAAAAAAGCTCACTCGTCCATTTTCTTCAGCCAGTCATCTTCTTCTTTGCTGCTGTCTTTGAGTAGTAAATCAGGATAGTTACGGTGGTTTAGAGAATGCAACCAAAGACCCACAACTCCGTCTTTGTGCTCGGAAGACGCAATATGGGAGTATATCTGCTTCATTGTGAATTCTTCAGCCTCTTCTTCGTATGCTTTCATCGATACCTCTTCGTGAGTGTCTTTCCACTTCTTATTATACGATGAAAATAGACACTCTTCCAAGAACAAGCCAACCTCGGGTGCAGTTGGCACATTAATGTTAATATCTCTACATTTACACAGAAATTTCATAAGAATAGCGTTAGTGTTTTAGTTAAGTATGCAAAATCTGGCTTACTTTTGCAGAGCCTTCTCAATCAAGGACTCTGAAGTGCAATTTCTCATTATCGCCACCGCAAGTCCCATCATCTTCCGTATTTGATGAAGCATGAAGCTCTGTCCAACCACCACGCACTTCACAAACTCGATTCCATCAACAAAGACGGTGGTTTTTGCATCAAATGAAACAATGAAACGCTGAGCAGCAGGGTCCTCTGCTTTCGTTCTGGTGGTGAAGTTGTGGAAGTTATGAGTCCCAACATAAAAATTCAATATCTTGTTGAACCTATCTCTCTCTTCTTCGCCATAACAAAACCTTTTTTCAGGCTTCGCAACCCCATCATTACTTTCTTTTTTCACCATGTCAATTTCTTCACTCTCGCTGGTTTCGGTATTCCTAATTTCACCAACACATTCTGCTGCTTTTGAGGCCTCCCAATTTAAGTCAATCGCACTGGCATTTTCTGATAACTCTTTTCTTTCCTCCTCAAACTCAGAGGTTAGTATAGTATTATCAACGGTCGAAGAAATGTCTGAAACAGTATCTGAAGCTTTTGATTCCAAATTACGCTTTCCCATCAAGCCTTCAACCTTTCGTCCTCTCTCAGAGCATTCTAAACATTTAACCAGTTCATTTTCAGAACCCAAACTAGCCAAAACACTCTCTCGATCTCGATGCGCATTTGGATCAAGAGCAAAAACAGGAAGGAGATACACATACTTTCTCCGATCACAAAACTTCTTAGCATTAAACGAAGCTGTCACACGCTTGTAGCCAAAAATTCGAATCTGAGGCGAAAGGTTTGAGTTTAGGCGATCGACGAAACCCGGGGGGTCAATGTAGAACCTTCCAGAGACGACTTGACCAACGGCACTTACTCCCTTATCCGTACGCGCAGATCGAGCCCAATCATAGCGCTTAGAGTTCCCGCGATCTTGCTCCGGAACAGCTCCAGCGAGGTAAAGTGCTTCTTCTAGATCTGATTCGATTGTTTTAGCTCCAGGATTTTTCTGCATGCCTTGATAACCAACGCCACAGTACGCAAAGAAAATTGCAATTTTCCGTCGCTTGTATCTTTGTTTTTTGGTCTCACCGGTGTTAGCGTTGTCGTTGTCGTTGTCGTCCTCGGTCGTCGAAGACATTTTAATCTTTTTGAGCTCCGGTTCTTGAACCAGTTCTACCTTCGGTGAGCTAGGAGCTCTTGTTTCTGACTTTCCCTCCATTTCTGTGGCAAGGATGAGAAATCATCAAGGTCGGCATTAGGGTTTGGCTTCTGCTATTCCCAGACACCCTAGCACACCCAACGGCCCATACCGTCTAGTGGAGGCCGATTAACTATTGCAGGCCTATTAGCCCATGAACAAAAGGACAAACCAATCAGTGAAAAAAAGTAATCCACAGTAATTAAAAATTTGAAGAAATAACGACAAATAAATCATGGAAATAAAAAGACGAAAAATGTGAATAATTTTCATTTATTCTATTATTAAAACATTAAATAATTAATTTTATTTTGTTAAAGAAAGATGTGCTGTGACAGTCAATTCTGTTTGGAGCATGACGACTAAGATAAGAATAATAAATCACGTTGACAGAAAATTATAATTATTTATTTATTTTTTGACAATTTTATATTCTTAGAAAAATAAAAAGAAAAGGCTTCATCCACCCCGCTTAACCAAAGCGAAGGTGGGTTGAGTAGGAAGAATGTTGTCATGCGCTTCTCACGCGCACTCCATCCTTTCTCAACAGTCCGCTCTCCGGAGTTTTCGTCGCTTTCGAAGTCCCGCTATATTTACTCATCCTTTCCTTTTTGGGAAAATGACAAATCAACCATCGTGGTTTACGATCAATGACAAGTCAACCACTGTGGTATGTTTTCTAACAAGTTAACCACCAACGTATGTGAAAATGACAAATGCATCATCGC
>CM039479.1:26882892-26905065 GCA_022433065.1 Begonia loranthoides | reverse complement strand
AGACAGTACATACGTCTTTTTGTCTGATGGAGTTACAATGATAGAGATGGACTCCCACAACAATCGCTGGTACCCATATTGGGTGTGCAAGTCAACGGAGGACATAAACAACCCTTGCTTTGGGTGTGTCTGCAATGTAAACAAGTCATAAGATCATCTCAAGAGAACATGCACGATAACTCGGAGAAACGAGATGGTAACTTACGTGAATCCACCCTAATTGCAATAGATTCTTTGACTGATGAAACGCCAATATGGCTTCTTCATTGCTCGCAATACACTGCATATAAGTTCGGATGAGTAGTAAGATAATATATTATACACTAACATACAAAGATGGGTTCGCACCGTATTTGGCGTCCCTTCTTGTTCCGGAAAGATGAGATGTGAGACAACGTAATGTTCGCCCTCCAACTTTCCCCCAAGAATTGCGCACGTCTCCTTGTTATAACGGGTATTTGTCTGGACATATATCTTGAACGAGGACATGACCGACACAGGCTGCAAACAACGCCGAGATCCTAACAGTTGCATGAACATGATTGAACACACATATAACGAAATGAAAGACGTACCACGCGCACAACTCTTCTGGGCAGAGGTTGGAGCGCCCCAGCTCCAGGTGATCCTTGGCGGCGACTGATAGGGTCACTGCAAATCAACAACACATCATCACGTGAAACAAAAATAAAATAAAAACCTGAACTTTGCGTAAAACATAAATAACTTACAGGTGGAATGTGGCATCAGGTGCGTCATTGGGCGATGACGAGGATGATGATCGGGCTAATCGCCTCCCACGTCTCTTGAGTGCGGCCAACACCTCACGGTGTCGCTGCTCTTCTAGAACATGTCGCTCCTCTTCTCGAACATGCCATTGTTCGGATTGGCGATACCTCTCTGCTGCGAGGTCCGCCTCTTGAAGATGCCACTTTTCAACTTCTTTATGCCTCGCTTCAGCGAGCTCCGCCTCTTGCATACGCCACTGCTCTGCGGCGTGTCTGCTCTCTGATGCTTCCACCTGCCACTGTTGGGCAATGGCCCACCTCTCTGTTGCGATCTCGTTAGCTCTTTGTAGCTCGATTTGTTGCCTTTGCACGTGCTCTTCCATCATTTGCATTCTGGTCATCGACGCATGATGGAGCTCCTCCATTCTGCTCATCCAGGCAAATGACTCCTCAGGCATCGCAGTAAAGTGTGATGATTGTGGAGGAGGTGGCATTTCATATTCGGGGGCTGCATACGCATACTCAGGCTCTAAGTGGGGAGGAGGCGGCATATCATAAGAGGTGCCTGCATACTGAGGCTCTGTAACGGGTGGAGGTGCTGCCTTCTGTTTGGACTTGCGGAACCATCCGCCATCAACTTGGGTGATGCCCAATCGATCCAAGTTGGCTCTTTTGTAGGTGTCAGTGGTCGTCGCTTCAATTCTTGGCTCATTCGCAGAAATGGGAACCCCAAACTGCTCAACTATAGTCTGGATAAGCCAATTGTACGGTAGGCTCATTGATGGGCTGTTGATGACCTCTTCCATGTGCTTCGCTATGATATATCTAATGTTCACTTTTTTTTCCCTGAACACCTTCTCCAAAATATACAGATCCATGCTTGTAACATGGTCTCGATGCCCAATCCTAGGCAAAATTGTGTACGTCAATATCATGTGGATTACTCGGGCCATTACATTCAACTCATTAGCCTTTGGCCTCTTGTAATGGGCAATCTCAGGATCCTTGTGCAACAATCTAAGAACGGCTAGCCCATCTCCTTCCTTGATAAATGGTGGCTTCGTCTTAGCTATGCCATAATATTCCTCGCTTGCCCCATAACATTCAAGTATTGTATTGATATGGTCGGGAGTGAATCTCAACTCCCGTCCAAAAATATAGGTTTGCACCTCAACTAGCTCCTCAGAAAGTTGGAAATTTGCGTAAAACATCTTAATGACTCTCTCGCAATAAGTGCCCCCCATCCGACCCAACCCGAGTAATCCAGCATTTTCCAGCATATGTTGAATGCCCATTTCCGTGAAAGAGTCAAAATCGACTACTTTGGAAACAATAATGCCACGGTGTTCAACATCTTCTTCATACCGTCTTCTGGCATCGTCTGTACTGAATAATAACTCTGTTTCTCCTTGTTCAGGCTCGGCGGTAGGGGTGTGCAAAGTGAACCGGAACCGACGGATCGAACCGAAACCGGAAGATTTTGGTCGGACCGGTTCGGTTTTTTTTGCAAAATATGGAAAATTCGAATTCAATGGATAAAAACCGACCCGGGCCGGTTTGGGCTCGGTTTTGATTTTTCAAAACCGAGAAAACCGAATCCGTCAGGTCAAAATTCAAATTAGGGTTGCTTCTTCTCAGATTTCGTTCTCACTCAGCCTCTCCGCCTTCGCCTCTCCCGACTCCCATCTCGATTCCCTGGCCTCAAGTCCTCGACAGTCGACAGCTCGCACGCCACTCAGTCTGACCTCTCCCTCGACAGCTCGCTCCACTCTCGCGGCCTCGCCTCCTCTCTGAACCTCTCCCTCGACAGCTCGCTCTCACCTCTCCCTCGACACTCGACAGTTCGCTCGCTCAACCCTCACGGCCTCGCCTCCTCTCTGAACCTCTCCCTCGACAACTCGCTCTCAGTGTTCAGTGTTCAGTGTCCTGTTTCGCCTGCTCAGTGCTCGGCTGCTCAGTGCTCGGCTGCTCGCCTGCTCAGTGCTCGGCTGCTCGCCTTCCTAGCAGTCCAGAGACTCCAGACTCCAGCGACAGGTAAAATCCGATCTCAGTAGTCAGTAATCGCTTAAATTTATGATTGTTGTGTTGTGTAGTCAGTAGAGAGTGGGAAAGTGTTGTTGTGTTGTGTTGCTTCTCGCTGCTCGGTTTTGGGAAGTGTTGTCTTGCTGCTTCATATGTTTGATTACTTTCAACAACTTGATAAACAAACGGAATAAATTTATGCCGTCTGAATTTTTTTGGGAAGTGTTGTCTTGCTGCTTCATAGTTCTCAATCTGTTCTGAACATGTTATGCCGTCTGAATTTGCTATGGATTTTGATATGATGTCGTCTGAATACTTTGATTATTTGTGGTGAATTAAATAACATTATGATAATCTGATTTTCTATTGGGTAAATTCTCTATTTTCTTACTTCAATTTGAGTGTGTTTATGCTTGATGTTTTCTTTTGTTTATTTTTGAATGGACGATTCTTATTAAAATTGATTCTAAAGTGGTTTAAATTGTTGAAATTGTAGAGGATGGAAAGTGGTAATGAAACTGCAGGGAGTTCTACTATTAATTCTATTACTGGTCAAAAAAAGAGAAAAACCTCAGAAGTTTGGAATTATTTTACTATGATTGAAAACACTTGTCATAACAATCCTAGAGCGAAATGTAACTATTGCTCACAGACATATGCATGTGATTCATCAAAAAATGGTACATCAAATTTGAAAAAACACATGAGTAGTTGCAAAAAATTGTTGGCAACTATGGATGTGAAGCAAAAAACTTTAAGCTTCCAAAATATGGACAATCCCAATCTATCATGTTTTAGTGTTGCAACTTGCCGAGAACTATTGGCAAAAATGATTATTATTGATGAATTGCCTTTTAAGTTTGTTGAAGGAGAAGGTTTTAGAGCGTTATTCCAATATGTGCTACCGAAATTTGTTATTCCCTGTAGAACTACAATTGCACGTGATATTATTGGAATTTATGAGAAAGAAAAAATGAGATTGAAAGAATATTTTAGAAACACATGTCAAAGAGTATGTTTAACTACCGATACATGGACATCAATTCAAAATTTGAATTACATGGTTTTAACATTACACTATGTTGATAGTGATTGGACATTGCATAAGAAAATTATTAATTTTTGTTTGATTGCGAACCATAAAGGAGAAACTATTGGTAGAGAAATAGAAAAATGTTTATTTGAATGGGGAATTGAAAATGTGGTGACAATTACAGTTGATAATGCTTCTTCAAATGATGTGGCCATTTCATATTTGGTTAAAAGTATTCGCAATTGGAATGGATTACTTTTGAATGGGGAATACATGCATGTCAGATGTTTTGCACATATTTTGAATTTGATTGTATGTGATGGTTTAAAAGACCATCACGAATCGATCACAAGAGTACGTAGAGCTGTAAAGTACATTCGATCTTCTCCTACAAGGCTACAAAATTTTAAGAAATGTGTTGAAAATGTTAAGATTACGTGCAAAAAAAGTATTTCTCTAGATGTGCCCACCAGATGGAATTCTACATATTTAATGTTAGAAAGTGCCGAAAAATTTGAAAAAGCTTTTGAAAAGTTAAAGGAAAGTGATATTCGATATATTGATGATTTGAGTTTTGGTGGAGAAAGACCTCCCACTACAGAAGATTGGAGTAATATTCGAGAACTTATCAAGTTTTTGAAAATTTTTTATGATACGACTGTAAAAGTATCAGGTTCCTTGCATGTTACTTCGAATATGTATTTGACTGAAGTGTGTAACTTGAAAATTGTTATCCAAGAGTATGCTGAGTCAAATAATCCTATATTAAGGAAAATGGCTATTGGAATGCAAGGAAAGTTTGAGAAATATTGGGGAAACTGCAATAAAATGAATATGTTAATGTATGTGGCTATTGTATTAGATCCCAGATGTAAAACAAAGTTTTTGCAACATTGTCTTACGATGTTAATTGATGATGATAAGGCAAATGATTTGATGAGACAAGTACAACTTGTGATTGAAAGATTACATAGCGAGTATAGATGTAATTTGGGGATTGAAACTTTAGAAGAAAATTGTAGTATTACAAGTGTTGCAACAATGCCTAAAGTGTCGAGAGAGAACAGTTCCACCCACAATAAGGTATTTGAGATATTCTATAATCGCCACAAAGAGAAAAATGTTTTGAATACTCGTACTGAAGTTGATCAATATCTATATGAAGAGTTGGAGAATTTATCCGACGATCAAGACATTCTTATATGGTGGAAATTGAATTCGTTGAAATTTCCAATTTTAAGTCAATTGGCAAGAGACATATTGGTTATTCCTATTTCAACGGTTGCATCTGAATCAGCTTTTAGTAGTGGAGGACGGGTACTTGATGCATTTCGCAGTTCTTTGTCCCCGAAGACGGTCGAAGCACTTATCTGCACTCAAAGTTGGATTCGATTATCAAAACATCAATCTGTCAACTTCAATGATTCAGTGGATGATATTGACAAATTTGAACAAGGTATATCTGTCAACTTTTATTTTTAATAGTATACGTTCGTTATATATCTTTTATTACTACTATATTTTATATAATTGTTTTCACTTTGTCTTTTTCAGAGATTGTATTAATTAATTAAGATAATGAAGCGAACTAGTCCAAAGTTAATAGTGATGACAACATCGAACAAGGTATTATTTTTATTTATTTTATTTTTATTTTTGTAATTACTTGCTCTCACAAATTGCATCAATTTTTTATTTCTTTTGCAGATGATAATTTGAAGTCGGAAGACAATGAAATTATGAAATGCAACTGAACTTACAAGGATAATCAATATTTTATTTAGTTATTACAATTTTAAATCTTTTTAGTAGTTGATCTAGTTTATAAAACTAATGATGCAATGATGCTGAATTTATCAACTAGGTTTTGAAAGATGTGAGGAAGGAAGAGGAAGCAGAAAATTGTGACAGCTTATTTGCCTCTTTATTTTGTTAATTATCTGCTACTTTTTAGTTTTTATATAGCATCATTGTCTTACTTTTATTTTTTGATGCTAAGCAGATGTTATGACATGGTTTTGGTAAAACAACATATTTTATGACACAAAGACATAACCGAAACCGAACCGAAACCGAACCGGATTTTTTGGTTCGGATTTGGTTCGGTTCCTTAAACTTCAAATAGTGGTGTTGGTTTAAGAATTTGCAAACCGAAACCGACTGGTTCGGTTCCATTTCTTACCAAAACCGAACCGAACCGGTATTTGCACACCCCTACTCGGCGGTGTCTTCGTCTTCCACCGTCGTTGTTTGTTCAACTTCTTCAACCGCCTCATGTTGAACATATTCACCCCACGCGGCTTCCACCGCCTCGGTTGCTCGTCTTTCACTAGCCTCCCCCCTTCTCCTCCCAAGCTTCTGCATGAATTTCCTAGCTCGGTCCATTATGCTCCCTGAGTAATTCGCCAACCTGCAGTATAATAACCCAATGAAATGTCATAAGTCAGTATAATAGTATTTACGCAAATAGTCTATCGTTTATAAATCAATCAAAGTCAACAACTTGATTGCCAAGAAAAAAAACAAAACTAGAGAAGAGATTCTTTCTTCAATTCAGTACATATACTCTTTAATAAGTCTTCAAAGATAACACAATCACCAAAAGCAACACAAATCTATACATTGCATTCCAGATTGCAATCTGGAATGCAATCTGTATTACAGATTGCAATTGCATTCCATATTGCAATCTGTAAATCAATCTGTAAATTGCAGTTTCCATATTGCAATCTGGAATACAGATTGCATTCCAGATTGCAATCTGTAAATTGCATTACAGATTGCAATTGCATTACAGATTGCAATTACATTCCATATTGCAATCTGTAAATCAATTTACAGATTGCAATCTGTAAATTGCATTACAGATTGCTCTGCAACCAAAAATATTTCATCGACATTGCTGGGTATCCCAACTTAAGTTAATCAAAGCAATGAAACTATCTGTAATGCAAATCGGAACAGGGGAGCAAATTTGTAATGCAAATCAATGAAACTATCTATAATGAAACTATCTGTACCACAATCTCTGTAATGCAAATCTGTAATGCAAAGCAACGAAACTAATAAAACAATCTATATCACAATCAGAAATTGAAACTAATGAAACTATTTGTACTGCACTCGGATATCGGAACAGGGGAGCAAAGCAATGAAACTATATCGGAATCAGTTGAGAAATCGCACTCGCCAACTCGTCGTCGCAAATCGCAGTCGCACTCGCCAACTCGTCGTCGCCAACCCGTTGCGTCGCAGTCTCCAACCCGTCCCGTCGCAGCTTCGAACTCTTGTCGTCGCGTCGCAGCTTCGTACTCTGGTCGTCGCGGGTCTCACAGATCGCCAGATCCAGATTTGGATCTGCTCGATCTGTGTAGATGGAATTTAAAGGCACTGTCACCGCGTTTTTACGCGGTGCCTCGCGTAAAAACGCGGTGCCTAGCGTAAAAACGCTGTGACACCGCGTTTTAACTTGTTAACGAAGAACAAAAAACGTAACTGCGATGTTTGCTTTGTGATTTTCCCATACGTCAGTGGTTAATTTGTTGAAAAAAATACCCTAGTGGTTGACTTGTCATTGACCACAAACCACGATGATTGATTTGTCATTTACCCTAAATATAACTATCACATTTTTTATTAAATAATATTTTCTTTCCGATGCAGAAAATGAGAAAATATGATATCTTTCCAATCAAATTATGTACTGTTTTTTAGTAATTTGACGTTTTTGGGAAAGAGTAATCCAGATAAAGGAAAAAAGAAATGGTAAATCAAACTAAATGACAATAGAATGCTAACATTATTGAGAGAAACAAAAACTTGTTTTATTGGTGATTATCTGAACAGACATATGTGCGTAATTTACAAGAGGAAGTTTCATACTTTTTTATTTTCAAAATAAATTCGTTGTTAAAGGCGATATTTGTATTATTTATTTTCTATAGTTGAGTATTTTATTTGGTAACGTAAATTGTTTAGCGAATTACTTGTCATTGACTCCATAATTTCGTGTTATTCTGATAATTTTCCAAAAATAATAATAAAATGTCAAAAATCTAATAAATAATAAATATTAAATAATTTATGAAATTCTAAATTAACCGTTAAAGTTTCAAAATAACAATGCAGGTATCTAATACTTAAAATTTATTTATTTTAAATTTGTTAAAACTATCACATATAATACACGTGTCATAGTCCACCCAATTCTAACTTCACACGTGTCGTTAATTAATTAAGTAGTGCATCTAATTTTAACCACAGACGATCTGTTCATTGTCACAACGAATTTGAGATAAATTCGATTGTTTAATCCCGAAAAAACAACTCAATAAACTCAACGAATTCAACTCGAATAAACTCAAAAATCGACACCCTACCATGCTAACAATCATGCTACCTAAATTTATGTACTTTGTAGAAATTTACGTTGATTACACGATTGTTAGTCAACATCCTATTAATTAGTGCATAGAATTTGATTTTACGTTACGTTAAAAATAAGCTGTCTTACCTTTTATTTATTTAATGTTTTTTTTTAACCTTCTTGTGAGTAATTTTAATGCAGTATCGTTCAATGCTTTGGGTCATTATCAAATGAATTGCGTGTAGAAAGAGGCAGGAGGATTGATCTGACGTTCTTGTTTTGTGGGTGCTTGTAATTTCATACTTGTGCCGTTTTTGTGATTTGGAAATGTGTTGTTTCCTGTCGGCAAATGTTGCAAGAGAGCGACAGAGATTACCTACTACTTATCTTTTCCTAGTTTTACTAAAATATTGTCCGAATAAATTTGTTCTTTGTTCTTATCCTAGAACGCGTTTTAGTAATATAGAAAAAAAAAAAAAAAAAAGAGTAAGAAATTCTACAAATCATGTTGTATTAACTAGGCTCGAGCAATAACTCTTACTTTTATTATAATTTTTAATTAAAAAAATTAAGAAGCCGATTAACAAAAATTTACAAATTAAACACACTTATTCCGACCAAAACCAAGTTAACTATGTGGTAGGTGTGAGTTCGGTCTATAGCAGTAGGGGCGTACAATCTCACATTGCTTGAGAAAATAAAAAACACATAGTTTATAAGTAGAGTTTTATTCCTTATATAGTATAACATGTTTTGGGTTAATCCCACGTGTAGATTTCGATCCAAAACAAATAATATTATAGTAAGAGAACTGGAGACTCCACAGACTAGGTTTAGGTAATCTATAATCTCTTGAATATGCCCTAGAACTAAAGGCAAATCACATTTCATTTTTTTTTCTTTTTAAATAATCCCCAATCTGATATATATGTTAGTGCGAATGGCCAATTCAGATACACAAACGAACTTCTTAATGGTAAAAAGGGTTGAAGATCAAACGATAATTGGAAAAAGAAAATACGATGTGGGACACCAGATTTACGTGGAAAAACCCTTTCGAGAAAAAAACTATGGACAGAGGAATAATCTACTATGAAGATTAAAATACAACCGCGAGTTTTGCAACTCTAGCTTACATCAATTTATAGAGAAAACAAAACTCTAAATGAGATATACAATACAGGCCCACTAGCTCGATCGAATAGAATTCAAGTCACACCGAAATTTAACAAAAAGAATATTTGAATTGCAAAAATTTATTTAGAAGAAAATGAAGAATGTTAACATCACTTCTAGAAAAACTACTCGCATGGTAGGACAGTAAAAAGCTTTGCATGATCAATCTGACTAAAATCCATGCATGGTTCGTCTAAGGAAGGATGGATGGTAATTTCTCTCTTTATCCAAGTTCATTTTTCGAAGGTTTTTCAATTTCATCAAATGCAATTAGCTACCTAATAACAAAATGATGGCACAATCTGATATCATTTGAGAAGGTCAAAAGATAACGATAAATAAGTAGAGTTCTTTTCTTAAACTAATAAAACTCATTTTGGAGAAAAAAACCAAAGATAAATATGTACTGTTATCAGTCTAATGCAAACAATATGGTGTTGGCAAGAATAGGCCTATACAGGTTGTGGCAGCTCATGCTTCGACTCATATCAATAGGGGTATACAATCTCATATCGCTTAGGAGAGTACAAAACACATAGTTTATAAGTAGAGTTCTCTTTCCTATCTAATACAACGAGCTTTGGGCTAACTCCAGGAAAAAAATCGTCTAGACTTTGACCCAGAATAGACAATATTATATTGAAATGATCGAGGATATTACACCGCCAATCTTCTATTGCTCTATGCGGGTCTACATTATCCTAGAATTCTATTCATCACTCACACATTGTAAAGCAAAAGACTTAGCAATCCATTTTCTCTCAGTAAAAGAAAATGGTGAGTCGAAAAGAAGAAGGAGCTTCCCCCACTTGCATTTACTTGGTAATGAAGAAACAATCCCAGCTCCTTTGGGAAAATTTACTATCTTGCGATGAAGTTTTAATCATTTCTCGGATCTTTTGGTGGGATGAACTTTTCTCATCCTACCCATCTAACTAGAAAGGAACAATGCATCAGCTGAAAGGAAATCTATTACTGCAAACAAGCAAACCCTTACAAAGAAAATGTATTATTCTAAAGAATCTCCGACCTACTAACCAAATTAAAAAACAAGAATTGTCTCATCTTCATAACCTCCTCACAGTATATATATATATATATATCTCTCTCTCTCTCAGTTATCTCTCTGGGTATTAGCTTAATGACTCGTATCAGAAGCCATTTTAGCCTTTCAAAATGAGGAGCGAACTGAGAACAACATTCATCGTCTTCTTCAGAACTTTCTCCTTTTCATTTGTTTTCTTCCTCCATTTCCAAGCTTGTCTTTCTCAATATCACTTTGTGGTAAGAATTTTTATTAATTTGGTTTGTGTACATATAAAAATACATAATTGTATTTATACACGTGTATAAGTGTATTTGCCAAGAAATAATACGTGCTACTTTGTAATGGTTAAAAGCCTTTAATGCAATGCCAAAATTAACGCTGCTTCTAATTTAATTTCTGGGTTTATAAAGTTGTTCAACTTGGTTATTGTATTTGAAGGTGGAAGAGGCTTCATACAAAAGGCTGTGTCACAGAAAGAACATTTTGACAGTAAATGGACAATTTCCGGGACCGACAATATATGCAAGAAAAGGAGAAACTATCTACGTCACTGTTCATAACAAGGGAAGAGACAATATCACTATTCACTGGTAATATCTCAATAACACCAAACACAAAATCATCATTTTCTCTCCTCAGATTTTTGACTTTCTGGAATTCTGCAGGCATGGAGTGAAACTACCGAGATATCCGTGGTCTGACGGCCCGGAATACATCACCCAGTGTCCGATCAAGCCAGGGGGAGTGTTCAAGCAGAAGATTATATTCTCTACGGAGGAAGGAACGTTGTGGTGGCATGCTCATAGCACTTGGTATCGAGCCACGGTTCATGGGGCTATCGTCATTTATCCGACGAAGGGAAAAAATTACCCTTTTCCCCAGCCTTATCGAGAGGTTCCCGTCATTTTAGGTTAATATCATACTTTGATGGTTCGTTTTTTCATTTGTTGAGAACTACGTATAAATGTCGCATAAAAGTGTACAAAATTATCGATTGTACGTATGAGTTACAGATGTTGTTGGTCTTGGTTTGGAATGTAGGAGAATGGTGGAAGAAAGACATAAAGAAGGTTAATCAACTCTTTCTAAGAACAGGGGGACAACCCAATGTCTCTGATGCTTTGACCATTAATGGTCAGCCTGGCGACCTCTATAACTGCTCCAAATCTGGTATTCTTCTTCTCATCATCTCCATATTTTTTAAGACAAAATCGTTCTAATCAACCTAGAAAGAATCGAGATGTGTTTTCGATCAGACAAATACTCAACTTGTTTTGTTTTTGGATCAAGTGTTATCATCTTTGGAGCCATTTATTAAATTATTATTATTTGGTTTTTTTTTGCAAACAATACCTTTATCTTTTATATATTAGCAATCTTTACATTGTTGTCAATTTATCTGTTAAAAACAACGCACTATATTTTCTATTAATGATATTTTAAATCCGATTTATAATTATTTCAACACTATTGATACCGCACAGTAGAGTTTGAAATCAAATTAGAAATTGAAATTGATAGAAAAGAACTAGATATAACGAATAAATTGACAATACAATTCAAATTTCTAATAACTGAAAGACGAAAACAGAAATTATTTTTGTAAAAAAAAAAAATTAAAATCTAATTTGTTGTGGATTTTCCATGTGTTTTTGCATTAACGTTCTTCCTATCTTCCATGCAGAAACATTCAAGCTATCTGTGGACGAGGGAAAGTCTTATCTTTTACGGTTTGTCAATGCAGCCATGAACATCATCTTCTTCTTCTCCATATCAAATCACAACCTCACAGTGGTAGGAATAGATGGAAGCTACACAAAGCCATTAACAAGAGATTTCATCGTAATCTCGCCAGGCCAAACCCTAGACGCTCTGCTCCACACAAATCAAAACCCTAATCATCTTTATTACATGGCTGGTAGGGCTTATTCAAGCGATCCCAACACCATTTTTGATAACACCACCACCACAGCTATTTTGCAGTACAAAATTGGAGGCTATTCCAACTCAAATTCATCTCCTATATTTCCTTACCTGCCTTACTATAACGATACAAACGCCACTTTCACCTTCATTGGAGGACTCAGAAGCTTAGCCAGTAAAGAACATCCCATTAATCTTCCTAAAAACATAACCACAAATCTACTTTCCACTGTTTCTGTCAATGCTTTTCCTTGCGAACGTAATAATTCTTGTGAAGGTCCAAATGGCACTCGCCTAGCAGCCAGCATGAACAACATAAGCTTCGTACTTCCTTCCGTCGATATCTTGGAAGCTTATTACTATCACATCCACCGCGTTTTCGGCCAGAATTTTCCAAGTTTTCCCCCCTTTATTTTTAATTTCACGGCCATGTATCAGAATCTGACCTTGGAGATACCAAAAAGGGGAACGATGGTGAAAGTTCTTAGCTACAATTCGACCGTCGAACTCGTTTTTCAAGGGACAAACTTAGTGGCAGGGATTGACCATCCTATGCATCTTCATGGATATAGCTTCTATATCGTGGGATTTGGATTTGGGAACTTTAATAAAACCACAGATCCTATGAATTATAATCTTGTCGACCCTCCTCATAGAAATACAGCTATTGTTCCTGTAAATGGTTGGGTTGCCGTCAGGTTTACAGCAGACAATCCAGGTAACTCCCTCCACTTTCTCTCATCTTTGTGACTAATATATTCCATTTTCTTGGCAATCTGAAAAAAAACACCCAAAAAAATTGTGAAAATATACATGTTAATGTTTTCATTTGTTGGGTAGGAGTGTGGTTCATGCACTGCCATTTGGAAAGACACTTAACATGGGGAATGGACACGGTGTTCATAGTAAGGAATGGCAAAAGGAGAGGAGAAAAGATATTACCTCCCCCACCAGACATGCCTCCCTGTTGAATTTTACACCTGCATAATTAAATATTATGTTTTTTTTTTCTTGGATTGTCGTTAATTGATATGCTGGGGAGAAAAATGCATATCCTAATAAGGAAACCCTTTGTTTGGTTTGTTCATATTTCTTGTCGATTGAGATTTCTTATCAATTCTTAGAACATTACTTCGGCGAACTTCGTCGAGTTCATCGAATTCACAATTCCTAAGATCGGATTTAGAAATAACCATACAGAAAATTGGCAACCCAACTACATGGCCAATGCAAAAAAAGTTCCAACATGAAATCATATTATCAACTGTGAAGTACAAATAGCATACAAACTTGAAGGATCAAACATGTAAAGAGACATCAAGATGGATGAAAACTAACCCCACTTGTTTGGCGACACCTTATTTAATGGTACTTGGTTCATGGGAAGACCTGAAAATCAGAATATGTTTCATATTTCGACAGGCTGACATCCTTTGTTGATTGAAGCCTTAACTGCATCCACTATTAGCTGTGTCTTCCGAGTGATTGTCGCCCAATTTTTATCAGGTTTTGAGCCTTTTGTTTTAATATCTTCAACCAAACGAGAGAATTCCTGGACCATAAGGGCCTCCTGAGGAAGATCTGTGGCTACTATGTGTTTGCTAGGCAAAGGATCCCAGCCGGTCACAAGTTCTTTGAACCATGATTTGGAAATAGCTGAAAAGGAAGCCTCGTGCTCTTCAAATGGAACGACAAAATCATGAAGATGTAAAGTTCCATTTGTTCCAGATGCAGTTAAATCCATGGTCAAATTTGAGAAGAAGGAGCAATGAAAGGTGGCAACCTTTCCATCTTCCCATTGTAATGCAGAATCACATGATAAAATGATCCCTGCTTCATTAAGAACAGGCGCTCCAAGCGCATGCACGGTTTTAGGCAGTTCATAGCTGGCTGCCCAGAGAAGTGATCTGATACAGTACCAACCGACATCTCCAAGAGCACCATGAACATCAAGGTCTTGCTTTACGCGAATATCATTCTTGAGAAAATCCGAATCAGCAGCAAAGGTAAAACAGCTGTGTAACTGTAGGATTTGAAAAAGCTCGAGATTAGACCAAAGTGGACAAAAGTAGGACATAATATAATGGCACGAGACATCTATTGTCAAACCACAAGAACAATGCCGCCATGTTTACAAAACTCCATCGATCATACCCCTGGCACTTTGCTCAGGAGGGGTTCTTTCCAATCCCTCTCTCTTGAATTCTCTTTTTTCAATGCAAATTGTTTCTTATCCAAAAGTCTGAAACTCTAATGGTAATGTCATATAATGGGAACATAGAATATAACAATCCCCTGATCAAAACCATGCATCATGATATATCCTCATACTATTTATTAACCTAATCCCTTTCATTACACATCTATCCTAATATTTTGTGTCAATATAGGCTTCGAAAGTAAAAGATATGATAAATGTAAAGAGTAGCATAAAAAATAAATAAACCATAAGAAAGAACTCCATCATACCAACTGTTTTATGAGGAAAACAAGTTCTCTAGAAAAGAACACATGAAAAACCAGGACCGCACTGAAGATACGATCATTGGATAGATAAGAAAGCTAATGAGCACGTACAAGCATGACAAAAAACAGTAGCAATTAAACAAACTCATCACTAAAAAGCTACAAGAACTTGTTCGCCAAATGTGTAGTTCAAGTGGTTAAGACACTGGCCATGAAGCCAAGGTGTGCTCCCTTCAAGTTCTATAATAAAAATCTCACATGACTCTACCTAAGTATCCTAACTCGTAATTGATAAGAAATATATAAATAACTCCTAGCTCATGAGCTTAATTTTTTTGAATCTTTGGTATTATCATGGTATCAAATTTAGAAAATAATAAGTTCAAGGCATTGTAAAAAATATTAACTCCATGTAAAAATATCTACAAGTAAAAACCAATAAATAAAATTGACCAACTTATTCTTGACGCACAAGTTTAAGTTTTTGTGATACTCGGTAATTGGCAGGTTGGGATTAATGTATGATGTTGGACCTAAGCTTAGTTATGAGTAGGCTATGCTGATTTCAAAACTACGATAACATGGTAGCATTTAACAGTTAAGTTCCAAGAATGACAGTATTTTAGCGATGCTTTGACCATTTCAGTACTTCATCTATTCTCACTAACAGAGAAAGTTGTAGACTTTTTCAAAAACCATGGAGAAATTAATACCACAAACCCTGTAGTTTAGGATAAGTAACACAACAAACCCTATAGAAAATTTACGACAACTAAAACCTTAAACTATGGGAAAAGAATAACGCCGACCTCGCAGTTATGTTTCCCTTCAAAATCTGTCGACGTTAACGCCAAAGTTTTGTTAACGTCAAGGACCGTCGAACGGAGACATCCAAGACAGCAACAATGGACATCCCGCAATGACAAGGGGTTGATTCAACAGGCGACGAAAGACATAAATAATCAGGGGACTTTCATCTTAAGTGAGAGACGTTCGTTTTGAGTGAGAACCGTTCGTTTTGAACTGAGGGACGTCCGTTTTAAGCTGAAACGACATCGTCTTTGTCTTTTTTAAGCGAAGGACGTCCGTTGTTAGCTGAGAGATGTCTATTTTAAGTAGGAAATGATGTCGTCTTGGTCAGTTTTAAGCAAAGGATGTCTGTCGTAGATTAAGGGACATCCGTTTTAAGCCAGGAACGTCTGTCATAGGTTAAGGGACATTCCACGCTTAAAATGGACGTCCCTCAACTTTTCGACGGACGCCTCACATTTAAAATTGATAAAGATGACGTCGTTCCAATTCCTCAGCTAACAATGGACATCATTCGCTTCAAACAGACAAAGACAACGTCGTTTCAGCTTAAAACGAACGACCCTCAGTTCAAAACGAATGTCCCTTGCTTAAGACTGACTGTCCCTTTAGCAATCTGGATCAACCATATTTTCTCTTTGGCGGGCTGACAACACAGAGGAGGGTGGGGTCCTCTTACGAACGTCCTTCACCGTGATAAACTTCGAAATTCTTGAATGTTCGATTTTCTTTTCAATCACAATGTAGAATTTAACAATGAAATTCATTTTTTTTAAGGACTAACACTTTAAAATCGATTTTGGAGGTCGAGGTCGACGCCGACGGACAAGATCAGCAGGAAAAACTTTCCAAGTAAAGAAAAACAAAAATTTTAGGACGGACTTTAACGTTAAGAGTGTTTGCCGTATTTGTCTCTACAATTTTAGACGGAAAATATGACGGAAAGATTTGCAACATTCATTTTCTTGAAATTTTAGTTGTTTGCAAAAATTCAATAAAGTTGGGCATATTTCTTACCTCAAAACTTGAAGGTTTATTTTGGTAATTTCCCAAAACCAATAATAATGGAAAATCAGCCCACTACAAAGAAGTCCAACAATGCAATAATTAAAAGGGGAAAGTTTGACCTACCGACTTGAGTAGACCAAATCGGTGCGAATCAGTGAGGAATTCTTTCATCTTGGCGGTGCGAGGATGGTGCATCCACATAGTCCCGTCCATAAACTGAACTCCATTAGAATCACATGCCTCTATAATCGCATCGAACTCCGCCACGTCACGAGCAACAGGCTTCTCAAGGAGCAGATGCTTCTTCTTCTGAGCGACGAGCACCCCCCAGTGCAGATGTAGACTGGTAGGGAGCGGAACGTAAACAGCATCGATGTCAGGATCGTCTAGTACGGCTTCGTACGAGCCGTAGATCTTGACCTCAGGCGGGTATCCATTATCTGCGGCGAATTTGGTTGCCTTTTCGATGGAACGGCTTCCAATAGCTGCTAAGGTGGCGTTAGGAGCAAGAGAAATGGCCCGAGATAGCTTCCGCGCAATATCGGCACATCCAATAATCCCGAACCGGATTTTCGACTCCGCCATTTCCGCTCTTTAGAGTGAGAAGATAGAAAAGTAACTCTATTCCGAAAGTAGATGGTGCGGCTGATTCATTATTCCCATCTTATAATCAAAAATATATTTTTAAGGCGGCTCAAAATCATGACTCCGCCACCTACTCCGTTGGACCGTTTAGTAAATCAACACATATAATATTACATTAAACTAATTTATTTATTTATTCAATTAAAACATAATTAATTTTTGTTTTAAATGTATTTTTATTTATTTTTTAAAAAATTAACAAAATAACCTATGTACCATTACATCAATGTCAAGACAACAATAGAACAATTTTTGTTAATAACTATAATATTAAACTATGGAAACTAGACAATACAAATATCACCTTTACCTATTAAAAGAAATATTATTGCAAAAACGATGTATTAGAAACATATTCTATATAATTTTAATTCTATTTTATTTTTATACTATAATTATAATAAATGAATCAATTTTACCATGAAGACGATGTCGTGAAGTTCTGACATTGTCTTCTCGTCATCAAAAACAATTCTCACACTTCAATTTTCTGAAAACATTGTCGAACATCGGCATGGCTGACACCTCTCTCGATTTCACTCGTCTAATTCTCATTACCATCTTTTCTCTTCTCTTCCTGATTCATTGTCGTTTTCTAGTGATCATCAACAATGTCTCACTTTTTACAGCGAAAAGTAACTTTTTTGTTTCGCCGCCGAAGTTTTATTTCCGCGTGCAGAAAATAATCGTCTTGTGTGCAGAAAGTAATTTTTTAAATTTGTTTAATGGAAAGACAACGTTCTACCACAGAACAACAATGTTTTTTAATGAAAAATATAACTACGATATTTGATCAATTTATTTTTTTATAGTTAAGTATTTAAATTATTAACGATAATTGTTATGTGGATGTTTTTGTTAATTTCTCTTATGAAATTTTAAGTTCATTTATTTCGTGTGATGTATATTTAATTGAAAATTCGAGGAGGAAGATGACATTTATAAATATCCAGTTGTAAGGGATAAGAATTAATTGTTGATAATCATTTCTTGTTGTTTTAATTTTTCAATATTTATTCTCTGATTTAATTTTTATCTAATTAATTTAAAAAAACAAACACAAAAAATAAAAATAAATAAATGAGAAAATATAAAAGACAAGTGCCCCGCACTTGGGCGAGTTTCCGTACTCTATCTCTCTTCCGCAACATTTATGTCAATTAATTGACGATTCAAAAAAAAAAAAAAAAGAGGAAGTAAGAATCTAAAATGGACGATTAAGGAAAATTTGAATGAATTATTTTATGATTAATGGTTGATTAAGGCCAGGGTAAAACAAGATAGATAATATATGGTAAATTAATTGTACATTTTAATACATCAAAATTAAGATGCGCGCAAGACCCATTGTGACGTGACTGCCAGTGAAATTCATGTTGGGATTAGAGGGTGTTGCGATTAGACGCTCTAATCCAACTTATATCGAAACGATTGATCAAGAAAAACAGAAAATAGAAAACACACAGTTTATAGTGGTTCACTCTCAGTTTGAGAGCTACGTCCACTGGCCGCTAACAGATCTCATTATGATCAAAACGGAGTTACAGAAGTTGTTTCTTGATTTTGCATCACCCCCACTGTTTCTCTCTCCTCTTTCACTCTCTCACTACCTCCAAAACCCTAATTACATCTTTATATACTTAAAGAAATAGGGTTATGAAAACAAGGTGAATTTACCAAAATACCCTAAACAATAAAATTAGACTCCATAACTAAACAATCTCCCACTTGGAGACTAATCACATCATCTCTCCATCTGCAGCGGCATCATGCACATATCTCATCCAAGAAGTCCAACTGAAGTTGCGCACAACTTCAGCTTCTCACTAGTCACAGCTTTCGTCAACATGTCAACTGGATTTCGACTCCCTGATATCTTCTCAAGTGCCAACACACCATCTTCTAAAATGGATCTGATAAAATGATAGCGCACCTGTATGTGCTTTGTCTTACCATGATAAACTGGGTTCTTTGCCAAAAGGATGGCACTCTGGCTGTCACAATGCAATTTACTCCCATCGTAGTTTTGGCCTAATTCTCGTAGAAAAGGCTGTAACCACATCATCTCCTTCGCGGCTTCTGTCACTGCAATGTACTCTGCTTCACAACTAAAAAGAGCAACTACATCTTGAAGCCTCGAGACCCAACTGATTGCGGTACCACCAAGAGTGTAAACATATCCAGCCCTGCTTTTACTACTATCAATATCACCACCATTATCAACATTAACATATCCATCCAAACTAGAATATGACTTCTGAAAACATAAAGCAAACCCTGAACTTCCCTTCAAGTATCGCAAGATCCACTTTACTGCTTCCCAATGCTGTTTTCCTAGATTACTCATATACTTGCTAACAACTCCCACTACATGTGCAATATCTGGCCGTGTACAAACCATCGAATACATAAGACTACCAACGGCAGAGGCATATGGAACTCTGGTTATGTAGCTCCTCTCTTCCTCGGTCGACGGTGATTGATCTTTAGATAGTTTGAAGTGACTAGCCAAAGGTGTAGTAACTAGTTTCACATTCTGCATATTGAACCTGCTAAGAACTTTATTCATATAGTCTTCTTGAGAAAGTTTGAGAACATCTCTATCCCTGAATATTCTCATTCCAAGAATTTGTTTTGCAGCACCCAAATCCTTCATAGCAAATTCTTTAGATAACTCCCTCTTCAGCCTATCAATCTCAGTCAAGCTTGCTCCAGCAATTAACATATCATCAACATAAAGGAGCAGTATAATGTAGGAAGTATCAAACCTTTTAATGTAGCAACAGTAATCGACTTCACAACTCACGAAGTTCTTACTGTTCATGAAGCTGTCAAATCTCTTGTACCACTGTCTTGGAGCCTATTTCAAACCGTACAAACTTTTATAGAGTTTACACACAAACTCCTCTTTCCCATTCACCTCAAAACCTTGTGGTTGACGCATGTAGATTTCTTCATCTAAACTGCCGTGAAGGAAAGCAGTTTTCACGTCCATTTGCTGCAAATGAAGATCTTCTTTCACAACCAAACTCAAAACAATTCTGATAGTCGTCAGCTTCACCACTGGTGAGAAAATCTCAGTATAGTCAATGCCTTCTTTCTACTGAAAACCTTTGACAACTAATCTAGCTTTAAATCTCTTGCTTCCATCAGGTTCTTCTTTAATCCAGTAAACCCACTTGTTATGCAGTGCTTTCTTTCCCTTCGGCAACTTAGTCAATTTCCAGGTTTCATTTGACTTCAGTGAGTCCATTTCATCTTTCATGGCTGCCTCCCACTCAATTAAATCATCTGACTGTTTGACTTCCTCATAACATCCTGGTTCACCTCTGTTTGTAAGCAAAATATAATTTAGAGCTAGGGACCATCTCTGAGTTGGTTTGCTAGTTCTGGATGATCATCTTGGTTCAATAATCGGCGTTTGCAAATTTTCTTCTGGAGCCGTATTCTCATCAATTTTTTCTTCAATAATACTCTAATCTTCTTTTATAGTCGGAGTATCTTCTCCTGAAAAATCTCTGAAGTTGACCACAGTAGACTCTTTCAATACTGAACTTCCACTGTTTGAAGTGTTACCAACTTCATCTTTGTAGAGAACCTTCTCGTTGAAGATGACATTCCTACTGCATATGATCTTCCGATTTTGATTATCCCAGAAACGAAAACCAATCTCGAAGTCACCATAGCCAATGAAAAAACACTTCTTAGATTTTGGATCAAGTTTGCTTCTATTAGAATCATTAACATGAATATAAGATAAACAGCCAAATACTTTCATGAACGAAAAATCTACCTTTTTTCCGCTCCAAGCTTCTTCTGGAAGTTTAAAATTCAAAGGTACGGAGGGTCCTTGTAACGACCCGAATTTTCGTAAATCCTTTAAAATATGTAAAAATTTAAATTTTCTTTTTGAAAGTAAATCAGAGTGCGTCTAACCGGATCGCTACTAACTCTTTCGTAAAACTCAATATAAAATCACATTTATTAAAACTTATGCGGAAGCGTGAAATCAAAACCATTAATGTAAAACGTTGTGGAAGCATGAATACAATTCAATTAAAGAAACCAAATCATTTAAATATGATTTATTACAACTTAACTTAATTAAAACAGTTTTTCTTTTACCCTTTTTATGTCTAGCCAGCCGTGAGCATCCCTCGAGCGTGCAAACCCATCATCCCTGCTTGCTATTGTTTGTTCTTTATCTTTTGCTACTCCTAGTTCAAGCATTCCTCTACGTACAGTACCTACATCTACACCACAAGCAACTGTAAGTCTAAAAAGACTTAGTAAGGAAAAAGGGGAAATGCAATTATGAAATGCCTCTCTTTAGTTCATTTGGAATGGGGACCACCCAAACCAATTCTTTCATTTACGTTTTCTTTCTTTCTTCCTTTCCTTTCTTTCTTTCTTTGCTTTCTTTCATTTCTTTCTTTACTCATACTTCGAGCTAAAGATTGGAGGATTTCCTTTGTGATGGAATAGTGATCGAATCTAGCCTCTTACTTACAACTAGAACTCCCATACCCTATGTGGGAGGGGCTTCGGCTAGTTGCAAACTAGACCCGCTACCCATCCACCCCCCAACTCCCTTTTCTTTGCATTCCTTTCCTTTGTCTTTTCATTATCATTTTACTTTCCTCACCATGGATGTGAGTACTACTCCTTCGGGGTACTCTCTACTTGGTTTCTATTACATGATGCATGAACATACATTCTCAACCTAGCATGATGCATGATGCATATGACATAACTTTAATAATTAAAGGGCGCACATAAGTAATTGGAAACAAACTGTAATGAACGCACATATAAAGAATAACAGTAAATGAACGTGCACATTAAAATAGAAGTAATTGGAATTTAAAGCACATTTAACATGAAAGTAACCAACTAAGTGGAATAGCATGTCTATCACATAATAAATTTAAACAAGGGAGGCATGTTT